>OY728146.1:1213547316-1214172316 GCA_963277665.1 Viscum album | reverse complement strand
TGTTCCTCTCCACGAGGGTGATATATAGGTGTGGTACAGGGTTATGGCCTCTATCGATTTGGGGTTTTTGCATCATGCCCCCATTTTTTTTGAGAGTTCCCCATCTCTTGGATGCTCCCAAGGTGAGACCATCATCCCTTTGTAGTGGGTTGCCAATGTGTCTAAGAGTACTTGGGTCTAGAACTTGGAGAGTTGCATTCACCTGGGGAAAGTCTCCATCAACTTTTCATGTTTCATGTTCCCATTCATTTGGGCCACCAATACCAGTCACACCTGAAGGGACGACCAAAATGGCCTGGATACTATGACTAAGGGCTCTCCTACCATTATGAGTCAATTCCCCTGAGGGTTTTAGACAACAAATTGATACAAATCTAGCGTTGTGAACATGGTCACCAATCGATGCTCATTTGTTTTTCCCAAATTTAGGTTAATGTGGCAGGATGATGTCTTGAAAACATGGTTAGTAGGAATACATCGTCGTCACTCCAGCCACTTCGAGACTTGATTGATGGTTTCATGATTCACATTATGTTCCACCCTAACATTTCCAGGTGGAATCTCGACACTCTTGGAAGTATCCCTTAGTGCTCCTTCACACATCATGCAGAGAAAGATGCAATACGACATCCCCCTGTCCTCCCACATTCCGAGGACTATGACCATAAACTAGGGTCTTCTCTAAGAGATATGTGTAGCATGACCCTTGTCCTCATGGGATACATGGGATCACCCATACATTGCATTCAGGTACAAATCAGCTGTGAGATGGTTCCTCATACCCTCCCTATTCTCCTGGCCTGTGTCTTCTCTCCCGGAAGCACTCACGGTGATGATGTGGACCTTGTAATCATTCATGTCAGGTCTGCTTTACCACGTCTTCCACAATCACTCAGGTCTAATCCATATGACCTAAAACTGTATTTTTGGGTCCATCATCCTGGCAGAACGACAAAAAATGACACTCAATTGAGATGACCTCATTATTGGAAATATCACATTGGGTATCAGTTATCCACCCTACCATTTTTCAACGCATGTATACAGGTTGATTCTTGTAGTGATGACATGAATTTCTACCCAAGTCATGTCACATTACAAAAAAACCATTCACCTTAAAGGATAAACAAGATACATCAAATACTACTTCTTTTGGTGCGAGGACCAGACTTGCATGCCCCTTTCATCATTTGAACTAGTATCTTACCGTGCTACTCATAGAACTATGTATGTAATGATTCCCATCTTTATGGGATACGTAGGAACACCCAGGGACTTCGCCATGGGCCCAGCCTAATCTTCGTGTTCGGTCCCTTGAAGTAAACACTTCCCCAATGAACAGATAGTAATTTGGACTCATGTCCTCATTCACGCAAGGATTCATAATCACCATACCATGTCCCTCAAACATTTCTTTCCGATTCTTGGTCCGAGTTCTCAAACCATTAACTAAGAACATTTCCATAACTATGTGTGGCTTGATTACCATCCTTACAAGATACATAAGAACACCTAGACATTTCATCTCGGGTCCACCCTTGGGAATCGCAAATCTCATCCTTTCTCCACAGTCGGCCTCTTGGCCTGAAACCCTGGGGAGTTGTGTAACTGTATTATTTTCGCTGAACAAGTTTGGGATTCCCCATAATGTTGTTGAGATGTTATAGTTACCTCTCTAGAGAGGTGCTGTCTAAAACTAAGGGTGATCCATGATCATATTAATGCTCCCGCCTAATGTACTTCCACCACAGTGGCATAATTTTGGACGTGTTGGACTATATGGGAACAAATCACGACTTAAATTTACACACTTTTTTTCCCCTTTATTTGGATACGCATCCTCTGTCACATTTTAATGGACCCCCTAACAGCATGGATGCTTGAACTATGGTCTGCCTACTGTCCTGTGACAATGTTCCAGAAGACTGATCGATGATATTTGAGTTGGGTCCCATGTTGCTAACATGGTCAGTGGTCGACCCCCATTTTTTGTCTCCATTTTAGGGTAATTCAATAGAAATTAAATGTTTCAAAAAACAGTCAACAATTGTCCTTTATTGCCACACCCCGCCCATAGTGTTACGAGTTTGGGTAATGTGATGCACATTTTTCATTCCCCTGTGTTCAGACTAATTCTAATGCCCTTGGAATTTCCACGCTCATACGCTAGAGCACAATGAGAAGATGATCTTCAATTGGCCTCATGTCCTCTTCCTTTCATTGGGCTTCCCTATTCTCCTAGGAAATCAGGAATCTAATTTTGAATGCCCGAGGCTTGGCTAAAGATCCCACGATCAAACGATGTGATAATAAAAGCATTCATTCTCTATCACATCGGGTACGACCCACATGATCTTAGGAATGGATTGTTATTTATTTTGGGCTTATGTTGGAGCTCTTTAAAACAAAGGGACATGTAAATAAATTTTTCTATACATACAGTTCAACAAAAATGTTGTAGTAAGGTAAAATAAAATTATGGGTTCAGCCAAAACAGGTCTTCTAAGGGTCGGACTCCTGGATGGATCTCTCCAATACCGCCACCTTTTGGCTGGTGGCCTCTACGACAGCCTCCCACACCATGAGGAATCTATCCTCATTAGCGACCATAGAGCACAATTCATTGAATGTAGTCTGAACCAATGCCTATTCAGTTTAGATCTCAGTTATCTGGCGAATCACTTTCACAAGTTGTTCTTGTCCATCTTCCAACTAGGCTCTCAACCACTTCACGGGCTCTGAACAGTTTACGATGAATACCTTTAATTATTTTTACTTTTCATCAAGGTGTTGAACCTCTTGATATTCCCTCCGAAATGCCCGGGTACTCCCCATCTCCTCTCGACATTAGGTGACGTCGGAGCGTCTTCTGTTCTCACGCATCTTCTCGGCCATGTAATCACGGACAGTTAAGTGATGACGTTGAGCATCTGCCCCGCCAGCACACAAGAAACACATTAAGGTGTGGAGTGATCCCATCCACTTCATACATTCCATCTAGGGAATACTGAGAAAATGACAGAAGAACTTCTATCCCTTGTATCACGTCATCCAGCTCTTTTTGAACGCTTACTAATATGAATCATTGATTTCTTCAGGATCAGTGGGCCGATAGATAGGGAAGACAACCAGCATGCCAGTAGCAGGGTCATCCGGCTCTCTTCAGATTCCTTTATCTACGCAGGCATTAACAGATCTTTTATATCACTGATAAAGGGATTCCTTTATCAATGCTTCCTTAAGCACTGATAATAGGGCCATTTATCAGCTCTCTTTTGGCGCTGTTAATGGCACCTTCCCCTATACCTACAAATCAACACCTTCACAACTGCAAACCTGCACAAACAAGCATACCTGCAAAAAATAGCATCTGCACACCTCAACAAAATAGAACCCGCACAAAATATTTTGACAAACAATGCTATATACATTAACTTAACATATCAAATACAAAAAAACACTTCTATATACATTATATACATTGTTTTACATGGTTAAAATTACAATTATCCAACAACAATTATAATCATTAATGTTTGATCCTTTGATATCTATGATCCACTCTCAAAATTATTCGTCCATTGTATTTGTTGCCAAAAAAAATCATCCGAACTCAAGAAAAAAATGCACCTATATAAGAAAAAAATATTATGTTACTGATACAATAATGAAATATTTTAAAAACATTAATATGAAATAATACATTAATATGGAAATGTGAAAATAAAATATCAAACTGATAAACTCAAATGATTTCATTCTGATAACAATGAAATGGAATAATGTAAAATAAATATGTTTTTGGATGATTTATCTCATTTAATAAATACTAATTATTTATATAATGAAAAGATTTACTGGTCACATTGTGCATTAGATTGAGGTGCAGTTGATTCTTACACGTCACAAATGACTCATGGATAGTTGTCCTAATTTATCAAAACAATAAGAATGTGTTTTCTCGATTTTCTGTATGTTAATATTGTTCTTTTCTAAAGTTTATGTCAATTTGAAACTTATATCGGACAATATTAGCCATACCGGTCCCACCATTCATCAGATTTAGGTTAGGTTTATTAGTAAACGTCACAAATGTCTCGTGGATCATTGTCCTAAATTATCATAACAATCTGAACATGTTTTCTTGGTTTTCCGTAGGTCAGTTTTATTGTTTTTTAATGTTAATGTCAATTTGAAACTAATATTAAACACTTTTATCCATACCAGTCACACTGTGCATCAGATTGAGTTTTGGTCAAATAAATGTCTAAAAATTAATTTATTGTAATATTGAAATGATATATAATTCATAGATTAACATGTTGATTTGCATATAATATTTCTGTGTTTAAACAGTTTTTCGTAGAGGAAACAAGGTAGACATGTTGGGATGACATCAGGAGGAAGACAACCTTCCAAATCAGTAACCTGATATGGTTGGAATCAGAACCGAACAGTTTGTTGTAGTGACGATAGAGTTGAATAATACTATAAATGGGGGCGGTATAAATGTATGAGATCATCCAGATCAATCGCAGAGGAACATGTCAGTAGTGGAGCATTTTCTGAGGCAACATCCCCCGTCATTCATAGGATCATCAGACACTGTGCTAGCTGAATTGTGGATTAAAGAACTAGAAAATATTTTTGATGTCATGGGTTGTTTAGAACATCAAAATTTTGGTCTTGATATTTACCATTTTTAAGGTGGTGTTTATGAGTGGTGGTAGATGGTGAAAAAATTTAGCGATAGTGAGGATATTGATGCTCTAGATTGAAATGAATTCAAATTTATGTTTATTGAGAAATATTTTCTTGTGGTGGTTCATCTTATGATGGAAAAATAATTCTTGTAAATGAGGTAGGAGGATGAACTAGTGTATTTTTATGATGAAAATTCACTCGAATGGCAAGGTATGATCCAAACTTCATACGAGATCATGATAGTAAAATCAACTGTTTTTACTCAGTATTAGAGCCAATTTATAGAATGTATTTAGCATCTCGTGATTTCAAAAGTTATGAAAAACATGTTCATTTTGTGTAAAAGGTTGAAATGGAGTTTTATAATGATCATGTGTTCTTTAAAAACAACTTTATAAGAGTTCGAGGTGGCATGCTAAAGGAAAGAACTCTTCAAAAAAGTCTAATGGTATGAATCATCAGTTTACAGCTTGTGAAAATTGTTGTTAAAATCAAGCTGGGAAATTTCTTTTGAATTATGGTATGTACTATCATTGTGTTAAAATGTGACCTGAGGCTCGTAATTGCACCAAAAAAGATCATGGTAATGGTAAGAGAAAATATAACATACAGTCAGTAAAATGTTTTAATTGAATAAAATGGGTCATTATGCAAATGTGTGTCCAGTAAAAAACTCAACTGAAGGAAAGAAACTAGACTAAAAGAAGAAAGGGGTGGTGAAATCATTTTCAAATACATCAGCAATTGTTGGGCCACCAAATGAAGTTGTATCAGGTATACTATTTTTTTGTTAAGATTTTTCTAATGTGTTTTTTGATTTAGGGTATACACACTCTTTCATTTTTTAGAAGTTTTCTAGTATATTAGGAATTCTATATCATGATATGAATACATAGCATATGGTAAAAACACCTGGAATAAATTTTGAGACAAAAAGAGAACAGAAGAACATTCATGTCCTTGTGCACAGAAAGAATCTACCTGTAAACCTTATTGTTTTTCCTCTAGTAGAGTTGGATGTTATTTTATGCATGTATTGACTATGTTTTATCTTTTTAAGATTGACTTCATAGCTAAAGTGGTTTATTTTCATAAATATTTAGAGTTTTTGTAAAAAAATGAACCCTTGGTTTTGATAACATATCACGAAGATGAGAAACTATTAATAGATGGAAGTGAATCTTAACTTAGAAATATTGTTAAAAACAAAGGATATATAGAGATTATTGATGATCTAGTGGTAAATTAGTACCTTGATGTTTTTTGTGATGAGTTTCCAGATATTATACATGATCGGGATGTTGAATTTATTGTTGACTTAGTTCCTGATGCTAAGACAATTTCAAAACCCCCTTATCAAATGACTCAAATTGTACTTTTGAGATAAAGAAGAAGTTGTAGGAGATATTAGATAATGGATTCATTTGACCTTACACATCACCATCAGGTGATCTAGTCTTGTTTGTTAAAAAGAAATATTGTTCCATGAGACATTGCATTTATTCTAGAGAATAGAATAACATTGCTATTAAGAATAAGTATCCTTTGCCACATATCAATGATTTGTTTGATGAGCTCCAGGGAGATTAATTTTTTTCGAAGATTTATTTTTCATTAGGGTACCATCAGTTGAAATTAAAGGAAGAATATGTTCTGAATACCACGTTTCATAATTGATATAGCAATTACGAATTTTTCATTGTGCCTTTTTGGTTAACCAATGAACCTTCTATATTCATGGATCTTTTGAATATAATTTTCTGTGATTTCTTGCATAAGTTTGTGTTTGTGTTAATTGATGATATTTTGGATTATTTCAAATGTAAATTGGAACATGAAATTCAGTTATGGGTTGTCCTTCAAACTATAAAAGAAAGGAAATGTTATGGGAAATTCAGAATGTGTGTGTTTTGGTTACAACAAATTTCGTTCCATGGTCACATTATTTCAAAAAATGGCATAACTGTTGATCCTGCTAAAACATAAGTTGTTAAATAATGGACAAGAACCACAAATATAAATGAGAGCTATAGTTTTCGTTGTTTGGATGGTTAATACCATTGGATTGTTGAAAATTTTGCATGGTTATCTAGTCCAATGACTAAGATAACACATTAAAGTGTTAAGTTCATATAAACAAAATAATGTGATGATTGTTTTCAGGAATTAATGAGAAAGTTGGGGAATGCTCCACTTTTGGCAATACTATCCATAAATGCTGAGTTTTTTATCTACAATGATGATTCATTGAAAGGACATAGATGTGTCCTTATGCAGAATGATCTGGTAATTTCTTATGCTTCACGTCATTTGAATCCTCATGAGTTAAATTACCCTACATATGATTTGGAATTAGCTGATGTTGTTTTTTTATTTAGAAATTTGGAGGCATCATTTGTATGGAGTAAAATGTGAAATATATACTGACCAAAAAATTTTAAAGTATATATTAAATCAGAATGAATTAAACATGAGATAGAGGAGATGTCTATAATTAATAAAGAATTATGACTGGACGATCCATTACCATCCAGGAAAAGAAAATAAATTGGATTATTCTTTGAGTCAAAAAATAAATTCTTCATTAATCATGTTAAATATGGAACAAGATATTTTGGTTTTTGATTATACGAACTATGGAATATATGTTTTTGGTGTAGGAAAATATTCTATTTTGTATCAGGTGTCAGTGAAATCAACTATATCAGACAGAATTAAGCAAGCACCGAAGGAAGATTGTGAGTTACATGAAAAGGTAGAGTTGGTTCAGAAGGGTAAGTTTCCTGAATTTTAAATTGATAGTGATTGGTTTTTGAGTTTTGGAAAGAGATTATCTGTGCGTTGGGATTCACAGTTGAATAATGAGTTGTAATGTGAAGCTCATTGTTCACTGTTTTCTATTCATTCTGGCAGTACAATGATGTACAATGATCTTTGTGAATTTTACTAATGGGATGGAATGAAAAGAGATATTGCTGATTTTGCAATGAAGTGTTTGAATTTTCAATAGGCTAAAGAAGATAGATAGTTACTGAAAGGAATGCATCAGCCTTTACTGGTGCCAAAGTGGAAATGGGAAAATATATCCATGGACTTATTTATGGGATTACCAAAGACATCTCGAGGTAATAATGCCATATAAGTTATTATTTCTGGATTGACAAAATCTAGTAATTTCCATCCTATTAGAGATATATTTTTCTATATCAATATTCACATTTTTTTAAGAGATAGTCGTTTTTCATGGAGTTCCCATCTCCATTGTATCTGATTGTGATACCAGGTATACTGTGAACTTTTTGAAAGGCCTTTAGAAGTAATTGGGTACTGAATTAAATTTTAGTACATCTTTTCATACTCAATCAGATGGGAAATCAGAATGAACAATTCAGACATTGAAGGATATGATACGTGCTTGCTCGATGGATTATCAGGGTATTTGTTACCAACAACATTCTTAGGTTAAATTTTAATATAATAAAAGTTTTCATTCCTGTATATAGATGGATCTATTTAAAGAATTATATGGAAAGCGTTGTCGAACTCCATCTTTTTGGGATGAATTAGGTGAAGGGAAGATAATAGGACCATAATTGGTAGGAGAGATGGCATAAAAAGTTTAGTTGATTCAGAAGCACATGAGAATAGCTCATAGTAGACAAAAAAGTTATGCAGATAACTAGAGGAAGGATCTTTTTTATGTTGGTGATCATGTCTGTCTCAATGTATCTCTATGGAAAAGTGTGATGTGTTTTTGCTAGAAGGGATAGCTGAGTATGAGTTTCATTGGACCTTATTAAATTCTGGGGAAAGTTCGATCAGTTGCATACAGAGTGGCTTTACCTCAAATTTTATCCTAGATACACAATGTTTTTCAAGTTTCGATGGTGAGAAAGTATATGGTAGTTCTAACTCATGTTTTGAGCCTAGAGGTAGTTCAGTTGGAAAACAATATCTCTTATGAAGAACAAAATGTAAATATTCTTTACCGAAGAGAGAAATTGTTGTAGAATAAGGTTATTTACCAGGTAAAGGTTTTTTTTGGAAAAACCATAAGGTTGAAGAGGCAACCTTGGAATCTGAAAATGATATGAGAGATAAATATGCCAACTTATTTTGATACGTAAAATTGTGAGGATGCAATTCCCAAAAGGGGTGAAGGATGTAACACCCCAGGTAAATAAAGAATAAGAAATATTTTATATTTATTAATATTTGTTAATTAAATATTAATTTTACTTTAGAGGGGTTTCTATGTCCGATAGTGAACCTGATACGCAACAAGTGGTTTCTTAGAAATCTTATGTTGCACACTAATAATATAGTATTATTATTTTAAATGGTTGTTAACTCCTATCCATTGTATTGGTTGTAATGAACAAAATAACTACAATATTATTATACATGTTTTCCAAATGTATTTACATTTATTTAATAAATGATAGAGGTTTAAAATTTCAATGATTCTAATTTTAAGCATAATTTATATTTAAAGGTCGATTTATCTCCTTTTAATGGAAACACTCATTAAATATATTTCTAGTAACATTAATAAATTCTAATTGACCAAATAATGTCCTTATTTATAATAGGTACATCAAAATTTACTTTGTGTTAATTTTTGGTATTTTTCCGATAATGTTCATTTTTTAAATGAATTGTGAAATTATTGTATTGAAATTCAAAACTGTGTTTTAATATACTTTATTTATATAGTTATATTATATATATATATATATATTTTTAAAATTTATTTAAAATATAATTTTACCATTTTATCCAATTTTGGTCATTTTAATTATTTTCACTTTGAAATTGTACATAAACCACTGTCAATATTTTGATAGTTATTGTTTCTAAAAAACATGCAATTTGTTTTGACAATGTGGATTAATTTTAAATTAATTTATGAAAATTATATGTTCTGAATTTTGTAAAATAGACATCACTGTTGAATTCAGAATATCAAAAAAATCATAGGCTGAATTTTTCAGATTTTTTTGAAAAACATCAATTTTTGATGAATAGTGAAACCACTTAGTAGAAAAAAAACTGACTTTTTTATTTTAATGAAATTTTATCGCTTCTGTGAGTTGAATTTAAGAAAATCAGAGAGGCACAGTTTATATCAAGAAGTAAGATTTGGTTCAATAAGATGAAATAATTTTTAGTGAATAGTAACTTTTGACTTTTATTTACCGTGTTTAAAGGTAAATATGGTAATTCAAGGTAAAAAGTATATTATAATAATTCAAAATTACATTAACACTTGTCCAAAAAATAATGGATGTGTAATGGCCTACCATGGGCATCTTCGGGTCTATTTTGGGACCCCATGGAGCCACTTATTGAAGATAATGACATTTTAGATTAATTAATTTAAATTAAAGTAAAAAATGACAAAAAATATCTTTATGTAAATTAATATTTCCATGGTGTTATATAAGTTATTTTTTTGAATATAAATATTCATTGGAAAAAAATAAGCCTTCCTACATTATGGTATTTTTTATAATTTTTAGACATCAAATAAATTAGATTATTTATGACACAATATTGATGCGGTATTTACCCCATAAATAAATGATTTAAATAAATAAGATTATAATGACTTAAAAATTATCCAAAATGTGTCTAATTTTTATTTGGTTATTTATTTATACCATGATCCATCTTATATTCTACTATAATTATTATTGGTCCTTTAGAAACCAAATATCATAATATTATCACATTTTCCTAGAGAGCCTCTCCTCCCCCTTATAAAAGGAGACCACTTCTAACAAATTAATTTCTCCTCTCAATCCTTTTGGATCGTATGAAACTCTACCCAATTAATCTTCCAAAATCCCTCTCCTCCTCTTTGAAGAAAAAACATTGGTAAAGGCACTTCAAGAAGTCCTTTGGTTCAATCCAAAGGCAGTTACCCAAATTAAAGTAACAGTTTCTATTAAATTGTATTATTTTATTTTACTTCTCCAACCACAAAACTCATTTTATTCCATTATTTTGTAACAAAAAAATTTTCCTTAATATTCTATGATGTATTTATGAGATGTATTCAAACTACACTTACACACACATCTATCTAATGGATTAAGAACATAATGATTCTTTGGATGACAAACTAATGCCTCACGAAATGATGATTGTTCGATTATGTTCTACCACATCTCATGGTGGCCATTAAGATGACACTATATTTATATTTGATATATATTATATTTATGTTTTCTTTATGCTTCTATATTTTTTATATCATACCTTTATGGTTTCCATTATGTGTAAACACAATAATTACATTTGAGGAAGTGCGGACTACCACCCCCTCAAAGTGATATGAATCATTCATGACCTACATGGGACGTATAAAGGATGGAGTTAATGATATTATATATGATGTTATATTGGAATTATAACATAACTATGTATAATTATGTTTTAATTCCATTAAAATAAAAAATATAAATGAATGTATCATTCATGGGTACGTACGACTTATTGTCTCCATGAACGGTGCATTTCATTTATTTCCTCCAAATTCTATATAAAATTATAAATACATGTATATACTAGAAATATATGATATATATGATATAAAAATCATTTATATAATTCTGTATATAATGATCTTTTGAACATGTGAACAACTTGTAACTATATGGTGTTTATTTTTGAATCATTTACCAAATATCGACAAAACGAGCATTGTTTATGTAAATGATTACATAATGTGTATAACATGTTAATAAGTGATATAAAAGGATTTATAAACATGAAAAAGTTTCTTAGTCAAGTATATATTAACATTAGTTTTTTATTCGGGATATTATATAACGATCGAGTCATGTCGGACATGATGTAAGGGACTTCGTCTCAATCTCCATACATTGAGACATATTTAGTTTTATACAAGACAATATTTTATAAAGTTTATAAACACCATTGAAATTTCATTTCATTCAAAAGGAATCTATTAATAAGAAATGTTTTACTAAATGAGAATAAGGAATAATTTTTTACGTAAGCGGTGACAATGACCTTTCCGCCACCGTGAGTGTTATTTGATATTTGGATTCCTTAACAAGCCGTAATGTTTTGAAATGGAAAAATAAATACCATATACTCTTTCTACATATTTTGGTATTGAAAATGATTTTGATAATGGATTAATTATTTAAATATCTTGAAATGATATTTTTTTATTGCAATGTGGAAATGTTATCATTCCAATATTCTTATGTTATGTGTTATGATCATGTTATGTGTCTTGGGCATTATATATGTATACTGGTGGTTTTGTGAAAAACCATGGGTGGGTGTGCCTGAGATAGCTCTCCAAATGCATTGGGTATCATGATAGAGGTAAACATGACGGTTTCTCCTAAGAGATTTAATGAATATACTATGATGGGTTTTCCAAAGTAACTCCCTATGTAGATGTGATAACTACATTGTAAGTATGTTATAGATGCCACAAGATATATTTATTAGTTATTATTTTATGTGTTATTCATAAAATATTATGATTTCTGAGGTAAGTATAAGAGTTCATGTTTGGTATGTATTTATGAACAAATGTTTTATTTCATTGTTTCATAACCCTTATAGAGATTTTTATGCTCATCCCTTGTTTTGAAATTTTTTCATAGGACATAATGATAAATAGGGTCAAGGATGGGATCATGGAAAAGTCATGCGGTTTAAAACATGGAAGTATAAAAGAAATATTTTACGAGTTTTTATTTTAGGAAAAATTTGGAAATTATGTAGAAGTGTCTACTTTGTAATCTTATGAGATGTAATAGTAATTTTCTAATTTACTAAAACTCAAAACCATGAATGATCCACAATGTGAATTATGTATTTATTTCTATATTATTTAATTTTTAATAATGGTTCCTTATATAGTCATCGACATATGACCAATTTGAGGTCAGTGTTGGGTTTAACAATTTCCTTTTCCACATTGCAGAAAAAGCAGTGATACACCTTGTCCAGAGGTGGTTGTGCTATATATCCTCTTGAAATATTCACATTTATTTGAATCTCATTTCCTCAAAGAAGTTCCTCGTGTCCTTTATTCACAAATGACACTTCCAGATAATATTCAAATTCCCAATTTTCATATTAATTTCAAATTTTATTTTATTCATTATCCTTCCCATTAACCATTACATAGTACCCTTTTAAAAATATTCATATTAGTAAATCAGAATAATTAATAAACTAAATTGTTAATATAATTATGGTATACTATTTCAACATTGTATAAAAGAAAAATAAAATACTAAATGTCACTACCCATGAAAATATGGTGTGACTTTATTTTTGGGGGCTTACCATATTAGTACTAAATAATTAAACATACATGGATTACTATAGTTTTAAGATATAGTATTTTATATATAAGTTTTATATGTTTTGTATTAATGAGGGAAAATAATATTGAAGTATAATGTGTTGTCATGTGGGGATAGCCAGAAGCTTGATAAGTGACGATGGAGGGTATTATTCTATATTGATTAAATATAGAAGAACATGGTGTTATAGGAGGGGTTAGGGTTTGATTAATATTTTCATGATATAGGGAGTTTTTTTCATTAATTTAACCCTTATCTATTTTCCTCCTGATCAATTGATAAACCAAGACAATTTCTCATCCAAATGTGTAGACTATCCCCTATGAGAAAAGTATATTTCATTTTCCTAAAAACCCATTAAAAGATGTCCCTAAAAAATTTTTAGTGAGTATATATGTTATTTATTTTATTATTTACATTACATTATAAATAATTAGTACTTCTATGAATAATATTATTATTAATAATTCAATCATACATTAATCATCATAAAACTTATACTATATGGAAAAACATAAAAAAAATAGGTATTAAATTCATATACATTAATTATATTTATGCATCATTTAAATTGAAATATATAAAACTAATAATCATAAAATAAGACAATTAATCTGTTTTAAAATTATGTTAGTAATAAACCTCCTTATCATTATACACAATAACGTATATGTTAATGTAACGACACAAAATTTTGAATAAATCTTATTTCCTAATTTTTTTTGTTATTTTTTTTATTACTCAACAAAACCGTTTAATTTGATAACATGAATATAATTAAATTGAGACCGTTGGGTTTTGACTATTATATGACCGTTGGTCAATATGAACACTGGAAACTAAATGTTTATATTATTGTCTCTAAATACAAGTAATCATGGTTAATTAATATAGAAAGAAGATTCGATGGCCTCACCTAGTAGTCATGGACCGATCGAAGCCCATCAAACAGAACTTGGGAAGGAGGTAGCACCACTGGGATTTGTTCGGGACCAAACCCAAGCCTAACTTCATCTTGTGAAGCTAGAATGAAACCTCCTTTATGAGAAGCTCAAACTGATAGAAATTACTACTCGTGCGATGTTGGCCAAGCCTCCCTCAGATTCTCTCACCTTAGAACACCTCACACTTATCTCCTATGCTTGTGTGATAAGGGGCTATGTAAGGAGACTGTAACTACCTTGTGTAATCCTTTGTTTTAAATAAAAATAGGGATATCTTCTTATGATGAATTTTAGGAATTTTCAAATGACCGTATAAATATAGTATGCATATATTTGATGAATTTTTGAAAAAGGATATTTTAAAAATGTTTATGTAAACCTTAAAAAATTAAAAATGTATAATGCTATTCAAAAAATGGTGTTCTACAATTATGTTCAATACGAAATTTAGAGTCTAAAAAGATCAAATTGATTTTTGATGAATAGTAAATTATGAATAGTGATTTTATGCTTAGGATTAGTAATGTGACCAAATGGATTTGTAATCTCACTTAAAGAAAGTATTAATATAATCTGGGCACCTTGATTAAGTAATGTGATTCAATAAAATGGTTAAATAAAGGTTTCATAAATTATTAGTCAATTATTAGTTTTTTCAAGTGAATAGTGTATTTTATTAAAAATAAAATTAAAAAAATTTGAAAAATTATTTTTTTAAAATGGATTTCATTTTTAAACTCAGAGCATCGATAATATGTGATGGTAATTTTTATGGATTTCTCTGAAAAAAATGAAATTTTGGTGAATCGTGTAAAGACCCGTAAATTTCAAGGAATTTTTTTGTCTTAATTGTCTTTGGAATTTTACAAGAAAGCAGTTTCAGACGGCACCTGATTCCGAGGCCCAGTGTGCCCAGAATCATTTTCCGAAGTTTGGCTCGGGTACGTTCAGTGAACGGACGAGTGGGTTTTTCTAACTTTTGAACCGGTGCTCAGAACCAAATTCTGAGGGCACCGATGGAATCACAACACCCATATTTGTTTAGAAATTCCTCTTTCGGAGTTGCGTTTGCTCAGGTGTGGTTTTTAATTTGTGGGCATAATGATATGAAATAAAATAATTGGTACGACAAACATTATTTTTTTTCACCTAAAGCCACTTAAAAGCCACTTTATGCTGCTTAAGCTAAGTTGAAGTGGATATGGTGCTATCCAAAAATATCATACCCTCTTGGTATGATATTTGTGAGGTGGGGCCCACACGAGCCCCACCGTTTATTTTCCGCTATGTAACGCCCCCGCGAAAACCCATCTTTGTGAAAGTCAACTGACGCATTTTCTTAATTTCTTAATGCACCAATTAATTGGGCGGTTTTATTCATTGAATAAATTCTATGAATTTATTTAATCATTTATTAACCTGTTTACAATCCGTTGGCGTAATAAGAAAATAAGACCAATGCACAATTTTTTGAGGATTGCTCGTTGAGAGGCATCTGACATAAATTTTGTGCCTTCATCCTCCTTCGCGAAGAACGCGAAGAACGCGAAGAATGTCGTCACCCTCAGAGATTGACGATTCTTCTTCCGAGACGTTGTTCCCCGCAACAGTCTACGATCACCAACTGCTTGAGGTAGGATATTTTGGGTTTCTCCTTTTAAATCTTCTTTGTGGTTTATAACAACATCATGGATTTAATTAATATAATTAAATCTGCATGTTCTCAAACCCCGAAGTTCGTCGACGTGACACCATATTCTGTGACGACGCGATGCCGCTCCGTGATGCGAAGGTCACCTCCTTCTGAGATGATCAATTCTGCGAAGAACGCGTGCTCGACGACTACGGCGAGCAAGGGATTTTTATTTGAGAACAATATTTAATTCCCGTGATTGTTCCTTTTAAAACAATGAACCCAGATCAAGTTCAATTTTAATTCTATTAAAATTGTGCCTTGCTTGTTATTCATGTGTTGAATATTTTTTTATTCCCGATTGTTATCACCTAACGCGGAGGGTGTGGGCCAAACAAACACGGCCCGACAACCCTTCACAGTTCTTCGTTGATGTGCGGATTGGCGGGCGACAACAAAACATGTCGCAGAAGTGATTCGTTGTTTCCGTAGTGAAGTACGGGACCTGGGAAGAGCTACAGCGTAGACGGAAACAAAATTGGACCACTGGAGAAAATACGGTGGCCCGCAGAACCCACAGGCGGCGCGGGACCGGCGCACATGGGACGCGGCAATGCCGCGTCCGCTGACCAAGGGCGGCCCCCGCGGAGGGGGCCGTGGTGTTCACACGCGGGGGCAGCACGCCCCCGCCCCCGGACTCCACTCACTCGACCGCTTGGCCGAGCCAAGCCAGGCCGAGCCAACCCGCCTACTGGGTCGCGCCTAAATGGGTCGGACCCGGACCCGGGACCGGTCGACCCGGTTCGGGCAGACCCAGGGGGGTTGGGCCAGGTCGGTCCGGGCCCAGAATCCCCGTCTTCGGACGTTTTCGGTCTTTTACCCGTATCATGAGCTACGGGCCTCCGAACGATGCACCGTAAGTAGTGATGCGATCCTTGGATCGAGACGGTCGTTTCGGTATATCGTACTCAAGGTTTCGGAATACATTGGGTTTGGTCGGGTTGGTTCGTACAAGAAACCAACCGGGCCCTCGGAGCGGAAACACTCATATCTTGAGCTTCGGACGTCCGATCGTCGTGCCATCGACTTTGTTAAATTCCATTATGTGAGACAGATCTTTTGGCATACTATGCCCGAGGTTTGGACGCAGGTGGAGTACAGTCGGGTTTGTTTTGCCTTAAAAACCAACTGGCCCCTGGGAAGAAAAATCCTATAACTCTCAGACCGGGCGTCCGGTTGACACGCCTTCTGCGACATTGAGTTCATGTGGAAGATATGGAACTTTTGGATACATCAACTCTAGACTATGTGTCAGTTGATGTATCAGCCTCTCTCCTCATGGAGCGGCCCCTCCCAAACGAGCTTGCTGTGTGCGAGAACCCTAGAGCTGGCTGCGACTGCTACTGTGACTGTGAAGATGACTGTGCAGAGATCCTCAGTGTATTCGATGACGACGACTACATCACTCAATGATCCTGTGTGGATCAGTGCTACCGATCCAGTGTCGGTCTGATCCTGTGTGGGTCAGCACTCAGCGGTTCTCTGTGAGCCAGCACCTACAGGTCATGTGTGGGCCCGATCCTATGTGGGTCTTTGCGGGGGTTAGTACCTATCGATCCATTATGTGTCCGACGACTTAGATGGATCAATGATCATCTCTATTGTCATTTGAAGAAGTATATCTGAGTGAGATGAAACTCTGTTTTACATTCCTTTGTGGATTGTGTTGTGCTATACAGTGTGGATTTACATTTTACTTTCCTTTGTGGATTGTGTTGAGCTATCCTTTGTGGATTTACGTTTTACTTTCCCTTGTGGACAGTGTTGAGATATCCTGTGTGGATTTTACGTTTTTCTTTCCTGTGTGTACTAGGTTGTACTTGTGCTCGGATGTTGGAGCCGAGCGAGAATTGATGACTTAGGTATATGTATGGGAATATACCTAAGCTGTGTCAGATGTTACTTCGTGATTGTATCTTTCATTTTTGGATTATACTTTGTGGATTCTGGGAGACCTTTGGGGGTCTTAGGGTCCCTACTGAGTAGCTTATACTCACCACTGCACGGGATATGTCCGTACTACGTTGTGTTGGTTGCAGAAGACAGACAACACTGATCGTGGTGGAGGCTTGAAGAGCAGGATGGTACCTGGAGGTGGACCGCTGGGCGGGACGTACTCGGAGCGGTCAGGTGGACCCGAGGAGTAGTGGAGGCTATTTGTACCCACCCTTCAGGTGGGACTTCCAGTGGACGGCTCGACGTTGCAGCTTTAATTTCAGTTGATGTTTTCCCCTTTCAGTTTCACATTACAGTTGGGCTTGTATTTCCGTCCCCCTTTACTTTTCTGCACTTACTGCTGTACCAACATTTACTTAGTTTTTAATTCTTCTGCTCGCTTACTCGGTGGTGCATTTTTACTTAACAAAGGCAATTCCTTCCCTTTTTTTCCGGGATTTACGCCTTGGTGCTAGTCTCCATCCCCTGGCCTATGGAAGGCGGGCTTGGGGTAGTCACGGCACGAGCACCGAGGTCGGGTCGTGACAAATTGGTATTAGAGGAGTTCAGTTCTACCTCGGACTCTGATTTTTTTTCTATGTGATGCAATAGAGTTTAGCGTATTGAGTGTGGTTATCATTCCAGGGAGTCCATTGTTGGTGCGGCGACCGACATATCCGTACACGAGGACCCTAACTTCTGATTTCCAACTTAATGCACGAAAACATTGATTGCATGTGTGTTTCAAGTTTTCGTTGTGATTACTTAGTATCAGCTCACCAGGTATACTGTTCTGACCGTGGCGCACCTGTTTCCATTCAGGATGGCCCCACGACGGCAGCTAGCTAGGGTTCTGAGAGTGGTACGTGATGACAGCCCACCGAGCGACGAGGCTTCGGTACATGGCCCTTTGACAGTAGAGGCACCGGCGGTACCTCTACCCGTCGAGCCACCAATGCTTCCAGCACCAGCCGCTGACGATACACGTCGCCTCAGTGCACTGTATGAGTTCCAGTGCTAACGACCGCCCATGTTCTGTGGGGAGACGAACCCCCAGGCAGCTGAGGACTGGCTAGAGGCAGTGGTGCATGTTTTCCCGCTAGTGAGGACACCAGCAGACCTCATGGTGATCCTCGCAGTGAGCCTACTGCATGTAGCAGAAGGATGATGGTGGAGCTTGATTATCCAGGTGCACGATGAGTCATCTCTCCTATGGATAGACTTTGAGGGCCTCTTCTACTCAGAGTTCGTCCCGGCCACCCTCCCTGCGGTGAGCATCCATGAGCTTCTTCAGCTGCGTCAGGGCATCTTGGCGGTCGCCCAGTACTTGGTGAGATTCACCGATCTCTCACGCTACTCGACTGACATGGTACATGACCTGTTCTTCCGGGCATGGACCTTTGAGCAATGATTGAGACACGAGATCAGGGCATCGATGATCTCCCTCAGCATTCCGACTCAGGAAAGAGTACTGGAGTGAGCCCTTATGATCGAGAGCTTTCTTGCTAAGTCCACAGCGAGACCTACCGTAGGGCGGCAGGTAGCGGAGTCTTCGGCAGCAGGTGGCCAACGGATGACTCATGGGTCTAGGCAGACCAGACATTCCGGCAGAAGACCTCAGGACACTGGCTCAGCAGTGCGGGGCACACAACGCAGATCCGATCTATCTAGAGGCAGGCAGTGCTACGCATGCGGCGGGCAGGGCCACATGCCTCGTGATTGCCCGACCCGCCGTGCCGAGGTGCAGTAGACGGTGGAGGGGCCACCCAGGCAGAGGAATAGGGTCGAACGTGGTGGTCAGCAAGAAGTAGGCGGACGAGGAAGGGGAGCTGGCCGAGCACAGGTGGTGGGCGATGCTTTGAGGCTCTGCCACCACCACCACCAGGAGGTCTACCTCAACCACAGGGAGCTGGCGGGCAGAGACAGGAACAGCTCCAGGCAGCAGAGGCCTACGACCACGACATGCCCGAGATGATTCGAGGTACGATCTGTGTCTATTACACCCTTGTTGCAGTTCTTGTAGACACAGGAGTGAGTCACTCTTTCATAGCTGCTGCCCTTGTTGGGAGCTCGGAGATTCTGACAGAGCCATTAGCTCGATCCTTACGTCTAGAGACTCCTACGAGAGCAGACTCGATGAATACACATGGGTTCCGGAAGTGTTTGCTTACTCTAGGAGGCGAGAGCTTTGGATGGGATCTTCTTGTAGCGGCATTGATGCCTTACGGCGTCATCTTGGGCATGGACTGGTTATCTACAGTCCATGCACATATTGACTGTATTAGGCGTAAGGTGCGATGTGTATGCACCGACGGGTGCAGGTTCATCTTCACTGGCGAGAAGGGAGCCTTCACAGCATGGGATGGACTTCCGCATAAGAGAGGATAGCCCATCACTCATCAGTTGGATAGCCTCATACTAGGAGTTGTTGACGTGCGGAGTCCTAGTTTTCCTGCAGTGGTGGATCAGTATTAGGACGTCTTTCCCGACGACGTTTGAGGGCTACCTCCCCGCAGATAGGTAGACTTTCATATTGATTTTTACCTCGGGACAACCCCGATATCCACTCCATCATATCGGATGGCCCCCGCTGAGCTTCGAGAGATATGGGTACAATTGGAGGACTTGCAGGGATAGGGATTCATCTGACCCAGTGTTTCACCCTAGGCTTCCCCAACATTGTTCGCCAAGAAGGCGGCTGGGAGCTTGCGACTGTGTGTCGACTATCGTCGCCTGAACCAGTTGACAGTGAGGAACAAGTATTCGCTACCAAGGATTTATGACCTCTTCGATCAGCTGAAGGGAGCACGGTGGTTCGTGAAGTTAGACCTCAGGTCAGGCTATCATCAGCTCAGAGTTCGAGACGAGGACGTGAAGAAGACAGACTTCAGATGTCGGTATGGCCACTATGAGTTCTTGGATATGCCATTCGGCATAACCAATGCTCCAGCAGTGTTCATGGGCCTCATGAATGGGTTCTTCCAACCATACCTCGATCTATTTTTGGTAGTCTTCATCGATGACATTTTGATATACTCGACGACTGAGGAGGAGCACGCCTATCACTTACGTGTTGTACTAGACACACTTCGAGAGAACCAGCATTATGGAAAGATCTCGAAGTATCAGTTCTGGATATGTGAGGTCCACTTCTTGGGACACGTCATTTCTGAGGCGGGAGTTGCGGTGGATCCTGCGAAGATCGAGGCAGTGATAGCTTGGGAGCCACCCTGGAGTGTGACGGAGGTGTAGAGTTTCTTGGGACTATCTGGTTACTATCAGAGATTTGTGCCGATCTTCTCCAGATTTGTGGCACCACTCTCAGCTTTGACGAAGAAGGGGAAACCCATTGTGTGGTCAGACAGCTGTCAACAGATCTTCCAGGAGCTGAGACAGAGATTGACCAGCGCACCTATCTTAAGGTTTTCTGAGGAGGGAGTAGGGTACATAGTCTACTGCGATGCATCAGGGACCAGACTCGAATGTGTCCTGATACAGGAGCGGGAAGTGATCGCCTATGGATCACGTCAGTTGAGGCTGCATGATCCGAACTACGCTACCCATGACCTGGAGTTAGCAGTAGTGGTCTTTGCTCTGATGACATGGAGACACTATCTGAAGGAAGAGCACAATAAAATCTTTTCTGACCACCAGAGTCTCAGATACATCTTCTCGTAGAATACCTGAACCTGAGATAGTGTCGATGGCTCGAGTTCCTCTAGGACTATGACTTTGAGATAGTTTATACTCTTGGGAAGGGGAACATGGTGGCTGATGCTCCCAGCAGGAGGACGGGCATTCAGCTACATGAGGAGGTGATAGAGCATCTAGCTTTTTTGCAGATATCCTTCGTGGATAGAGATGGAGCAGCCTTCCTTCAGTTTCTCACAGTCACTCCTTCACAACTTCAGCAGGTCAGAGAGGCACAGCGTGGGGACGCCAACTGTAAGATGTGGCGTGCATAGTTATCCTTAGGACATGAACATGATGGATTCTCCTTTGGATCAGAGCACTGCATCCATGTTAGAGGACGTACCTTGGTACCAGTCTCTTTATGAGAGGAGGTGCTGAGAGAGTTTCAAACTTCTCATTTGGTGGTACATCCTGGAGTGGTGAAGATGTACCAGGACCTCATACGACAGCACTGGTGGCCATGCATGAAGAAGGCTATGGCAGAGATCCTTTCTCGATTCCTCAACTTCCAGTAGGTAAAGGTAGTGCATCAGGTACAAGTAGGCTTGGTACAGCCCTTGGAGGTCCCGGAGTGGATGTGGGACGACATATCTATGGACTTCATGACTGTACTTCCACACACTTCCAGAGGTCACGACTCCATCTCGGTGATTGTCGACTGACTCACCATGTCAGCTCACTTCTTACCCATTAGAGAGCAGGGCTCAGTGGAATGCTTGTGGTGTCTCTATGTTCAGGATATTATACGGCTTCACGGTGTGCCATCATCTATCATCTCCGATCGAGATGCCCACTTTACTTCCTGGCTTTGGAAGGGGTTGCAAGAGGTGTTCGGGATGCAGCTACGTCTGAGCACCGCCTTTCACCCTCATACAGATGATCAGACGGAGAGGACCATTCAGACTCTGGAGTACATGCTCCGCGCATGTGTCCTCGACTTTGGTCGTAGTTGGGAGGACCACCTACCCTTGGTGGAGTTTGCGTACAACAACAGTTACCACTCCACCAGCGGGATGGCACCATACGAGGCGTTGTACGACAAGCCTTGCAGATCTCCATTGTGCTGGTCAGACCCTGGGGAGTTAGCACTTGTGGGACCAGAGATGGTCCGAGCCACGACAGAGAAGGTCCAGGTCATCCAGGAGCGGATGAGGTCAAATCAGAGCCGGCAGAAGTCTTATGTTGACAGGAGGCGGAGGCCACTGGAGTTCGAGGATGGTGACCACATCTTCTTGCGTGTCTCACCTCAACGTGGATTATGGATATTTGGACAAGGCGTAAAGTTGTCTCCATGCTTCATCGGACCTTTCTAGGTCCTCAGCAGGATTGGCGAGGTGGCTTATCGCCTGGCTCTTCCACCTTAGTTGCACCGGGTGCATGACGTCTTCCACGTATCTCAGCTGAGGAGATTCGTGCACGACCCGACGCACATCATTGACCATGGGGAGATAGACTTGGATGATGGGGAGAATTTTGCAGAGGTCCCAGTGGAGATCGAGGATCGACAGGAGCGGGTCCTACATGGATGATTGATTCCTCTATTGTGCATAAGATGGCAACACGGGAACCTCCAGGAGAGCACTTGGGAGAAGGAGGCTCAGATGCATGCTCAGTACCCACATTTGTTTCCCTAGAATATGATGTATCTTTACGGGGACGTAAAGCCCTAATTTCGGAGTGACATAAAGACCTGTAAATTTCAAGAAAATTTTTTTACTTAATTTTATTTGGAATTTTACACGAACACAGTTTTAGACGGCACCTTATTCCGAGGCCCGGTGTGCCTAGAATCATTTTACGAAGTTTGGATCAGGTACGTTTAGTGAATGGACGAGCAAGTTTTTCTAACTTTTGAACCGGTGCTCGGAATAAAATTCTGAGGGCACCGATGGAATCGCAGGGCCAGTGGATGACTCATGGGTCTAGGCAGACCAGACCTTCTGGCAGACGACCTCAAGACACTGGCTCAGCATTGTGGGGCACACAGCGCGGAGCCAGTCTTTCGAGAGGCATGCAGTGCTACCCATGCGGCGGGCAGGGCCACATGGCTCGTGACTGCCTGAACCGTCGTGCCGAGGAGCAGCAGACGGCGGAGGGGCCACCCAGGCAGAGGCTGAGGGTCAACCGTGTCGGTCCGTAGGGAGCAGAAGAACGAGGCAGGGGAGCTGGCCGAGCAGCATGTGGTGGGCGACGCTTTGAGGCTCTGCCACCACCACCATCAAGAGGCTTTCCTCGACCACAGAGAGCTGGCGGGCAGAGATAGGCACAGCTCCAGGCAGCGGAGACCTATGACCATGGCACGCCTGAGATGATTCAAGTTACGATCTGTGTCTATTCCACCTTTGCTACAGTTCTTGTAGACACAGGAGCGAGTCACTCTTTTATAGCCGCTTCCCTTGTTCGGAGATCGGAGATTCCGACATAGTCGTTGGCTCGATCCTTACTGCTAGAGACTCCTACAGGAGCATACTCGACGATTATGCACTGGTGCTTGTAGTGTGAGCTTACTCTAGGAGGCGAGAGATTCAGCTGGTATTTTCTTGTAGCGGCGTCGAGGCCTTATGACGTCATATTGGGCCTGGATTGGTTATGTAAATTCCATGTACATATTGACGATATTAGGTGCAAGGTGTGATGTTTACGCACCGACGGGAGCAGGTTCACCTTCACTGGTGAGAAGGGAGCCTTCGCAACACAGGATAGACTTCCACAGAGGAGAGGACATCCCATCACTCATCGGTTGGTTAGCCTCATCCTAGGAGCTGTTGACGTGCGGAGTCCTAGTTTTCCTGTAGTGGTGGATCAGTACACGGACGTCTTTCCTGGCGACATTCCAATGATACCTCCTCACATAGAGGTAGAATTTAATATTGATCTATACCACGAGACAACCCCAACATCCACTCCAGCATATCGGATGGCCCCAGCTGAGCTTCGAGAGCTACAGGTACAGTTGGGGGACTTACAGGGCAAAGGATTTATCTGACCCAGTGCTTCACCCTGGGATTCCCTGATATTTTTTGCCAAGAAGGCGGACGAGAGCTTGAGACTGTGTGTTGACTATCGTCTCCAGAACCAGGTGACAGTGAGGAACAATTATCTGCTACCTGGGATTGATGACCTCTTCGGTCAGCTCAAGGGAGCACGGTAGTTCCCAAAGATAGACCTCGGGTCAGGCTATCATCAGCTCAGAGTTTGAGACGAGGACGTGAAGAAGACGGCCTTCAGATGTCAGTATGGCCAATATGAGTTCTTGGTTATGCCAATCGGCATAACCAATGCTGCAGTAGTGTTCATGGGCCTCATGAACAGTATCTTCAAGCCACATCTCAATCGAATTGTCATAGACTTCATTGACGACATTTTGATATACTCGACGACTGAGGAGGAGCATGCTTATCAATTACGTGATGTACTAGGCACACTCAGTGAGCACCAGCTTTATGGAATTCTCTCGAAGTGTCAGTTCTGGATATGTGAGGTCCACTTCTTGGGACACGTAATTTCTGAGGTGGGAGATGTAGTGGATCCCACGACGATCGAGGTAGTGCTTGCTTGGGAGCCACCCCAGAGCGTGACACAGGTGCATAGTTTCTTCGGACTAGCTGGTAACTATCAGAGATTTTTTCCAGACTTCTCCAGAGTTGTGGCACCACTCTCAGCTTTGGTGAATAAGGGGAAACCCTCTGTGTGGTTAGACAGATGTCAACAGATCTTCCAGGAGCTGAGACAGAGATTGACCAGCTCACCTATCTTGAGGTTTCCTAAGGAGGGAGTAGGGTACGTAGTCTACTGCGATGCATCAGGGACAAGACTAGGATGTGTCCTGATGCAGGAGAGGGCAGTGATCGCCTATGGATCACGTCTGTTGAGGCCGCATGATCCGAACTACGCTACCCATGACCTAGAGTTAGCAGTAGTGGTCTTTTCTCTGAAGACATGGCGACACTATCTGATGGGCGAGCACTTTGCAGTCTTTTCTGACCACCAGAGTCTCAGGTACATCTTCTTGCAGAAGGACATGAACCTGAGACAGCAGCGATGGCTCGAGTTCCTCCAGGACTATGACTTTGAGATAGTCTATACTTCTTGGAAGGGAAACGTTGTGGCCGATGATCTCCAAAGGAGGACGAGCATTCAACTACTTGAGGAGGCAACAGAGCAGCTAGCCGCATTGCAGATATTCTTCATGGATAGAGATGGAGCAGCCTTCCTTCAGTCTCTCACAATCACTCCTCCACAACTGCAGCGGGTCAGAGAGGCACAGCGTGAGGACACCGACTGTGAGATGCGGCCTGCGCAATTATCCTCAGGACGGGCACTTGATGGCTTGTCCTTTGGAGCAGAGCACAATATCCTTTTCAGAGGACGTACCTTGGTACCAGTCGCTTTACAGGAGAAGGTGCTGAGAGAGTTTCACACTTATCCTTTGGCGGTACATCCTGGAGTGGCGAAGATATACCGGGACCTCAGACGACAGCACTGGTGGCCAGGAATGATGAAGGTTGTGGCATAGTTCGTTTCTCGATGCCTCACCTACCAGCAGGTGAAGATAGACCATCAGGTACCAGCAGGTTTTTTACAGCCATTGGAGGTCCCGGAGTGGAAGTGGACGACATATCTATGGACTTCGTGAATGGACTTCCACGCACTTCCAGAGGTCACGACTCCATCTGGGTGATTGTTGACCGACTCACCAAGTCGGATCACTTCTTACCCATTAGAGAATAGGGATCAGTGGAAAGCTTGGTGAATCTCTATGTTCAGGAGATTGTATGGCTTCACGGTATGCCATCATCTATCGTCTCTGATCGAGATGCTCGCTTTACTTTCTGGCTTTGGAAGGGGTTGTAGGAGGCGTTCGGGACGCGGCTACGTCTGAGCACCGCCTTTCACCCTCAGACAGATGGTCAGATGGAGAGGACCATTCAGACTCTCGAGGACATTCTCCCACATGTGTCCTTGACTTTGGTCACAGTTGGGAGGGCCACCGACCCTTGGCGGAGTTTGCGTACAAAAACAGTTACCACTCCACCATCGGGATGACACCATAAGAGGAATTGTACGACAAGCCTTGCAGATCTCCTTTGTGCTATACAGACCCTTGGGAGTCGGCACTTGTGGGACCATAGATGGTCCGGGCCACGACAGAGAAGGTCCAGGTCATCCAGGATTGGATGAGGATAGCTCATAGTCGGCATAAGTCTTATGCTGATAGGAGGCGGAGGCCACTAGAGTTCAAGGATGGTGACCACATCTTCTTGCATGTCTCACCTCGACGTGGATTACAGAGATTTGGCCGAGTCAGCAAGTTGTATTCATGCTTCATCGAACCTTTCCAGGTCCTCAGCAGGATTGGCGAGATGGCTTATCACCTGGCTCTACCACCTCAGTTGCACCGGGTGCACGATGTCTTCCACATATCTCACCTGAGGAGATATGTGCATGACCCGATGCACATCATTGACCATGGAGAGCTAGACGTGGATGATGGGGAGACATTTGCCGAGGTCCCAGTGGATATCGAGGATCGACAGGAGCAGGTCCTATGTGGATAATCGATTCCTCTAGTGCGCATCAGATTGTAGCACGAGAACCTCTAGGAGAGCACTTGGGAACGGGAGGCTCAGATGTGTGCTCAGTACCCACATTTGTTTCCCTAGCTTATGATGTATCTTTACGGGGACGTAAATCCCTGAGGTGGGAGTGATGTAAAGACCCGTAAATTTAAAAGAATTTTTTTTCTTAATTTTCTTTGAAATTTTACAAGAATACAGTTTTAGATGGCACCTGATTTCGAGGCCCGGTGTTCCCGGAATCATTTTCTGAAGTTTGGCTCATGTACGTCCAGTGAACAGACGAGCGAGTTTTTCTAACTATTGAACTGGTGCTCAGAATCGAATTCTGAGGACACCTATGGAATCGCAGTGCCGGTATTTTCTTAGAAACGCCTCTTCCAGAGTTGCGTTTGCTCGGTTGTGGTTTTTATTTTTTGGGCGTAAAGTTATGAAATAAATTAATTGGTACGAAAAACATTATTTTATTTCACGTAAAGCCACATAAAAGCAACTTTAAGCTATTTAAGCTGAGTTGAAGCGGATAGGGTGCTATCCAAAAATATCATACCATCTTGGTAGGATATTTGTGAGGTGGGGCCCGCACGATCCCCACCGTTTCTTTTCAGCTAAGTAATGCCCCCATGAAAACCCGTCGTTATGAAAGTCAACTTACGCGTATTCTTAATTTCTTAATGCTCCAATTAATTGGGCAGTTTTATTTGTTGAATAAATTCTATGAATTAATTTAATCATTTCTTAACCTGTTTACAATCTCTTGGCGTAATAATAAAATAAGACCAACGCACGACTTCTTGAGGATTTCTCGTTGAGAGGCTTTTGACAGAAATTTTGTGCCTTCATCCTCTTTCACGAAGAACGCGAAGAACGCAATGAACACCGTCACCCTCGGATATTGACGACGCTTCTTCCGAGACGTTCTTCCCCACAACGATCTCTGATCACCAACTACTTGAGGTAGGAGATTTCGGGTTTTTCCTTTTAAATCTTCTTTGTGGTTTATAACAACATCATGTATTTAATTATAATAATTAAATCTTCATGTTCTTGAACCCCGGAGTTCGTCGACGCGACACCATATTCCACGACGACACGACGCCCTTATGCGATGCGTCGATCACCTCCTTCCGCGACGATCAATTCCGCGAAGAACATGTGCTCGACGACTACGGCGAGGCAAGGATTTTTATATGAGAACAATCTTTAATTCCCGTGATTGTTTCTTTTAAAACAAAGAACCCGAATAAAGTTAAATTTTAATTCTATTAAAATTGTTCCTTGCTTGTTATTCATGTGTTGAATATTTTTTTATTCCCTATTGTTATCACCTAACGCAGAGGGTGTGGGCCAAAAAAACATGGCATGACAACTCTTCGCAGTTCTTCGTTGATGTGCGTATTGGCGGGCGACGAAAAAACATTCCGCAGAGGTGATTCGTTGTTTCTACAGTGAAGTACGGGACCCGGGAGGAGGTACGGCGCAGACAGAAAAGAAATCGGACCACCGGAACAACTACGACGGCCGGAGGCAGCGGCGCCCCGGCGCGCCGCCGGACAGAGCCGCCGCGACTGAAGCCGCAGTGGCGGTGGCACCAGGGGACCCGCGGCCGCGCGGGTCCGGCGCACATGGGATGCGGAAATGCCACGTCCGCTGACCAAGGGCGGCCCCCGCGGAGGGGGCCCACGGTGTTCACACATGGGGGCAGCGCGCCCCCGCCCCCGGATTCCGCTCGCTCGGCCGCTCGGCCGAGCCGAGCCGGGTAGACGCGACCCGCCGGCTAGGTCGCGCCCTGGCCGGGCCGGGCCGCGCCAAACCGGGTCAGACCCGGAACGGGGTTGGGTCGACCCGGTTCGGACCGACCTAGGGGGGTTGGGCCGGGTCGGTCCGGGACCAGAACCCCCATCTACGGACATTTTCGGTCTTTTAACAGTATCTTGAGCTACGGGTCTCCGAACGACGCACCGTGAGCGGCCTTACGATCCATGGATCGAGGCGGTCGTTTATATATATTGCACTCAAGGTTTTAGAATACTTTGGGTTTGGCCGGGTTGGTTCGTACACGAAACCAACCGATCCCTCAGAGTGGAAACACTCATATCATGAGCTTCGGATGTCCGATCGACGTGCCATCGACTTCGTTGAATTTCTCTAAGAGAAAAGATTCTTTTTGTGTACTCCATCCACGGTTTGTACGCAGGTGGGGTACGGTCGGGTTGGTTTTTCCTTAAAAACCAATCGGGCCCCTAGGAAGAAAAGGCCAATAACTCTCAGACCGGGCGCCCGATTGACGCGCCGTCTGCGACGTTGAGTTCCTGTTGATGATACGGAACTTTTGGATACATCAACTCTGGACTATGTTTCAGTTGATGTATCAGACTCTGGGCTCATGGAGCGGACCCTCCCGAACGGGCTTGCTGTGTTCGGGAACCCTAGAGCTGGCTGCGACTGCTACTGTGACTGCGACGATGACTGTGTAGAGATCCTCAGAGGATTCGACGACGAAGACGACAACACTCATAGATCCTGTGTGGATCAGTGCTACGATCCTATGTGGGTCCGATCCTATGTGGGTCAGTGCTCAGCAGTTCTGTGTGAGCCAGCGCCTACATGTCCTGTGTGGGCCCAATCCTATGTGGGACTTTGCGGGGGTTAGTACCTATCAATCCTTTGTGGGTCCGAAGACTTAGATGGATCAGTGATCATCTCTATCGTCATTTGAAGAAGTATACCTGAGTGAGCTGAAACTCTGTTTTACTATCCTTTGCGGATTGTGTTTTGCTATCCTGTGTGGATTTACGTTTTACTTTCCTTCGTGGATTGTGTTAAGATATACTGTTTGGATTTACGTTTTACTTTCCTTTGTGAATTGTGTTGAGCTAACCTGTGTGGATTTTACGTTTTGCTTTTCTATGTGGACTGGGTTGTACTTGAGCTCGGATGTTAGAGCCAAGAGAGAATTGATGACTTAGGTATATGTATGGTCATTTACCTAAGCTGCGTCGGATGTTACTTCGTGATTGTATCATTCCATTTGTCGATTTTCCTTTGTGGATTCTGGGAGACCTTCGGGGGTCTTGGGGTCCCTACAGAGTAGCATATACTAACCGATGCATGGGTTATGCCCGCACTACGTTGTGTTGGTTGCAGACGATGGACAACGCTGATCGTGGTGGAGGCCTGCAGAGCAGGATGGTACCTGGAGGTGGACCGCTGAGCGGGACATACTCGGAGCGGTCAGGTTGACCCGAGGAGCATTGGAGGCTATATGTACCCACCCTTCAGGTGAGACTTTCAGTGGACAGCTCGACGTTGTGGCTTTACATTCAGTTGCTGTTTTTCCCCTTTCAGTTGTACTTTACAGTTGGGCTTGTATTTCCGGCCCCCTTTACTTTTCTTCACTTACTATTGTACCAGCTTTTACATAGTGTTTAATTATTCTTCTTGCTAACTCTGTGGTGCTTGTTTACTTTACAAAGGCAATTCCTTCCCTTTTTACCGGGATTTACTCTTTGGAGCTAGTCACCAACCCCTAGCCTATAGAAGGAGGGTTTGGGGTAGTCACGGTATGGGCCCCGAGGTCGGGTCGTGACAAATAGTGTATTTATTTAAAAATTAAATTAAAAATATTTAGACTTTTTTTTATAAAATGGAGTTCATTTTTGATATCATAGCACTTATATTTAGTTATGGTGAAATTTTGGGATTTTACTGAGAAAGTGGAATTTTCAGTGAATAGAAAAAATACAGTTTTAGGGTTTCGGTATGTTTAATGACAGCATGACCGCATCATGATGATGTCATGATATATTTTAATGGATTGTCGACTAAAGGAGATGAATTATTGTATAAGGTTTTCCAATTGGCCAATACCATGGGCAAATACCATGGGCAAGCCCATGGTTTTGCCAAAACCACCAATGAGGTGTCCCTTGGACATTAATGCCTTGTCCCCTCACTTTCCCTATAAATACCAAGCCATCCTCTCATCCATTCGACTCCAAAATAATACTCAACAATGTTATGGTCTCCTTACATCCCAAGGAGTCCTCCCAAGGTGCCCCAAGCCCTCAAGGTCCCATCCTTTGAATTTTAAGAGTTACGTTTTAAGGTAAGGGATCTGACCCCTCTCTTTCTTTTCAAGTGATCTCCTTTATGTAATTTCTTTTATGATCCACGTTCTTTTATTGTAGGTGGTTATTTTATATTCATTATAAATTCATTTTTATTTTAATATTATGAGAGAATCTCTATTACACTCATCATTTCGTTTTAAGAAGGTTTAAGTGACGTCGTTAGGCTGCCGAATTTTTAAGGGATTCTTTCACCCTTCTCATTTTCAAGTTCTATTTTCTTGTCATGTACTTCAAGTTACTTTATGTTGGGGTATTATATATATATATCTATAATACTTATCATTTATGTTCATATGATTAGAGACCCTTTTTGATCTCATTAATTCATTTTTGTTGATGTTTAAGTGGTGCCGTTTGGCTGCCGAATTTTTAAGGGATTCGTTCACCTTTCTCATTTTTCAAAGTTCTATTTTCATGAAAATTCTTTCACGTTACTTTTTAATATGTTGGGGTATAATCTCTATCTTTATCACACTGATATTTTCTGATAATATGATGAGAGACCTCATTTGATCTCTTCAATTCAGTTTTTTTATGTTTTAATTGACACTATTAGGCTGCTGAATTTTTATGTGGTTCTTTCACCCTTCTCATTTTTGAAAGTTCCAATTCCATGTCAAGTCTTGAAAGTTACTTTTTATTATGTTGGGGTATGATTTCTATTCCTGTCATACTTATATTTTATGATCATATGATGAGATACCCTATTTTATCTCATCAATTCATTTTTATTGAAGTTTAAGTGACGTCGTTAGGCTGCCGAATTTTCATAAGAGAAATATTATATTGTCTTACTTCCATGTTTTCCATTTCAAATGGTATGTACATAAAATTTAATTACCATGACTCATATACTTTATATTATTTCCCTATACTATTTATATGGATCATTTATTAGTGGGTGATCCATGTCCCCTCTCTTTTCAATGTTTTATAAAACCCTGTAACATAGCCGTTATGCTGCAGAATTGTCGTCTAAAAATGTCTCACTCTTTTTCTCAATATATTTTTTCTATTAAGTGAATAATCAATAATATTTATTCTACATGTGTATTCACATATATATAAAAATTTTCTATTTTAAATTCTGGGATTTACATACATGAAACCCGATTTCCTTTTTCCGTGGGTATAAAGTGACATAAAGATCATGTCTTAAAAGTAGTTTTTTTAATGTTTATGATTATAAAATGAAACCCATTTATTTTATGATATATGGGTTATTTATGAAATTTTGATGATGATATATGTGGCTCAAATGATAATAAAGACAAATTTAAGGGTACTCCCTGATAGCGCTCCAATGCATTGGTTAATGATGTAACCACTAGAGATTAAAATTTCCACAATATCTTGGTGAATAACATTGGTAATTTTCAAATGACACCTTGGGGATGGACCATGGTGATATGTTCATGATTGTATATGTTAAAAAATGTATCCACATCTTCAAGTTATGAAAAATATTATTTTTATTATGATATGCCACATGATTTCTTTCTCATGCCTTAAAGTTCTTTTTCATGACATAGTTGAAGTATCTCAAGTTCACATGTAAAATGTTTCTCTTGTATCCCTTACTGGCCCTTCTTATCACCCATTATTTTGATGTATGTACCCAGTTTATGAGATGTAGTAATGAACCTAGGATGAACATGATGAGAAGCCTTACAAGTGTTTAAGAAGATTGTTTTATGTTTTCATGTTTTATGTTCCCGGTTTTCTAAGACACTAAACCTTAAAGATCCTCGGTTTTGTAAAATGTAATGAATGTTTGTGTGATAAAAATGCGGGATGCTATACTTGGTATCAAAGGAGGGTTTAGTTATTAGTTGAAATTAGGATATTAAAACTGTCGGAAGAACCCTATAGAAATGTTTAAATATAGGAAATCTTCTTGGTATTTTGGTGAGTATTGAGTAAGGGGTTTCCAAGAAAATACATACATGTCTGGATACGAGTAGGTAGCGGTGGCACTGACACAGATGTACATAGGGGTAAAACCCAAAAACACCGCTTTGATCCAGACTCGAACGGGAACTGGTACACGACAACGGGCCTTGCTGCACTCTTGTTTACGACACTCTCGGGGGATATGCTTTGGTAAATTCTTAAGCTTAGTATGAACCATTATTAAAGGAACAAAGATAAAATAAAATAAAGATTCACATAATAATATATTATCATGGATAACCTAGTTTGAAATCTAGGTGATCCCATGTTAGGGTATACTGTTCTTCTACAGGTTATCCTTATATGATTTAAGTTCCTTTTCATGATTATTGGCTAAGTATTTAAGCCCCTAATTGTATTTTCTCTTCATAGTTAATGGTGGGAAATGAAAGAACATTCCCCAACAACCAATGTGATAGAAAATGCGACGATTTCCTTATTAATATGACAGATATGATTAGTGGATTAAAAGATGATTATTATTTTGGAAGACGTTCACTATTTTGGGAACCCTATATGATCGAGGTAAATAGATTACTACAGTATTTTCATTGAGGAGTAAGGTTGACTTATATTTTGATGAATCAAAGAATTTTAGGTGAACTTATTGTAATATAGGTTACTTATTGAAAGGATTAACCTATCTTGGGGAAAATATGTTTAGGTTAGTTACTTTTGTTATAAGATTATAAGAGTTGTTGATGTTGTTTTAAGACGAACGATAAAGTCTATATTGGAAGACTATGTTATGAGATCATTCTTATAATTGGGTTTCAATATTAGTTTGGTTTATTTTGAGGAATTTTAAGGATAGTTATTTATGGAATGGTCTATGATGATCTTTGGGTAGTACCATATAATTTTGAAGATTTAAAAGTATTTTCCATTCCTATGGGATTCTTTCTTTTTGAAGAGTTGTTTTACCTTACCCTTTCTGTTTTTGGGATAATATTTAAATATAGAAGAAATAAATAGTTAATCTTTCGTAGATTATGTGATTCTCTAAAAGATGATTGTTGTGATTTTTATGAGACCTAGTGTTTTTGAATTCACATCGTTTCGAGAAAATATTAGTTTTTGTAGAGACTTATTAAAGGATGATACTCTACTTGAAGGTAGGTATATTTATTTATGTTTTTGTTCTATGTAGTAAATGAATTCCTCAAAATTATGAAAAGGAACATAAACCAAAAACGTTGTTGGTTTACGTTTCCTACTGGGTAATCGAAGACCATTTACACACATCATATGTTTGTGATTTTCTCGTGGTTAACTTTCTCCTAATCATGTTTTCTATCACTCTCCCTCAAAACATGACCCTTTTTTTCTTCCATTTACATGTTTTCTTATATGGAATCCTAATATGGGTTAACTCGAGTGACCTTTGTACTTCCCTTTCATTCTTTCAAAGCAATAGTTTTACAAACTAGTATTCCGATGTGGGACTTTCAATGAAATTTCAAAACCCAATTTTAAAAATTGTGAGGACGCAATTTCTTAAGGGGGGAAGATTGTAATGACCAGATATGTTGAAAAAATATTGTTTCCTAATTTTGTGTGTTATTTTTTTTATTACTCAACAAAACTGTTTCATTTTATTAGATGAATACAATTAAAATGAGACTGTTGTTTTTTGACTATCATATGACCATTGGTCAATATAACCGCTGGAAACTAAACATTTCGATTATTGTCTCTAAATACAGGTAATCTGGTTAATTAATATAGAAAGAAGATTTGATGTCCTCACCCAGGAGTCTTTGACCGATCGAATCCCATCAAACAGAACTTGGGAAGAAGGTAACACCACCGAGCTTTGCTCTGGACCAAACCCAAGCTGATCTTCATCGTGTGAAGCTAGAATGGAATTGCCTTCGCGAGAATTTCAAACTGATAGAAATTACTACTCGTGCGATGTTGGATGAGCCTCCCTCGGATTCTCTCACCTTATAACACCTTACACTTAGGTCCTATGCTGGTGTGATAAGGGGCTATGTAAGGAGACTGTAACTGCCTTGTATAATCCTTTGTTTAAATAAAAATTGGGATTTCTTCTTATGATGAAGTTTATGAATTTTCAAATGACTGGATAAATATAGTATGAATATTTTTGATTAATTTTAGAAAATATATATTTTAAAAATGTTTATGTAAACCTTAAATAATTAAAAATGTGTAATTATATTCAAAAAATGGTCTTCTACAATATGTTCAGTATGAAATTTTGAGTCTAATAAGATCAAATTGATTTTGAATGAATAGTAAATTATGAAAAGTGATTTTATGCTTAGTATTAGTAATGTGGCCAAATGGACTAGTAATCTCACTTAAAGAAAGTATTAATATAATCTAGGCACCTTTATTAAGTAATGTGATTCAATAAAATGGTTAAATAAAGGTTTCATAAATTATTAGTCAAGTATTAGTATTTTCGAGTGAATAGTGTTTTTTAATTAATTATAAAATTAAAAATATTTAGAAAATTATTTTTATAAAATGGATTTCCTTTTTGAACTCAGAGCATAGATATTAAGTTAAGTTAAATTTTAGGGATTTTTCTGAAAAAAATGAATTTTAAGTGAATAGTGTATTTATTTAATAATAAAATGAAAAATATTTAGATAATTATTTTATAAAATGGAGTTCATTTTTGAAATCATAGAATCTATATTTGGTTAAAGTGAAATTTTGTGATTTTTTAAGAAAGTTGAATTTTCATTGAATAGTAAAAATACAGTATTAGGGTTTCTGTATGTTTAATGACATCATGACAGCATCATGATGATGTCATGAGATATATTAATGGATGGTCGACTAAAGGGGATGAATTATTGTATGATGTGTCCTAATGGGCCAATACAATGGGAACATTCCATGGGCAAGCCCATGGTTTTGCGAAAACCACCCATGAGGTGTCCCTTGGCCATTAAAGGCTTGTCCCCTCACTTTCCATATAAATACCAAGCCATCCTCTCATCCATTCGACTCCAAAATCATCCTCAACGATTTTCTGGTCTCCTTACCTCCCACGGAGTCCTCCAAAGGTGCCCCCAAGCCCTCAATGTCCCAACCATAGAGTTTTAAGAGTTACGTTTTAAGGTAAGGGATCTGGCCCCTCTCTTTCTTTTCAAGTGATCTCTTTTATGTCATTTATTTTATGCTCCATGTTATTATTTTGGAGGAGATTATTTTATATTCATTATACTTTCCTTTTTATGTTCATATGTTGACAGAAACTCTCTTACTCTCATCATTTCGTTTTAATAATGTTTAAGTGACGTCGTTAGGCTACTGAAATTTTAAGGGATTCTTTCACCTTTCTCATTTTCATGTTCTATTTTCTTTTCAAGTATTAAAAGTTAATTTATGTTGTGGTATGAAATATATATCTATCATACTTATCATCTATGTTAATATTATAAGAGACCCTTTTTGATCATTTCTATTAATTTTTTTAAGTTTAAGTGGCGCTGTTAGGCTCTCGAATATTTAAGGGATTCGTTCACCTTTCTCATTTTTCAATGTTCTATTTTCATGTCAAGTCTTTCATGTTCCTTTTTAATATGTTTGAGTATGATCTATATATTTATCATACTGTTATTTTATGATCATATGATGAGAGAACCCATTTTGTCTCTTCAATTTAGTATTTTGATGTCTTATGTGGTGCTGTTTGGCTGCCGAATTTTTAAGTCGTTCTTTCACCCTTCTCAATTTTCAATGTTCTAATTCCATGTCAAGTCTTGCAAGTTCCTTTTTATTATGTTGGGGTATGATTATATACCAATCAAAATGGTATTTTATGATCATATTATTAGAGACCCTATTTGATCTCATCAATTCATATTTATTGAAGTTTAAGTGACGCCGTTAGGCTGCTGAATTTTCATAAGAGAAATCTTATTTTGTCTTACTTCCATGTTTTTCATTTCAAATGGTATGTCTTTTAAATTTCATTACCATGAATCATATCCTTTATATTCTGTCCCTATACTATTTTTATGGATCATTTATGAGTGGGTGCCCCATGTCCCTTCTCTTTTCAATGTTTTATAAAACCCTGTAACATAGCCGTTATGCTGTAGAATTTTCGTATAAAAATGTCTCTCTCTTTTTATAAAATTTATTTTATGTTTTTAATTAAATAATCAAAGCTATTTATTCTATACATGTATTCACATATATATCAAAATTTTCTATTTTAAATTCTTGTATATACATGCATGAATCTCCCTTTCCTTTTTCCATGTGTTTAAAGTGACATAAAGATCATGTCATAAAAGCAGTTTTTTCTAAAAGGTTATGATTATGAAATGAAACCCATTTATTTTATGCTATATGGGTTATTTATGAAATGTTTATGACGATATATGTGGATCACATGATAATAATGGAAAATTAAAGGGTTATTCTTAATAGCGCTCCAATGCATTGGGTAATGATGTAACCACTAGAGATTACAATAATCACGATATCTTGGTGAATAACATTGGTAATTATCAAACGACACATTGGGGTGGACCTTGGTGATATGTTCATGATTTTATATGTTAAATTATTTAGCCACATCTTCAAGTTATGAAAAATGTTATTTTTATTATGATATACCACATGATTTCTTTCTCATGCCTTTAATATCTTTTTCATGACATAGTTGACGTATCTCAAGTTCACATGTAAAATGTCTCTCTTGTTTCCCTTATTGGGCCATCTGCTAACCCTTTATTTTGATGTATGTCCCCAGGTTATGAGATGTAGTAATGAACCTAGGATGAACATGAGGATAATACTTTCAAGCATTTAAGACGAATGTTTTACGTTTTCATGTTTTAAGTTCCCGGTTTCCAAGACAATAAACCATAAAGATCCTAGGTTTTGTAAAATGTAATGAAAGTATATGTGATAAAAAAGGAGAGATACTATAGTTAATGTTTTGGTATGTTTGACCAAATACATGAAAAATATTTTGAAACTATATAATGGATGAAAATAAGAACATAATTACTTTTATATTTTGAAATTTTTATGCTGGAAATTTTTTATTTGTTAATGGTAATACATATAATTTCCACAATAATAAATAAATTTCCCTTTAATCATTTAACGTCACTCAAATTAGATCATCATATTAATCACCCTCAGGTATCATAAGATGAAACCATTAAATGATATTATTTCACTATAATATATCTAGGATCATATATTAAAATACCTTATATGATTTAATAGTGATATATGTGATAATTACAATAGATACTAGCACATTTTTCTGAAACATATTCATAGGGAGAATGTTACACTCAGTGATGAAAATAGGTTAAAATGAACAAACATTAATATTTCTAGATGTATTGAAAAAACTGTTGAACAAATTATGATTATGCTAAGGGTATTCTTCTCACATTACCCAATTTTGGATTTTTTTATTCTTAATATGACATACATTATGTGGTTATTATATATATTATATGAAATATACAATAACTAATTATCTTTTGAAAATTTATTTTTTGGTTAAATTATAGTCACTCTCTTTCTGGAATTTTTAATTAAGTGTTGACCGATTTTTAAGGTCAGTCATGGACTCAATTAAAATTCAATGGGACATGTTAATTGTTATTAAACACCTTTATTTTGAATAATGTTATTTTTTATATACCATTCATTATATATGAAAAATAAATTTTAAATTAATCGGTAAAACAATGAAAATGATTGTTTATCATTGTGTTTTGCTTTAAATAATTTCACTTATTCATAAATGTTTTTTGGAACACAATATAAATTCATTGAGATATGATCATTCAAATAAAAATATTTAATGTATGTTGGATTAATTTGCGAATTACAAAGTCATATTTACTATTCCTTAATATTGTTTATTTTTTTATCATTAAACCCATTTTCATGTGTATCATACTTCATGGAATATGTATCTTATAATATATTATTATTACTCAAATATATTTTAATTGAGTTATATTGAATATCTATGAATACCATTATCATATTATTGGACTATAACACCCAAATAATTTCTTATATTATTTTATAACGCCCAATTTTATCACGATGTTTTAATGAAAATGAATGTTTTTACCCTCCATAAAATGTATTTTTTTACGTTATTTATTTTTAAAATAATAAAAATATTTTCATTATTAACTTTTATATAGTTCTCCATTAAAATATATTATTCTAAGACAAATTTTATATCTTTTATGGATCCATTATTTTGCAATTTGTTTGAAAACGAATAGTATTCAAAGATAATTCACCCCACTATTTAAAATATAACCTTTAATATCAGAATGTAAATTTTTATTTATCATCAAAAAATAATATATGTTCAAAATGATCTTTTAGATTTTAATTTTCCATCTTATTTAAAAATGTATTTAATTAATAAGTATTATGTCTAGTTATTTTTACAATAATTAATAATGGTTATAATTTTTGTTAATGACCACATTGTTTAAAAAAATTATTATCTTAATTTTTTATTTTTTAGTATAGATGTGAATATACGTATGTCATTATTTTTTTCATCTAGGACAAAATAATTATATTTATCCTTTAAAAAAATTTGTTTATAATTATTTTAATTCCTTATAATTATTTACCTATATAAATAAGGATCATGTAATTTATTTATTGATATATTCATATACTCATTTAGATGTACTTTATGATCATCACAGTTTGGTACGACCCACACAAGATTATCATATCATTAAAACAATGTTATAATTTTGATATGGGAAATAGTATTTTGATCTTATATGTAATTATAAAATTTGATATTATCCTCGATATGTTAACAATGTAATTTATTTCGAATCGACAATCATTCACTAGATGGGTTATTACAATGTTATCCTCATTAGGTACATGAGTATATTTGTTGATTTTTTTTGATTTTTGATTACCAACATAGGTAAACCATGAATTACATTAGATATTATTTCTTTAATGGATTTTCAGATTTAAATTATTAGTATATTACTTGTGAAATCATATGAAAAATTGTGAAACCTTTTCTAGTGAATGACTTAGACGTAACAAAATAATTGGTGGTGTCCGAAATTATAATCCCCACTGTTTCATCAAATTTTCTCATTTGAAAATTTTGTTATGTTATATGGTGTATGAATTGAAAAATAATATAGCGATATTTAATATGGACCATATGAAATTTAGTGGTCATCGAATAAGTTGTTGTCAAAATAATTTTTATTTAATTCATTATTGATTCCATCACTGTATGATTTTTATTATTGATATCAATGAATATAGTTATTTTCATTGATATAAAATGCTATAATATATACTTTATTATTAAATTATTGTGATTAATTGCATGTAACATAATATATATTGCAAAATTTACTCATCTTTATGTTTTTACTTTCTATTCATTTTAAAATATATTTTTATGATTCCATATTCCTATTTAATATATACCATGTATTACACATAATATAAATAACAATATAGTTTCTATGGAGAATTTAATGATTATTTTCAGGAAAAAATATATTAATTTATTCAATATAGTTTAAAAATATATATCCCTCATTTTGGAAAAATATAATTTTTTATGTATTTTTTTATTTACTTAATTATATGAACAAAAAAATTCATTAGAATTTATTTAAATAAATTAATTGTATTATGTCTTGTAAGTTCATATTAAGTATTTAAAATAAAATGTAATTATTTTTTATTTCATTATTTTTTATATTCCATTATTTAAGCCAGGTAAAGAATGAAATAATAGTCCATTATATCAATTAATATAATTTCTATTACCCAAAATATGTTTTGACCTAATCTAGAAAAATTTTAAGAAATGTATATTGTTATTGATTTGATATGTGATACGATTGATTAATTATTTCATAAGTATTATGAAAAAATTAATTCACTTATATAAGAAAAATATTAATTAATCAAAACAGATTATATAACAAATTCATTTATTTAATAAATACATTTATTTAAAGAATTAATAAATACAATAATCATAAAATTTTTCATAAATCATAGTATTTTATATTTTTAAATTATGTGGAGATTAATGAATCCATAAAATAATATTTAAATATAATAATACATACATTTCATAAAACGAATTTCATTATAAAGAATAGAAAATATTGTATAGAAAAATAATATATTCATTCATAAATATAAATCTCTTTTTTTAGTATTTTTATGACATATAATGTATAATAATAAATTTATTTCTATCTAATAATATGTAAAATCATTGTGTTATTCAGTTATATAATAATTCATACATGTTAAACTTGATATGATTATAATTATATATATTCTAGTGAAATTATGATATATTGATGATATCATTGGATGGCTAATGATATGATTTTATGATATAATAAAATTAATTAATTGAAAACTTATACATTCCTAATGAAATTGAACAATTTTTTAGATATGTTTAATAAAGTGATGAAATACCAAATGGTTTTTAATTTTCACACACACACACAGACACACACACACATATATATATATTTTTTTTAATGGAAGTCTTGAAATTAATGAATCTATGGAAGTGTATAATATTTTTTTTTGTGATTGAATGGTGTATTTATGAAATATGAAAATAAATTGTAACAGAATTACAATGGAGGATTAGTAGAAAATATTCACATTGAAATGTTAATTAGATTATATGAACAATAAAATAAAACCATACAATCAGTTGAGATATTATTCTACATTATTTATTTGGATATGATTACATTAATTTAATTTCAAATAAATATATTGAATATTCAATGTAATGTAATAAAGTACATCAAAAAAAAGAAATATATTCTTGAGACTTAGTTTCTATGAGGAAAAAAATCAGTTGTAATGTTCATTTGAAGAGACAAAAAATGGGAGTTTATATGTGAGTATAAATCATGTAAATATCTAGTATTTATTAAATAAATCATATGATTAAGATAAAGGGTTATCTAAACGATATTTTTAATGGAAATTAACTTTTCTTCCATAATAAAAACAAATTATTAATTTATTCTAAAATTAAAAAATATGATTACTTGATGTTTTTTTATTTAACTGTAGAACATCATGTTTGGAAATTATATTTCACTACAAAATATAATGGCTCCAACTATATTCATTAAATAAAAATGAAACTAAAAAACCAAGAAATAGTATTTTTCGATTATAATATTACCATTATATTATATGTCATAATAATTTATGACCAAATTATGAAATATATTTTAAAATAGTAATAATTTGTAAAATAAAATAACCAGTGTTGTTGAATAAAAAACACAGTCATGGTAAAAATTTAAATATATGTTTCTTTTAAAATTATCATTTAAGATGATTTATTTTTTTAGACATTATGTATTTTAGATATGGTACATATTTGATATGATAAATTTTATTATTTTAAAATAATAGCCTACAACTAATTTTATTAGTCTACGATTGAAAAAAAAGAATTGGAGTAGTTAATACATTTTACTAAAAAAATAAGTGTTCAGTATATTATATTATATTAATTTAGCTTCATAATATAAAAAAAAATTTAATATTAATTTTATATAAATAGATCTATTTCCTAATGTTGAAGAAAAATATTATTCAATGAATCTTTATTCTAGTTTTAAAAATAATTTAATATTTTAATGAATAGGGAAAATATTTTTTTATGAAAAAAATATTTTATTACCTTTAACAAAAGACATATGGGATTATAAAAAATATTTTTTTAGTGGATTAATTTAGAACTACAAAATACACATTTTGAAAATATTATTTTGAAACATAAATAAAATATTACATTTTATGAACAAAGAAAGTAAATTTTCAATAAAAATATATATATATATATATTAATTTAATTATATAATATTATATAAAAAATTAAATCTTGAATTCATATATAGATAATAATTGTTTTATATGTTATCAACTAAAAAATATCATAATAATAAATTTAATTGAATACTTTACCCATTTAAAAAAATTATGATTAAGTCACAATTTCATATTAGGGGTCATTAAATGTTCAATGTTCTATACATTAAAATATTTCCAGTAGAAAAATATTTTTATGATAAAATTAATTGTGTTATGTTACTATAAATTCATAAAGAAGAACATTTTATATATGTAATTTATATTTAAAAGTCATTTGAAAATATATATCCCCTAAAAATGAAAAATAGTAATATTCAATATTCTAAGACTATATTACCAAATAAAATTAAGACATATATGAAAATGAACATTAATTAAGAATTGGTAAAATCATTCCATAACAAATTTATTATCCTTTTTTGATCCACATGACAATAATAACATGCTCTCCTATTAAATTATTATTCAATAATTATCAAAATTCCATTCAATATAAATAGAAAGTAATATAACCTACCATTTTTGATAAATAAAATTATTTGGGTTCCACATGAAACAATAACCATGATCTTTATTTTTAATTATATTACATGTAATAGAGTCTATAATCATAGAATATATTCTTATATCATATATTCTCATGTTGTCTTCATGGTGAAATATTATTTCTAAACACGAGTTTTATTATAACATATATATTTTTCATTGTTATTTTAGAAATACTTAATATATATATACAATATAATTAAATTATTATGGTTTTTATTAAGATATTAATTATTATATGATTAGAAATGTTTATTAAAATTCCAGTTTCTATTATAGAAAATTAATTTATCATGCTTCTGTAATGTGAACTGCTAATCTATAAAGTGACTAAATATGTTTCTCATAACTACTACTCATTAATATTTATTATTGTTATTTTAATTAATAAATATTAAATATGTAATATAATAATAATAATAATAATAATAATAATAAATATTATAATCCACATTCATTTCAACCATATATTGGATAGATGAATATATTTATTGTTTTTTTGACTACTTAATTGAAAATTAAAAATTTGTTGTCTTTTCATGTATTTTAATTATTTTATATTAAAAAAATTTAAATTTAGATCACCATCATACATTTACTCAAATAATGTAAATATTCTTATTTAATAATTATATAATTCTCAAGATAATAATAATTCCCAATACTATTCATTCATTGATTATATTATATTTTTGTATGGGTGTTGATAAAAAATACTTAAAATGTGATATAATATAATATCAATGATGACTATTATCATATAATTAATGACATTTTTCTAAATATATATTAAAAAATTCAATCGTTAGTGGAAGAATTATTATATTTCACATCCATGACGATATAACTATTTCAATGATAAACTTAACTAAAACATACTTGTATCATACTTTTTTACGTGATGCTTAACCAGGATTGGCAGAAAATTATATTATAAAATTATAAACTGTAATAGGTAATAATTATTTGTACCATTAATTTTTTAGGAATGATGACTATCATGGGGTGAATCTTATAAAAACATTATTATAAAATAAAAAATTCAGCAAAACAAAAAAAATTATAATCCTAATATTGAAAATATATAACAAATAACTAATATTCACGATCAAAATAATTGGAAATTAAAATTAAAATTCCTTTGTGACAAAAATTTGCTGAAAAAAGATATTTTGATATAAATTTTTTATAAATTATATTTTATTGATATGTTTGGGATTTCATGAATTAATGTATGTGTTATTTTATTAATAATTTTTTCATTATGATATGATTTTTCATAATAACATATATTTTTGTGTGTATCAAAAATAAATTAATTATATATATTTCGTTGAAGAAATATATATTATTTTTTTATAAAATATCCTTTGATTATATTTCGGAATTTTAATTTATATTTTTTGACAATATAAGGATAATGATACCAGAAACCCCTATTATTAATATATAGTGTTTTATGATGATCGTTAAATATATGATTTTTCTTTCTTCAAAAATACAAGTTCATATTTAAATTTTTTTACTGTATAAGGAATTTGAATTTTTATATTCAATGAACATTATACAATATATTTTTCCATAGAAATTGTATTCATTATGTCAAATAATATTCATCATCATTGCTGAATGTTTCCCATAATCATTTTTAATTTTTCTTCCATTGAATTTAATCCATTTTATTTGTAATCAAAATTATCTCTTATATCTTATAATTATTTGTTTAATTTTTTTTCCGTAATACTATTTCATTATAAATATATTATTATAAAAGTTTTCTATATATTATTTCATAATATAGTCATTCTAAAATATAAATAATTATCTTCCGTAAAACACATTATCTTTAGGATTCACATTCTCTTATTTTCCACAATTTTAAAAAATTATTTAAAAATAATTTTCGTTACATATTATATACATGTATCCCTTTCATATATTTCTTGTTAATATCCCGTTTTCCTTCATTTATATACATTTTTATGCTCCCAATGAAATTATAGCATAATAAATTCATGATATGAATGGTCATTCATATTTTATATGTCGGGTCAATGAAACAACATAACATAACTTCCACGATTAATTTATTTCTATATAAATTGATATTTTATAAAAAATCATAATATTTTTTATAAATTTAGATACTATATGCCACATTCATCATTATAAGATTAATTTCACATTTCATTATTTTTTCTCTCCTTGATCATTATTATATAATTCACTGAAATATAACCCATGATTCATAATCTATGATTTTCTTACGATAATATGAATTCCAAAAAAAATTAAATATATCTACAAATACAAATAATTTTTATATAGGTTAATTTTATTCTTGTATACTCTATAATGGAACTATTTTATTCTCATGAGGGTAATAAGGTTTATGATTTAGGTATGGTTTTATTTTATCATGTTGTATATACAAACTTGTACAGAATTATTTTTAAATTTTTATTTATAATATAATTATATAGTCATCCAATACATGGAGTGAAGTCATCACTTAACAAAATAAAATTGGTGGTTCATGGGGGATAAGAAAACCACATATTCCTATTTGATTTATTAGATTAGTATTATAAATCTTTAAAATAAATATTGTAAAGGATTAAATCTAATGAGGTAATATGAAATATAGTGGTGGTAAAACCAATCAGAAATATTGTGTTGTACATTTTTTTCGTAGAATGGTGATTTTAACATTTGAAAATGTGACATTATCCACTATTATTGTCTTATCTGTTTTCTCTAACATATGATTTTGATGGAATATAAGACGAATGATAACTATTCTAAATTATTATACGTCTAGGATCATCCATAATTAGAAACTAAATGGTGTTCCATCAGATTATAGGGACTTGGTTGACATCCTAATGATTATCATGATTCAAATAAAAGTGATTTAAAATAGGGGTTCAAATTTTGGGTTTTTCTGTGTGGATATTAAAGTTATTAAAAAGAAGAACTACCTTGGAATTAAATACTCGTTAATATTTTTTATTTTATATGATATTTAATCTCTTATATTCATGAATTGTGATTCCATCATTGAAAACCATAGTTGATTACTAGCACATGACTCTTTGTTGAGATTTTGGTTTGTGATATACAGGTTTATATTTTTTAATTAATTTTTCAAATATTATATCTATCTCTATATTATATTAACAATTGGTTAAATTAAGTAAATGTACATAAACTATTTTATTATTGAAAATTCATAAATTATCAATTTTTAATTCAAAAATAGATTATCAAAGGGTTATAAATTAAATTGTATGATGTTAGGATAAATTATTTAAAAAAGATAAGTACATAGAATTTTTAGGTATAACATGCAATAAATACAATATATAATTATTGAAAAATCAATTGAAATTATTATAAATCATTATAAATTTATAATTTAATAAAATTATGAAAATATAAATCTAAAAGTATTATTCTAATGAATTATCACATGATATTTTATTAAATTATCAAATAGTAATTACACGTTTTGTCGAATGATAATTATCATGGATAATAAAATGATAATTGCACAAAATTACAAACTTATAACCTTTATAATAAATAAATATATAATCTCACAATCTTATCAATGTATTTATTCTAAAAAAAACATAATTATGATAGGATTATTCAAAGGAAATTGTCTTCGTATGACAATAAAAGTGTAATATTATAAATTATCAATAGGTAATTATAAAGGGATTATTTATCATAATTATAAATAGATAATTATAAAATGATAATTTATAAATAATTATGAATATATATTTATAAAATTAATATGTTATATAAATTATTATGATATAATTACAAATAATAATTTATAAGAAATTATAAAACTGTTTTTTTCAAATATTATTTATGAGAAATTATGAATAAAATTAAACATTATGTGAATATTATGCTCTTTTCCATATCCTAGAATGATTGTACATAAATTATAATATATATGGAATGTATAATAAATTGATATATTATATTACATTTTGAAATAAAAAAGTTGTCTTTAGTCCAAGGAGCCATTAATATGCAAAGAGTGATGATGAGTCAATCATTATTGTAGATAAGGAAGCTTATACAAAAACCACCTCCACGTTCTTTATTTTCTTGGAAAAAGAAACTCCTTAGAGACTATAGTTCAATAGATTCCTTTCCATTTTATGTCCAATATATTCATCACATCTGCTAATCCACTATATTCACATTCCCAATGATATACATGATATCAAAAACAATTGACAAATTATACTCAACCTGTTATCGTTTTCACATGTTTAGATGTTTTGGAATAAAAATAAACATATATATATTGTGACTAGAATATTATATTATTTTCCCTAAAATTCTATGGTTACGCCATGTTTTGAGGGAATGCAAATAGTTTACAACTGAAGAACAAGGGTATGGTAGTTCCTCTGTTGAGTGTGTAATTATATAGAACCGTAATCCACCACATGTTTATAATGAATTGTGATGCATTAAAAATACATACCAGAAGAATCAATGAAAAAATCATAACCCTAACCTGGTTATGGAAGAATCAAATTTTGATCTATGTAAACATTATTTTCTTCTCATAAAAACATTTTTGACACTTTTAATTCGAATCAGTTTTTAAAACTTATCTGTTGAAGATAACATAGAAACATATTCAAAGGATTATAATAGTACATAATTTTGTGAACCTTCTCTATATCAATGGATACACCCCACTCATAAATCTCATTCCCTAGAAACATCAATTCACAGAACCCAAACTTTCACATGGAAAGGATACCATATAGACAATGTACTATGAAAATTAATGAACGATATCATAATGGTCACCTTTCCCATCCTATGAATGGAATTACAATATGATATCTTAATTGAATAGAACAAAAAATGATTCTAAGAAGAGATGAATGATTCAATTAATCAATGACATAAATACCACATGAGTGTTTGTGCGCCCAAATGTATTAACATGAAAATAAAAATGTCTATATCTATATTAAAGCAGTTTTATGGGTATTTCCTATTATCATAATCACAACTAGTTTAACCTTGATTTCAATTAATAGTTAAAAAATCAATGATCATACTCAATATATCAATGAGATCATAAAATCTATGTAATTAGTAATTTTTTATGATGATCACCAAATTTAACATCAGAAATTCAATAAAACAAATGAGACATTGGTCTGATATCATAGAAAGGGTTATAGGTGAATCACATAGTAACATTATAGGATGTTTAAATCCATTCACCTCTAGTTCCTCGAGGATGAAATTATGTTCCACCAACTTAGAAAGTTCAATTCAACAAGAGGGCATAGAAAGATGGATATATATATATATATATCATTTAAAAAGAAAACAAGACCTCCCAGTTTTGATTAATTATAGAAAAATCATCTAGAAGGACCTCAAGTCACATAGATATAAAAAACTGTATTTGAACAAATAGTCCTAGATAAACTATAATACGTGTAATTTATAACAACTATAATGTGATTATAACATGCATAAGGGAAAACCATCCATTCAATTCCTTATATAGATTTCCACTGATCATGAATAACATTATTGACCCCATCAATAGATAATTACTATTTTAGAGTTTTTTAAAAACTATATCTAGGAATTTATTATAATAATTGAATCCAAACTTATGATCACATTAGATATTTCCATGTCAAACATTAAGAAGTCCAAAACCAACTCAAATATGCATTTTAAAACCTATCACATGGGACATTTGATACATTTATCAAAACAGATTTACTATTGTTATTTTAATATGAAACAAAAATGGAATAATCTTTGAATTCATTTCCAACATTTCACCTAAATTTTAAGAAATAAAACAACTAGTAAAAAATGTATTGATAAAATATACCACTATTGAGGAATATACAAGATTCATACTATATAAAATTATTGTGAATACATTAGATTTTCTTTTAACACATTCTAAAACAAAATTTCACCTTAACATAAAAAATCACAAATCCCATTTTAATTGAAAATGATACACACCACCATTGGTATAATCAAAATGTACCTTCACCCACTTGGTGAATGTGGGTATTTCATTACATCTTTGAGAAATATTTTAACAAAAACTGTTATAAATTCTAGATCTCCAAAATAATTACGTGTTATAGGAGGATACATTCACTAATTTACGATATAAAAATTCTCCCCACATAGGTATAAAATATCATTTTTTTGCACTATAGAATCCCATCAAATAGGTCCTCCAAAAAATATCCCACTCTTGTGATTTCTTTAATGACCGGATGTAACACCCTAAGAAAATATATCACATACTGAATCACCACTCACGCTGTTCCTCCATGGTATGTTTATATATATTAATGAATAATTATCCAATACCTATCTAGGGTTCATAAGGCACAAAAGTAAAAGGATAATTAAAACATTGAGAACCAACACCATCTAGATCCTCTGAATCATCATGTAATCATTAATAACATGGTTCAAAATAAATATTTCCATACAAAAATAGTATGTGGAGTACTCTAGAACATTATTATTTTCTTACTCCAAAATAAGTAACCACCATTTATTTAAACACATAAATTATATGGATAAACTATAGATTAGATATATTCTTCAATGAAACCCATGTAATCTATTTGTGAAACATATCATGAAATTATGCGTCCCTCCATCATATACCTAGTCCACTAAGAATATATATGGATAAACCAACTAGAGAATAATTATGATTCTTTAAGAATATGAATATCTTCTCAGTCCAATCAACACAATCATCTGGCTCTTCTGGTCCTATGTATCCATGGATTGGCTTTGTATTTTTCCTGGTAAATTTTGATCCATGAACCACTTTTTTCCCATGTTCACTATGTCTATTGACCATGACTCAACATTTAATAGAACAAATATGAAACCATATAATATTCAACAATAAGATCAACCTTTTGATCTTCCATTTCAGCTTTCTCTTTTTTACTTAGAATATAATTTTGAGGATGTATTTTATTTTAAACTAAATAAAATTTCCAATCCTCATTTATATGAGTCAAAATATATTAAATACAAAATGATAAACCAATAAATTTATTAATATAGTATATATTTATATATGTTATGAATACAATAAAAAATGGAAACAATGTAATAAAGACACATGTCAATCCAAATAAACTCAAAACCTATTTTATTCAAATCATTGTACACGAAACAAGTCCTCCAATAATTCATATTTGATTATATAAATAAACATCATATACAATTAATTCAAATGAATAAATATAAATAATCATGGACTAAGTAAATATTTTCTGGCCACCAACGGAAACTCAAATTCAGTGGAGGTAGTGAACTCAACATTCTCCTTTTCTACATATACTATTTGAATTCCATAGATCCTACTAAAATATACCATAGAAGATGAACCCAAACTGACAGTTCTAAAAAACATTTGGCTATATATATCACCTAAAAGAAAAATGTAATAGAACATCCTAGGTAAACAAAACTAGTAATCCAAGTCATCCCATCATGATGTGGGATAAAACAAGGAAAACCAAATAATTATAGTATATAAGAAATACATGACATACAACTAATCTAAAAAAAATATATATTATACATATCTAAATATGATGATCTAAAAAAAATATTGAAAAAGTTGAATTCATGTTACTAAACATCAACTCCAACCCATACAATAATTAAACAGTTTTAAAACGAGAAAACCTACATCCCTACTGAATGCACATACCTTTACATGATCCCTGGATAAAAATAGTGCAGCCTCCCACGTAATGATGAGGGGTGTGATTAACATATCCTACTATGATAACTAATGGAGATCTATGAAATGTATAAAAATAAAAAAACAATCAAAATACTAAAAAATTAATTTTTTCGAAATAATGTATATAAATAATACATCTAAATATATTTTAAAAAAATCTTAATTTTTTTACAAATTGTATTAAGAAAAAATAATTTAAAAATAAAAAATATATTTATGATCTATCATCCTTGAAAGAAAAATTTCATTAGATAAATAACAAGATATTAAATTCATATATCATATGGGCTCTTTCATATGTGATAATATTTACTAGACGCTCAAAAACCAAGCAAAGAATGACGTTGTATACGAAATAACATCAATAATTTTCACACAATCGATATTAAAGAGGATATCTTCTAGTGGTTTCACATAAACTAAGGCTAACTATGTATCTATCTTTATCTAACCAATGTTCCATATATGCAATATTTTTCAATTTTTTTAAATACCATGAACCCATTTTTATAAAACAATTAAAATTCCATGACAATTAAAAATCGTTTTTTAAAATTCAAATTAAATTATAAATAAAATACATTCCATTTTCAAACAAAAACTTATTTTTAAACATGAATCTATTACACCTTTTAATTTATTCACATTAAAATATCTTTTATATCTCATGTTAATAATATAATGACTATTAAATTTAAGAAATTTGAATTTTTGAATAGATCCTCCTAGAAAATGAGTGAAGAGAACCAAACCTCCACTGAAAATAGTGAATAAAAGCCTTATGATACTCCTCTATAAAAAATATAATGTCAATAGATTGAAATGTATTGATAGATAACAATATTAGGTTACAAATTCGAACAAAAAAGGGTTCTGAAACCTATAATGAGATAAATTTAGAGGAAATATTACCATGGGAGATGAATCACCTAACCCAACTGATCATTTATTGAATGAATCTATCCTGATGGATGGTAGAAACCCAAAATAGAATATGGTAAGAGGTATGGATGAGTTGAGGAGGCTTTAAAATAGAACGATTCCTCAATAACCTACACGAAACCTTAAAAACTGAAACTCGGGGAATTAAATAACATGTAATACAATTAATTTTTCAATTAAAATTTAATTTCATATTACACCAAATCATGTGTCTCATTATCAACTAGTTATCGTGTTTCAAATTAAATTTCATGGAACTGTGACACTACATGTGAAAATTAACATTATGAATTAAACTCACAAGGCAAATCTAGAGAGAATCAGTCATTGTGAAAAACTAATACACATCATGTAACTTCCCAAAGAAAAAAAAATCTAAACGAAAATATGAAAATCCAATAAATCTATGACCTGAACATTGTATGTATAATCTATAATATTGTTCAATGATAACATATCAATGAAAAAATAGAAACCTAAAATGACATCAGAACATAACTAAATGATGTGCACCAGGGATATACAATTTTATTAATAGTGTGTCAGATTGAGAATTTTAAAAATCATATCATATGATGTATAATATATTTTCATTTCCCATTCCTAGATTTGGGCCATGATTGTTAGGAGTTATAATGGTTTGGGCTCAAGGAGTTGAATTATAACAATTCCAAAATAGAACATTATAGTAGATATTATGCAATCTAATAAATGGGTAATTATGTTCTTTATAAATTTAATTAATGAATTTTTGGGTGATTCAATTTTTGTAGATATGGGATTTTTGAGATTTCTTGTACATAATTAATGATTTTTAGTCATGATGATCACAATATATATGTATGATTTATGTTATGTTACATATATGTTAATTACATAAATTTTCTATTTTATACTATATATTAAGGATATATTCATTTTGTGATATATATGTTGACCGATTTTGGGATATATCATTGTTGAATTTAATTAATAATGTTGAGAAAGTTGTTTTTGAAGAAAATATATGATTACAATGAATTAAATGTAGGGATGGATATTGTAATTTGATATAGGAGAGTTAAATATAGGATTGAGGATAGAATATAACTGATTATTATGGGAGATACCATAGTTAAATTAGACTAATTTTGTCCAAAATGTTTTTTCTATTGATGAGTATGTTTCTTCAGGGATATAGTGTGAAATAACAAAGAGAACATAATGCTCTTAAGAACAGTTTTTTACCTATTGCAATGTTACATGAAATAATCCCACTAAATTTAAGAATCTTTCCACTATGGAATATGGTTGTCTATAATTTAGAACCCCAGCTTTTTACATCATCAAATAAATAATGGAAATAGTGTGAATAAAAGATGAATTTTTTTTGCATCATCAGGGAATTTTTTTATTTCATTGAGACACCAACAGACCTGATGGGGGAACCAACAACATAACATTTTACTAGGACAAGTCATGTAGTGGTAGGGTGTATTGAAACACATGGGATGATAGAAATGATTGACATAGAAAATATTCAAAATACTCTTCATTTAATATTTTCATCTGGGTACTCTGAATAAATATCTTAACTATGAACTGGTGGATTTTTTGGATATTAATGGTAGTGATTTTCTATATTAAATGAAATGCATAAATACTAAGAATGCTCATTATGGAATATAAAGGATAAGAATGGGTAGAGATATAATAATCTTCTCTAATTCCAATATAACATTATACGATTATAACAAAAATTAAAGAAGAATGTTGATGGTCCACATTATAGTATTGGTTGATATAGATAAATTAGATATGGGTTGACCAATCATATTATGAAATGATGTGGTCTATAGTGATTCAATTATGAAGAGAATAAGAATTATAAAAATTTATTACTATATCCTCATATCATGTGATTGTAGTGTAGAATGAAATGAGATATTCAGACGTTTTTATCCACACAAGTGAAATAAATTTGTCTATATTGGATTGATGAAAAAATTCTCCATGGGACATGGGATTGAGTTGTGGTCCATAGTAACATTCCCAGATTGTGGGGACTTAGGAAATTCACAGATATGGATGAATAGATGATAAATTTCATTTCTATGTATTAGATAAAGAACAAATAGACGAAGATAAATTTTTTTAATAGTTTTATGAGGAAGAAATCATATATACAATCTTTTACCAAGTGTAGTAATGCGTATTACATTATATATACGAGTAGTGTCTTGAAAATATATAATTTTGTATATATGTTTCTATATCATACCTCTTTATGATACACTATTTAACAATGACAGTAAACTAGAGTATATAAGATTGATATAAAAAATTCTTCCATTTGTGAGCAGCTTATATCATTCATTGTAATAATTTTGCACATCATATCATCCATTATTAGAGGGATGTTCTGATATAACAATACGCTTACTAGAGTACATATATAGATCATGGGTCTAGAATTTCAGTAGAGTGTGGGATAGATGGATAGATATAGAATCATAAAATGGTCATTTTAGGATTTCCTATTATTCAATGTCCTGATAGAATGATTTGGATGAGGTAGTAGATTTTTGGCCCAGTTTTGTTTCAGAGACAATTGAGAGAGTGATTCTAATTACTAAATTTTTTACCCCAAATAAATGTAAGAAGAAATGAAATACCTACAATTGGAGGAGTACTTTGGAGATCACCATTGAAGGTTGAGTATTTCTTTTGAGTGATTAATTGGTTTGGGCATCGATTTCTGAGCGGGTAGTGATAGATAACAATGAATTTTTAGGGCCCGTTGAGATGTCAAAATATGTGTGGATAATGGAATATAATCAAGTGTTTCATATACAATATATAGGAATTCATTATGTCTTCAATATTTTTCATATTTATAGTTACATGATTAATTATACCCATTTTATAGATTACAATATATTTGAGTTATAACATTTTACATATTTACATAGTTCAAATTTTGGATTATTATGTAGATATAAAATATTCTATAAGGATAGATTGAACCATTAATCTGAACTTTTTTTTGAACATGAACATTTCATGATGGAGATAATGCGGCATGTGTCTATAGTTTGATCAAACATTTATGACTTATCTGATAAATACTGGTGGAGATACTACACAGGGATAAGATATTGATAATGGTCGAAATTTTATGATCATAAATTTATATTTAAAATTCAAATGCACAATGATTTTAATATATGATTTTTTATGTAAAGAAATAAGGTGTTTCAACCAAAATAACATAGTAAATTATTTAAGTGATTTTTATGGAAACATTTTTATTTTATAAAAGGGAATACTATATGGAATATTATCATATTTATTCCATATGTTAGTCTAAATATCTATAGACCATATCAAATTAGTGAATATATAATGAAATTATTTAAAATATTTAATTACAAGTGAGTAATTTTTCATATTATTTGAATATATATTATATAGTAAATTTTTAGCAAAATATGAGACCAATGTTAGTTTTAGGATGAAGAAATTAACCTAGGTTTAACATGACATTTTTGTGCATTCGAATTTCGGTCGAATCAAACATCGGGATAAAAAAATTAAAAAATTTATAATATTATTCTTAGTGTAAAATAATACCTCACAAAAAATGCTACATATATGAAATATGATAAAATTGTAAGGTCCATGGTGTGGGATTGAAGATATGTCTGACATAACATTTCATCATGATAAACTACTATTATGATCACACATGAGAATTTATTATATAATATCTATATAATATTTTTACAAATATAATTTACAATATGCAACATCGTGTTTCATAAGAAAAATATGATACCACTGTTATGCCCATGGTGGGTTGTTTACCTTAGTCACAATAAACATTTTATACACATTTGGTGATTTCTAACATCTAATGTGTTTGTAAATTATTTATATAGAGTCATATAATTATTGAAAAAGTATTAAATTTGATTATTTATGTTAAATAAACATATTATTAATTTTTTTTATTTTTTTATACACAAACAATTCAAAAGAATAAATTTAATCTATTCTTAAAAAATATAATTTCAAATTTCATAATGGTATGAATCTAATTAATCTGCTATAAATACTAAGATGTGTCCTATTTAATTTTTTTTATATTTTGTGTTTTTTCTGTGCTTTTATTTTGTGGAATAAATTGATAAAGCATCATTAATTTATTGAATGATATTATTTGTTTTAGGTGACACTCGACCTCCTCTAAATGTGAATTGTGAAGCCTATATGAAACTCAATTCGAGGATCCCAAAAAAAATTCATTCCATGAATTATGTTCTGTAAGATATCTTGGTTTGTATATTGATTATTATTTATATATATTATTTTCATAATTTCATATATTTTATTATCTCTCTCTCAATTTTGGAAAAATGAACGAAATTATATAAAGGTATAAAACAAATATTATCACAGAAAATTCATAAAAACTCAATGTATACATATTTAAAATATTATTAATGGGTTTTACATGAAATTATTCGATGATGGGTACAGAATTATCAAGCGTTATTTATGTCAAATTAATCATGATATTTTATGAACACATCATACTATATTTTTTACAAAATTACCTATGATTATTTTAATGATTTATAAAATTACTATTTATAGAATTATCCTTATATATTTAGAAACATTTAATGGAAGTGAAATATAAAATGAAAATTTTTTTACTATAAAAGGATAAATACATATATTATTGATAGATTATTTTCAATATATATCAAAAAATATAAAACAAATTTTTTTTAATATAATTTGTAGAAAAATTATCAAAATCTAATCCCAACAAATAATCAATGTATAATTATTATGAAATCAATAATTGGTAACTATAATTGTATAATTTATATTAATATATAATATCATTATTATAAAAATATTATTGAAGATAAATTATCATGTTGAAATTATAAAATAATAATTTATGTTAAATTACATATGGAAAATTATTAAATGATAACATATAAAAAATTATGAATGGATTATTATTAAAGGATAATTTATTGAAAATTAATATGTGATTATTATAAAAATAATATTTATATTTAATTTTATAAATATTTTTATTACTTGATAATTTATGAGAAAATATCAAAATATAATTATTCATGAGGATAATATTATGATCACATTCTCTGAAAAAGGATGATAATTTAGTAATTATCTTAGAGGAAACATTTTTTATTGTGTGTGATATTTCATTTCTTTCTAATATGAAATTGTATCATTTTTTCACTATGATCAATTGATAAACCTCAAGGGTCGATATGTCTACAACTATTATAATACTACATTTGATGAGTATATTTTTAATAATGCTGATTCATCCCATGATTTTTATTCACTTATCGGTGGTCTAGTATTTACATTTATGTCAAAAACCATAATGAAGGGACTTCCAAACAACCGTGGGACTTTTATATATTTTTTAAGATGATATAATATTTAATTTATAGTATCCAGTTTTATTCTTCAAACACATGTGTGTGTGTGTGTAGTTTGGTGAATACATGATCGTTTCTGATTATCCACACATTGATTTTGGTGTGGATTATTATTTATTCAAATGATTTTTTTTCATCTACCACAACCCATTTAATTGTATTAAGAGTATTGAGTTGCTCAGGTGTAGCCATTAGGTTATGTTTATTTTCTTACCCAAACAAGCATTGTCCCAACATCCTAAAAAATGGATGTGGATACCCCTATAAATGAGAAATCATAATGAATAGCTGGATGAAAATGAGATACAGATGTGAATCTTGGGTGTTTGGAGTTATTGTGTTCTAACATAATTAATGTTTTGTATTCATAACCTCGTAGAGTTTAATGTATGAGTGTATGGTTACCTAAAATTAAGTATAAATAATTTCCATAAATATGAGATTGGATACTATTGTAGAGGGTAATAAATAATATCATTTTTTAAGTCATAAAAAATTTATCCCTACTGGCATTGTACATAGGTCGTTAGAATGGTATTTTGTTCTTGTATTGATATGAAAAAATGTCCAGCATTTAATATATAATCATACAATTGAATGGTATGATCATTTTCAATGGAGGAACATGTGATTTTCTTTTGACAACGAACAAATATTCTGGGTTATCTTGGTTCACTTTATATAGGTAAGTCACTTCCCTAAATTCATATGGGTAATGGGATTATGTCTATGTGGCTGAGGATCTAGGTAAATTGGTTAACACAAGAGGAATTGAATCATGTATGTTTATTAATAATTTTCTTATTCTATGAGATAAAAAATATATATTTCATAAATATAGTAAGAAATCATTATTGGTGTCCCAATTATTATTGTACTCACACCCTACTCGTGTGTTTTAATGGGTTTTTATATTTGAGGACTAGAGATCAGGTAAACATAATAATCCCAATGGTTGACAGTTGAGTGTAAATTCATAAGGATAGAGTGGATGGTGAAATAAAATGGATTACCCTACAATTTCTTGTCTATTTTATTCTCTAGTATTAACATGTTATTTATACTCTATAGAGGATTAAACCAATGGTAGATATCATTAAAACTTTTACATTTATTTATTTCTATATTATTATATTAATATTTATGAATTATTTTATAATTGTTCATTATAATCCTTATAGATGACAATATATGGAATGTGTTGCCTCTCCACATTCATATTTATACCACCATTACTAGTCGGCAGCCTTTATTTTATATGATTGTCACATGAGGTCACATGGATTTAGGCCTCTAACACATAGGTTAATGGTGAAATTTTACAAAATGGTATAAAAATAGTATTAATAACATAAATTTTCTCTTACCTTGATTTGGGACATGATGGTCAGGATTTAGGACGGTTGGAAATCATATAGGGGAACTATCGCAATGTTTGTCATGAAATATACAGTGGATCTCTAAGTGACCATGAAATGTAAATTAATATATATTATTGTTAATTAAAATATGCTTCAATGATGCACATGATTTTGATATGTATTTTATGAGATTTCACTTTTCTTCGTGACTCTGGAACTGTCATATGGGATAGAATTCCATATATATAATTGTTGTTAAGAATCGTTGCTGTCATTTAATTAAATTTCATTTTAATAATTTCGGTTCACAAAATTTTCCATGTGTGATATATCAACAGACATGCACTGAAGTATATCATTATAATATTTAATTAATTGATCTGATGATGGGATGTCATTATTATATATATATAATGATTATGACTAAAAATATGGGATAAATATAAAGAAATCTACTATTAGGTTAATTCCATTTATTAAGTGTATATTCAATGGGAATCCTATATGTGACTACATTTATTGATTTAGACTTATCATGTTATTAATTTCACTTTTATTATAAAACATGTATACTTCTATATTTTTGTAGAAATTCACAGGATATTAAAATATGCATGATCAAATTATATTAACTTTCTTCATTGGTACATTCACCCCATCTAATCATATAAGTATTCCTATATCCATAGTTGATGATAAGTAGAAATTGAGACACAAACATTCAAAATCCTAATGGAATTATGGGAACTAGTGTCACATAAGATTTTATTAATTGATACACATCATCATGTATGTTTTTTATCTCATTGGGAATATAGAGGTATGGATGTTTGAATAGAAATATATAATTATAATATAAACCTCCAATTGGTGGTGGTGTGTGGTGAAACTATTGGGATGATACATAGAATTTAAATTGACAATATTCAAAAACATTCTCTTCAATGATTTCCATCATGGTAAAATAAATACTTATTATTCCCATGAACTCCCATAACATTGATAGATCTTAAATGAACTAATTTTACATATAAAAATACTGACATATCTACACTAAGTGTAACTAAATAAAATAAATGGATTAGTGGGGTACAATTATAGAACTCTTCCTAGTTTCCAAGGCACCATCATGTTTTAATTATGGAGGAATGTAGAGGATGGATGCGATTTCACATTGAAGTGTTGGGATATTTCCATTGAAGGTAAAGGTCATGAAATCACTTCTTACAAAATAAATGGGTCAATTTTTATTCAACTATTATGAGTTCGGAACAATCATAATTTTATTCCATCTCCACCAAACATATTTTGAAAAGTTTTCACTATAGGATATCATCATCACATTTTTTCGGATCTATGAATATATGATTTCGTATAGGATTTAGTAAAACATTATTAGGTGGCTTGGAATATAGTTATGTTCCAAATTAGTATTTCCAAATTGAGGGGACTCAATAGGGTACTGTATAATGTCATGGATCTAGGGAAAGAAAAGTCTATGTATAATATGAGGGATATGATGATTGTGATAAGGAACTTGTTGATGTGTGAGGTTTGACATGGAACCTATATTTTTTTATCTTATACTTTTTTTACTACTGGTTATTTCTATATATATCATTTATCAACTTTAGGATATGACTTACTAGAATACATATATTCTCATAAAAATACATTTTGAAATACATAATTTAACGATGATGTGTGCACCTAGTATTTTTGAGATCGATTGGAAGTGATTCAATTTGTTATAGACTGATAACTGACTTATTTATGGTTTATAACCATATTCAATCCATTGAATGATAGATTTTCAAGGTGTACTATACACATATAAGAGGATATTCCAAGATATTTTATACTAGATTAATGTAGACAATTAGATGTACATCAATACTGATTACCTTAACAGGATATGTTTTGGAGGTGTTTTGATTCATATTCTCGATGGAATAAGATCAGGGTGGTAGTTGTTTTTATAGACATTTTCGTTTAATATTCACATACTATATTTTACCTAATTTACGAGAGAATTATCCCCAATAAAAAGAGATAGATATCACATAAAGAATGTTTGGGTGACCAATGGAGTTACCTATGGGTGATTGTGTTTTTTCTTGTGTGCGAATCATTATTTGGTGCATCAATGCCTGATATAGTTGGTCACACATGAAGCAATTATTTCATACCCATTTAGATCAGTGAATGGGTGGAGATATTGTAATATCCCCATTGAATTTATCTATTTTTTTGGTAATCATGATCTATTACATGTTTTTAATCTCATTGGTACACTCCAAATATTTTGAATGTTATTGATAGTGAGAATGTATATTTTGATCATCATGCATCATTACTGATCACCCGATGTAGATTGTGGAACAAAGAAGGAATTTTCCACAAGGAAATATTTTACAACTAATCTGAATTTTGATATCTTCAAAATTGGATATGGGAGGAGGAATAGGGGAAAAAGTCTAATATTAGAGTGAAGTTACATGAGTTGTTTGAGAATGACCACTAGAGGTACTTTTGAGGGGGGATAAGTCTATATAGGGTGATAATTTTAATATCCAAAATTTTTTAAGATAAAAAACCACCAAATGATAATAACTTAGTATTTTTTAATGTTAGAATTTTGTCTTTATGAAAAAAATACCTTAATAGATTTTGTGATGTATTTTCGTAAAGTCGAATACCTAATTAATTTATACTAATAATATATAGAATATTTTCATAGTTATTTTCTCAATTATTGTGGGTTTCTAAGGCTCATTGATCCACAATTCATAAAAAATGATTAAGTATATAATATTAAATGAGGATTATTTTTAAAATATAATTGAATATGTTCTAAATAGATCATCATAAAAAAAATGTCAGGCCACATTTAGGTACATGATGTTTGGGTTTCCCTAGGTGCGACATAATATTATTATTTGTTGGCAATTTGGTCATTTTGAACATCATTGATAACATATTTAATATTATAATTTATTTTTTAAAAAAATAATAGAATATCCACTGAATGATTATTCATATGATAATGAGACCAACACTAGGACATGGATATAGGGTAGAAGAACATAACATTTATTAATGTAAGACATTTTTCAGATCGCATGCAATGACAGTAATGTGACATTTAAGATATATTTTACCAAATATAATTTAACATCTCTCATAAGGTGTATTGTATAATAAATATTATATTGTTACTATGTTCAAGATTACTGGTTTACCCTAGGAGAAACATTATTTTTTTATTTCTATCATTTTTTGACATCTCACATGAATGTAAGTTATTTATATGTATACAATATTTAATAATTTTTAATAAATTGAATAATTTTTTTTAAATACCCACTATTATTCCAATTTTTATTATGACGCATATTTCCAGAAGTTAAATTAAAAAATATTCAATGTAGTCATTTTTTGAAACATTACAAAGTGAAATTTCATTAAAAGGTGAATATAATAACTCCACCATAATGATACAAAAATCGTTTTTTAAAATGGGGTATTAGATTTGGTGTATTTTTGTGATGAGGTTTTGGGGGTATAATAATTTTAATATGGCATATTTATATTGTGTTTTATATTATTGAATCTTTAAGGAATCATAACATCTTTTTTTCATGAATGGTGAATTCTAAAATGAACATTATATCTGGTTTTATGAGAGTTACACTTTCCCTATACTATATAGTGAATTTTATATATTTTTGATTTATTTACTTATTTTAATTACATAATTTCACTATCATTTATCCCTACCATTTTTGAGAATATTTTTTGAAAATAAATATATTTATAATATTTATATAATAAAAAAAATTATAATATGAAAAAATTATTACAATTAATTAGATTATAAATATGTGTATATAGTATATTATGGGATGATAAGTTAGAAAAATATTATCAAAATACAATAATTTTGAATTATATTGGATAAAATATAAAAATTTCCCAAAACAATTATATTGAAATTAAATATGGTCATTCATAAGAATTAAAAAATTATAATTTCCTCAAAATATAAAAATATAATAATAAAATGGAAATCTCAATAATTTACCAAAGTTAAATTTTTTAATTTTTAAATATTTAATTAAAAATAATATTTAATGTTATTTATCCACAATTAAGAAATGATAATTGTACCAAATTATTTGATAATAAATTATAGAACATTTATTAAAAGATAACGGGACAAAAAATTTAGTGGATAATTTGTATTAAATTATTCCATTATAATTCCTTATTGATAATATATTTACAATTATTATTAATATATTTTTAAATGGAAATTTTTTTTCTAAATTTACGAATAACAATTATGAAATGATAATTTATGATAAATTTTCAATAGATAATTATAAAATAATAATTTATATTTAATGTTAGAAATGAATTTATAAAAGGGGTATTTATAATAAATTATCTTTTATTGTTGTTAAATGGTAATTTATAAAAAAAATATAGATATATATTACTAAAATGGTAAGTTTTGGTTATTCTAAAATGATATATATCAATGAGGACCACATTACAAGCATGTGAAATGACCTAGACTGAGAATTTATAAATTATTAAAGAGTAATAACATATACTACCTTGGAATATATTACTTTTTTGGAATTTAAATAGATGGATATGGTTTTAAGAGGATTTTTTAAACCTCGATCAATGAAATGTCGAAAAAAAGATATGGGCCTTTCAAGACTATTGATTCCTCTAATCTAGATATTAAAATGAAAAATTACTTGTTTTCAATATACATTTGTGTCAAATACTCTAATATTGGAGCATTTTACCTTTATGAACCATCTATATATGATGTTATCATGATATGTAGTTTAAACTGAAAAATTCCATGTTTATCCTAGATTCATGTGGATATTTGAGTAGTGTTGGGACTACTTGTTTATGATAGATTATCCAAATACTGATCATGATGTAGCTCATCATCCCATTTTATGAAATATACTTCTAATCAATTCAATTTTGAATGGAGTTGTGATATAAATACATATATTATTAATTTAAGCCGTGATTTCTTTCTATATTGGTTTACACGTCCTAAAATATCCCTATCATTTATAATGGTGAACATCACTTCCCCTATAGAGGGTAATGCATCATGTGTACCTTGGAGATATTGATATACCAATGTGGATCCTTGATATTAGTTGTTATGTAGTTATAATTACTATAATGGTGGGTTTGGATGACCATATATAAGGGAATGAACTATTATCCAGTTAAAAAAACTAATGTATTGATGATTTTTTTATAGAAAAAATGGGATACTCTAATAGGGGGAAATCATAGTGGCATTATAAAAGATATCATACATGGATTCCTAATGAAAAATTATATGGGTGATTACCTACTTGTTTGTGTCTTGTATGATATAATGAAACATGTATCATTCTAGTAAAAAACACTAGAATTGTGTGGTGAAATTTGGACAAGCATTAGTATGTGGGGATCCTATGACAACCACCAACAGGGTGGTAGGTGCTTGGTCACCATGATTGATGTGAATTAATTCCTGATATCATTTCTAGTAATGAGTCTATGTATGAGGACCTGAGGTTTATGGATGATTGGTCAGTGAATGATGACTTGGAATAAGTATGTATATTGTTAATATATTATTTAATGACATACAATGTTCAATATATTTGGTACTTATGGTATGTATTCATTAGTGGTGTCTTGATGAGTCTTTTACTCAGCTATTATATAAACATTTCTGTCAGCTTTTAGTTTTTATTAAAATAGATGTACTTAAGGATTAGAGTTGTATGGTTATCTATTTAGTGGTGGATAATTGTGATCAAATGGAACAAGGAATTAACTATAGTTACCTACAAATTTTTGTATATTTGTTTCTTATATTTAACTTTTATATGTACACTAGATGGGAATACCACATTCCTATGTAGTTTCATATCAATGACAATAGTTTTTTTATTAATTTATTTTTATTATTTATTCATTTCATTGTTATTATTATTTATTTTACTTCATAATAAAATGATATAGATTGTATTATCTCCCTACATTTAGATTGTGATCCTCTCTCCCATTCGACATCATCATAAATATGAGTAAATAGGTTTGAGGTCCGGAGGATATAGTGATTTTACTAAGTGGTTTGTATTTAGATTTTATAAATAGATAAGAATTGGGATATATATTTGGTCTAGAGTATGGATTATTTTAACTAATCTGTTGGAGGAGGATATATCATGTTCAACAACTATGGGTTAAAGGGGAATTTTATCTCATCATTCTTGAAGAAATAAATTATTTTTAATTTAGGTGCTTATAATTTTTCTAGTTAGATAATTATCTCTATAAAACAAATTCGAAATTCGATCTAAATATTTTAAAATTATGTTTTGGGTCCTCCTCAACATAATTCGGGACTACCAATATCATTAAATTGTCTGAAAACTAACCTTCATGAACAAGATCATGCTAGGGTGAATAGAATGATTATTACCATAGAAGAGTGTAAAACCACTAATGTCTATGAGATCATAGTCATTTAGGGTCAAAATATTGATTTAATATATTTTAAGAATATATTTGTTTTATAAATGATTATTTTGGTTTTTGTATCTTATCTTTTATTTACAATCCTATATTTATAGGTTCAATTTTCATCATTAGAAAATTTTGTTAAAATTCAATTCTAGTTGTCAATATAATGTTTACAGTGATGTCATTAATTTCATGTGAATTATGTTATATATAAAAAATAGATAATATTTGTGATCATATTTTTATTATTATTGTATTGATATTTTGAAATTACGAGGTGACCAGTTATAGAGCCAATATGAATTTTTATGGGAGATATGAGTTATTCAACATTTATATAGGATATAGGCCCTTGTTGATTAGTGAATTTGATAATGTATTATATATTATGGATCTAAAAATGAGTTATCTTTGAACCATCACATTCCATGTTGTATACATTGATATAATTGTACAATCGATTGTAAAAATTTTAAATTTACTCAAGTTGTTGATATTTATCAGGACTTATTTCATGGTGAATTCTCAATTATTCCACCAAACGTGGTAATTGTGCATGAAACTGATATTGGATCTTAAGAATTATTGATACTTATTCACTATTATCGAATAAAACAAATATATTTAATAAAGATGAATGTGATATAAAGGATTTGTATGTGATTCCCATTACTGAATTGTTTATGTCTTTCTGGGGATGTGTAAATTTTTTATAAGAATGTAGATGATTTTTTACACGATTTTATGAAATCTAGGAAGTGATATTAAGAATAATTGGATTTTTTTAGCTATGATCTATGACTAGTGATAGATTAAACAAATTTTGTGGTTCCTCCTGGTTTTCAAAGATTGATATTCATTTAGGAACCGTGATACTGTATTAGGTAAAAAATAGGAAAATTACAATTATTCATAAATAATGTAAAGAGACAGCCTTCAATTCCTAATTTCTATTTCAAAGGGTATGATATTTTTTATGGAAGAGTATTAAATATACATAGATATTGTATATGTAATAATTTTTTGGTATCATTGTAATAATGTGTTAATTCCCAATAGAAACAAAGTGCTTATAGGGTACCATGGATATATCATTCCAAACATATTCAATTTGGAATAATTAATGATATAGATAAAATAACAGATTGTGATGTTTGAGTGGTTTGACAATTTTGAAGGTCCATACCATTAATATATGAAGCTGTTGATCAGAGAATCAATTTTTAATAATATAGGGATGGTATTTTAAATGTAGTGTGTTATGAATCAATATGTATTGGGTTGGGAGTTTTAGTTATGAAGGGATATTATATAGTATATATGGGTAATTTCAGTTTTGACAGCATTAAAATAACAACATAACAGAAGTATTATTTTCAGTAACTATAGTTTATGTTACATAGTGATTATGACCATATTTATTCACCATGAAAATTATCATCTATATAGTAATCAATTATATATCATACACCCTATCTCAGTTGGATCACAATTTGTGATAGTGTCATTATGTGGGTTTATTTAATGGTTATATAATGATGATATATTATCCAAGGGGAAAATATTCTTATATATAACCATTGTATTAATAAAATATAAGTAATAGTTTCTTATTAAACAACCATAATTATAGGAATATCATATTATAAATCTATTATATTAGTCATTATTAGAGACATCAGATGATCATAGATTAATATAATGTTTTAATCTTGTAATCTTATTTTCATTTATGAACTATATGAAAGAAATCCAAGAGTAATCCTTTGAATCACTACTTATGTAGAGACACTTTGTGGATGATATTTATATACCAGGGAGGTTCATTATTTATGCTGTATTGATCTATTTTAAAATGAATTTTTTTTACCTCATTAAGTTAGAATTATTGTGATACAGTGATGTATCAAAGTAGATTTGTTATCTGGGACAATTGCAAATGTGCATTGCTATCAGATGATTATATTGGTGTCTAACTAAAATAATGGAAATATATGGTTTGTTTTAATGATTTCATGCCTACTACATGACATTGTTAGAGCATTAGTTTTATGTTGGGAGGATTTAATCAGGTATAATGCCTTTATAGAAATGGGATGATGAGATAATGGACCTCATGATGAGGTAAGACATGACCCCTAAATATTCATGCTGATGTTTGGTTTATATTAATCTGTTTAATAAATGTAGATAATTTCTTTTTTTTATAATGATTATATGTGTAGACGAGTTAGTGAATCCATTTGAATGTGTTATTTTTGTAATACGCGAGGATCCATTAAAAATCATATTATATATGGAAATAACATTGCCATTATGTTATTGTATATATTTATATAAGTATTAGGATTACCAATGTATACGGTGTGCATCATATCATCCCTTGAAAGGTTAACAATGAGAAATAATGATGTTGATTCAATAGTAGATAAAATGGCCATTTGTTCTAGTGTAACAAAAATTTAATGTTATAATAAATCATCTTAATATTTATTATAATTTTTTTAATATTTTCACTCATTCAAAAATAATCTATAATTCTTATAAAAAATAACTATTTTAATTAACCTAATTTCATATAATAATCTATTTATATCATAAATTTTCAAAAAAATTATTTTAAAAAATTACATTAATTTATTAATTCACATTTTAAGAAATTTTTTTTTAATTTTAATTTATTTTTATTAATATAATTATTTTCCATGGATAACTGGAAAATGCAATTTTTTTAAATTCTGTTTCTTTTTAAGGATTTCACAATGTCAAATTATTATTTTAATTTTTTTCAAATTGTTATTAGTTTATTTTAATTTTAAATATTCCAATTAATGTTTTTAAAATTAATTCATACATCAATTTTTTAAAAAAAATTATTATATACTTAAAAATGGAATGTTTTTTTAAAAACATATTTTAATTGTGTTGTGACGATTTATTTTTATATTAAATTATTAAATATTTGTGTTATTTGTTTCCAAAAATAGATTCAATATTTTGAATAATATGGTCCATATTTTGTAAATTTTTTCTTTATTTAATGTTAATTAATAATCATAATAATTTTTATCCCATAGTAAATAGTAAATCTGATCTTTTAGGTAAATTATTTATATGAACTATTAAATGAACCAACAACTTATTGAAATATTATTCAATGTGTATATATACATCATAATCATAAAAATGTATAATTTTCTATTTTTTACGATCACATGGTTGAGATTATGGCTATTATATTATCTTATCTATTGATAACTCAATCAGGTCACACTGTTGTTATTGATACGTGTTTTTTATATATGATAATATCTAAAGGATATGGTAAACTATAAATATTATTTTGAAATATACGAGATTTATATTCAGCATAGTATTATTACTTGAATTATTATATAGGATATAGTTACTTTAAACTATATTACAACTCTTCTGTTGTAATTATTCAATTATTGGAGAAATTGAAAAGAATATATTATAACTATTAAAAAAATTAGTTCAGATAAATTCTGTAACAAACTAATATTACTTATGACCATGAAATGTTTGAGATGTGTGAATATAATATTTTATAATGTATAGTGTAATATATTGTTATTATTAATTTAAATGTAATAAATAATTCAAAAAAATGGGAGTATGTATATTTAATATTTAATATATTTATTAAATGATATAAATTTTTTAAAAATAATCAAATTGTCAACTTGATTAGTTGCTGAATTAAAATATCGACTATTTTCTAATTTTTAGTTTTTGATCATTATACAGTTACAATATTGAAAATCAATTATTAAATATATCTTATTTAATAGTAAGAGTTGATGAGGGTTAAATATGGGTTAAAACCAAAACATAGGGGTATAATTATTTATAACATATATAATTTTTATTTTTCATGGAATATAGAACCGTAATAATATTACCATATATATAACTCACATATAATCTATTTGAAATTGAAAATTATATTATATTAAATTACTGTTTTATTAATTCCAAGAGTTCCCCTCCGTTCTCTAATGATCAAGAACCGATTATTATCATTTATTAACAATATAAAAACATTTTGGACCAAATAATATATTCCAAAATATATTCCTATAGTCCATAAACTCTTTAAAATGGTATTTTTATGCACAATACTAATTATATAGAGATTAAACTATTTTGAAACTTAGTTTATCCAGATAATAGGTATAATTATTATCCTCAGGTTTTAGGTTTGTTTCTTCTTACATGTTCATCTAACAATATTCATCCAGTATAATAAACTAACTCATGTATTTTATGTATAATGATATCTTATTATTTCATCTTCTCTACCTATATATATATATCCTCTCCTCCATCAAATTGGAAATGAATTAATCATTCATGTGAATGGTGAACAACCGCCTCAAAAAACCACAATATTTTTTTCCTTCGACATGTTATAATGATGTAGTTTGTTTTTATATATGTTGTTAAGGATATATTAATAATTATTAGGTTATAATAAATAATTTAAAATATAACATTTTTATTTGTCATGAATTCTAATATCATTCTTGAATAATGTGGACTACCACATCCAATTTGTGACATGAATCATTTTTAATCACAAGATAATGTTAGAGATATATATAAATATATTGGAAGATGTAATATTGAATTTCATATGTTATTTTTATTTTGTGAAGTTTAATTAACATTTATTAATTTTTATATTGTTCATTGGTTAATTTAACTAATACACATGTATACATACAACAAGCCATCTCTGTGTTTGTGGTATGGTTAATTTTTCATAATGATATCTAATGGTTGAATTAATAAGTATAATAAATGTATAAAAAAATTATATTTTCATTGATATTATCATATAGATGTTTTAATAATTATTAATTTGACTATAGTATGCATACCTATTCTATTTTTGAGTTAATTACGTCATAACATCAAAACATTCCATGTGATCATAAATGAATATATAAATTTATATAACGTAGAAATAATTAATAAAAAATAATAATAAACTATGAAACTGATATCAAAATATTAAAAAATAATAAATTATATTTTTCATGAAGATAAAAAATGTATTTCACGATTTTTACTCTTGATATTCAATGTAATGGACATCATCATAATTTCCATTCCTTAAGGTGTATTTTGATTTCATGCACCAATATTATTTTTTGAGGGGTAATTATTTCCCAATTGACCTGGTATATGATGAATTATTAAATTCTTGGGAAATTTAATGATTTATTTAAATTTTTTTATCCCATGGATGTAACAGGACCCATTTTTTCTATAGTTTTAATGGGTTTCCTTTTTTAATTTATAATTTAAATGATTCATTTAATGATCCCTTTTTCCCCATTCTCCATGTTACGTAAAAATTTTATAATAATCTTTTTAAAAAATTTAATATTATTTTTTATATTATTTTTTAATATTTTTTACTTTTAACATGATATTTATCAATGAAATATATTGGTTATTAATCAATGGTGGTACTTATTGTGAGTATTTAGAAAAAAAATAATGATTGTTTTTAACATATATAACATGATAGTATATTCCCACTTTCATGTACTCTTAATTATTTGATGTCTAATATATACGAGTTCATAATTTTTATTTAAAACAATTTTAGTCAAATTTGTTTATTTTCACATATTCAAGCGGTAATTATTGAATATTAATAGTTATTGAATATTCATATTTTTTATAGGGGTTTATTAAAGAAATGTTTCACGAATAGTTTTTTTTCTAAATAAATGATTCGTGATTATTATGTGAAATGTTTGTGAGATAGATATGACATATATAAGGGTTTGAATCTCATTACAACTCATAAGTGACCCTAATATAGCTAATATAGAAGTTGGATCCCTTATAAATTTCATTAAAATAATATGTGCAAGATATAGATTGACCTAAGGGTTAGACCCATTATATATCACCAATGAAATGGTAATGACTATCAAAAAAAAATATTATTATTATAATACCGATGTATAGTTATTTAAATTTCAATTGTTTGGATGGGTATTAATGAATGTAAATCCATATTATTCTAAAACATATTTATTATTTTCTTTATATGTGTATTAATAGTTTTTATTGAACAAACAATGTGTCTGATTTTTATTTAGAAATTTTCTTTTTCATATATTCATAGAATATTAAAGAATATGGTAAAAATTAAATTGGTCTACATGATTTTCATTTAAAAAAATTTATTATTATTGTGTCCATTATTTACCATATTATACGCATACCTTATACATTATTTTTTCATATGGTTTTAGTATGGGTATGATAAACTAAAAAGTAATGATAAATTGTGTGAAAATCTACCATAAAAAGATACATTGTTTTTATAAATTGTATATTCAGTGGTAAAGTAGATATTAAGAATAATTTTATAAATTGTAATATACAATTTTTTATGTATGATGTACGATATAATTACATAAAATATTAACTACAAATATCCTTAGGATATTAATAATGTCAATTTATGTACAAAGTCACAAGATTATGAAATTATAATGTTAAGTCTCTTGTATTCCTATTAGAGGAGGGTATAAAAATACTCCGAGAAATTTATGTTTTCATGAAAGGTTAAATAAGGAGTTATAGATTTATCATGAAATTATGAAATATAATTTGATCTTATTTTCAGTATTATAGTCATCCAATATGAGTATTTATGTAATGCAATTTTAATCTAAAAAAATATTATCAGATAATATTTTTTGGATATGATTTATGTGACCTTTTAGATGTAATTTATTATTTGGGGATTAGTATATATAAATTTTGGTAGATAATATTAATTTTATGAATAAAAATTATGGTTCATATGATCCATGATTAAAAGGTACTTATTAGATATTTTTTTGTGATGTAAAATGAATTGTAATAGATAATCATTTAGGATAAACAATTATATAATTTTGAATTTATTAGTGTTCCTTTTTATGATATTTCTATCATTTATTGGAATTATATAAATATTGAGTTAATTTAATTTTATAAATGGAAATTTGGTTTTTGTACAACAACACATATCATTCTGGAAGGTTGAGTAGTTTGTACCTTTAATTGATGATCGATAAGGGTGCATTGCCTACAAATGAACAACATGGTGTCCCTATAAGTATGATTTTTATTATAATGTATAATTGATGAAAAATATGTTAATATTTTTATCATATGTTTGATCATATATAAAACCATCTTAATTTGAACGTGATGTGGTGGTTAATTGATTAATTTTATTTTGGAAGATGTTCTCAATTTAGGGATCATTTTGGGATTATGCTAAAAATTCTATTATGTGATTTAAATTTAGGAATAAATTTTTAATGAAATTTTTAATAAATATGTGATTTTTTTGTGTATTTATGTTTTTTATGTTTCTAGGGGAAATGATTATTATATATTGGATATTATTAAATTTTTGAATTTAATTATATTGTATGAGACAACAAGGGATAATGCTGCTACCTTTTTAGAAAAAAATTATATTATTTCGGATTCATATATGATAAAATCCTTTTTATTTTGGGTTTTTTAATAATAGTCGAAGATATTTATGTTGAATATATAGGGTATTATTTTAGTTGTTATATTATGATCTATGATTATTACATATTAATTTAGAATACTATTGTATTTTTCGTCAAATAAAGCATTTATTTTTTGTGTGGAATTAAATGTTGTTTCCAGAAAAAATTTGGGATTGGATAATTCTAAAATACCAAAGGGATAGACTGTTACTATTTTGTGAATGTTATTCTATATATGAGATATTATGATGCTTCATTAATTGAAATGTCATCATGAATAATCAATTTTTGGAGAAAATTAAGATATTGTGGAGAAAATTTATTAATGGTTGAAATAATACATGTCAATTATTTATTGTTCACTATGTTCATTGTATAGATAATAAACTAACTTATTCACATATGTAAAGGATCATGAAAAAAAATTATATTTTTACTTTTCATTCAGTGAAATTAATAGCATTTTCACCCATCATTGATGTACCAATTTTCCATTTTTATGTTTCTCATGGCCACATTCTCTAACATAAATAAATTACAGTATTATTATTTTGACACACATTTGAGGAAAAAGTAATAAACCAAAAAGATATATTAAAAAAACAATTCACTAAAAAACATCAGAATTATTTAAATTTATTATAATCCTTATATAATTACTATAAAATTATAATATATATTATGGCCATATTTAATTTTAATGATGTGTGTATTTAATAAAACTTTTATGAAAAGTCGAACCATTATTATTGATTCAGAGTTCATTATTTTGAGAATGTATAACATTATTTTGAGGGGTAATTTAAATACAAATGTAAGAATTGAAACAATCATATTAAAATTTATTTGTATGCCTGTATTATCTTTATATATCAATTAAAAATATATTATTAAATTATTGAAGTAAAATGTATATGGATTTCTTTAAACATGTTTCCAATAAGATTTTATTTAATGATATAGTTTTAAAATTGATGAATTATAATTTAAAAAAATTAAATTCATTTTTAAATTTTTAATATAAAAATAATATTACAATGAATATTATTATAATTTTATGAAAATACATTTCATTCAAGGAATAGTGAAAACATATTCTTTACAATACATTATTTTAATGTATATATAATGTAATGTTATGTTTTTAATTGTTTTTATATTTTCATTATATTATATTAAATTAAATATATATTTGTATTGTTTTTTAAATTAATGTTTAATTTATTTTTATTATAGTAATCTATAATTAAAATGGGTATTCTATTGAAAAGATATTTTTTCAACGTGTTTTTATGGTTTAACTATAATTTAAATAAAAAAATATATGTGTTTTGAATTTATAATTATGTATTACATATTTGGAATCATTGTGTAATATTTAAGATATATTACAATTTATTTTTTGAATATAATAAATAGTAATATGTAAAATTCTCATTACCATGGTAAAGTGTATTTCAATAAATTTTGGTTAAAAATAAAATCATAAGTATTATTAAATGATCTAGACACATAGCAAAAACATATTTATTGATTATATCTATAGTATTATCATCCTATTTTAAAATTTATTACCTTTTTGGGAAAATATATGAGAGTTTAATTCTTATAGAATTCCATTAAATGAAAAGTCTTACACGTCGCACTCATATTTTTAATACGTGTAATATTATTAATATGGGTTGATATAGAATATATTTCAGACTAAATTTTTTATTTTTTAATATCATATATTTATAAAAAAAATATTTATTTATTATTAATTTTTAGTATTAAATAATTATCTTTTATTCTTTCGAAACAATAATGATGTAATTTTTCAATTATCAAAACAATCTAATAAATAATAAAAAATATTTAAATAAATATAATATGCGATAAATAATGTAGTTCTAGAATATTAGAGATTTGGTAGAAATGGTTTATGTTGTTTGAAATAAATTTTTATATTTTTATATATTATCTTAATATTATCCTTGTCAATTTAATAAATAATTCTAAAAATTCATAATATATTTTTTTTTATTAAATGATATTTTATTACATTATATGAAATTCAAAAATAAAACAATTTCATCTTATTGACTATAAAAATGATTAAAATATAAATAATAATATATTTATTGGACATTATTAATTTTATAGTTACAATATTGACCCTCAATTAGTAAAACACAATATTGTCAATATAATAGCTAACGGGGTTTTGTATAGCGTATAATAAAAAATCAATGGTAGAAATATGATTAAAAACGTATACGTTTTGTATTTTATAGATGGATATATACCCAAACTAATTTCATAATAAAATAACTCATGATTGTTTCATTTTTAATTTAGAATTAATTTATATTAATTTATTATATTTATAAATTCAAGGAGTTCTTATCCCCATTCATATAAATGGGTTCCACTTCATTAGATTATTTCATATTTTAAGACACTTTTTCATATAATAAAAATATAAATACCATAATATAATACCAATAAACATTTTATAGGTATTGGTTTTGTACTAATATTATTCATAGAGGTCTTAAGTTGTTAAGAATATAGTGGATTACAAAACAAGAGGTATAATTATTATCAATTTGTTTTTTTATTGTTTATTCTTCAAAATATTTAAAAACATATTAATCAATGAAAAAAATATATATTTATTATATAAATATAATTGGGTAATCTTATTTGAGTTTCCTAATGTATATATTTCCCCTCACCCATCAAATGGAAAAATACTCATATTTCATGTTTATAGAAGACTAATGCCTCAGGAATAATTTTAATTTATTTATATAATAATATTTCTAAATAGTTTAAAACAACATAGTTAATGTTTATATGTTATATATATATGACATTTTTATCATTATTAAATAATAATAAATCATTTATCGTTTTACCATTATATTTAAAAATGGAATGCATCATTCATACATATATCTGGACTACAACCTCCATGAAGTAATGCGATTCATTTTTAGAACCACAAATCATAGAAGGTATATATAAAAATTTATGAAAAACAAAATGAATTTTATAATTTTTTATAATTATTGAATGGTTAAATATTATTTCACTTCATTCTATAATGATCACTAAATAATGTAACGATTTCCATGACTTTGTACAACCTACTATCTCCAATATTGCATCATTTTTCATTTTCATAACCATTGTAATGGTTAAATGTAGATGTATTATTAAAATAAAAAATTTATAACTATATTAATGACTTTATTCTAGATACGGTGGTGTAATGACCTCACGACCCGACTTCTTCATGATGAGGGAAGGGACTTCAAAGATCCCTGTAATTTATTCATCAAGATAATGTAGAGTTAATAACCCCCAAGTCACACCACTAGTAGTCCTTGGAGTGGATACTAGGAAAAAGGGTATGGAATCTCACACAAATGGAATTCATTACTATTTTTATAGAACATGATCAGGTGATAATAAGGTATATCCCTACAACACCAAGTACCAAAGGTAAAATTAATTCCATGATTCTATTCCAACATTCATGTTAATAAGTAAATCTTATAGAAAGTAAGACAAAACTATTTAATAATGTATCATGGAAATAAATATTAGAAGTAACAACAATGATCCCAATGCTAGAGCTTCTATGGTCCAACAACATCCTCAATGTATTCCATGAAATCTGAAAACATTTGTACATACCTCAGCTGAGCATACAAGAATACTCAGTAGGGAATCTAAACCTACTCGTGTACAAGTGAGAGAACATAATAATTCCCATGTGTGAAAATATTAGATCCTTAATCACCTATTATAGAATACATTCCATCCAAACCTCACTATGACACACTCAAGAAAGTTACGAAATTCATGTATGGTAATAGTATATGAAATTGACATCTGGGTACCCCGTACTGCCTTCCTGTTGGATAACTTCTCATTCCTAACAATCTATCTTATTGACTCCCCCACTCTTCGCACACACAGTCCCACTGGCTCAACCTACAAGAAAACACCTAGGCCTCAAACCATAAACAACCATTCCCCCAGACACATGGGGCACAATAGATACAACCACACTCGATGAAAACTCTACTTCAACAACCACACACCACAAACTAAGACACATAGGCCTCAAAAACCACACACCACACTTGACAAAACCTATGATTGATCCCAATGGTACTAGGGAAAACATTTCTCGCCAAAATCACCTGATCCCCTCGTTAAAAAACAATAATTTTCCTTAAGAATGTTGAAATATTGTAAGAATAAATCCAATAATACCTTTCCTGATATGCCGAATCGGGATGATTTGCAATATGATGAATGGAAGATAAATCAGTTACCAGCCATCCATCCTTCAATCGATATATTGGGAAAGACACCCACCCCCATGAAATGGAGTTGTTTGTAACATAGTGATAAACATCGATTGGTTGTGAAAATAAATCACAAGGAACATTAATATATATATATATTCAATCAAACACTCATCCCCAACATATGAGTTTGACAAGAATAGAAAACTAGCCCACACTGACACTGCTTTTTCTCATACCCCTACATGCACAACCACAAAAAACAAACTACCAATGAATAAAACCCACACCATTATTTTTATGTTTCATTTTATTTAATTAAGTGTATTCACATTCTATTATTTCAACAATACCATGAAACTAACAACTATAACGATGTAATGCAACAAACAAAACCAAATTGCAGTCCCACTACAAAACAACACAATACAAGACATGAAACTACACTAAACATCCTTATTCAAATACTATAAACGATAATGATAAAATGTAAGACCTCTCATTCCTTATCTCACAACCCCACCTTATAGCCCCACATCCTGAATAAAACCCCGTTGTAGTACCACAACTCGATGTTGCATCGTGACACCAAAAAAGGATTTAAGGATTAATAAACGTTCATATATTCTATAATTAATCAAACTATTAGAATAAGATTAAAAAATCCCTATGTGCCACCCCACATACCAATCCCACAAGAACCTAGACTAGAACACATAACACATAACTACAACAATCAAACCAATCATATACAAATTTAACCAAAAATGTTTCTTCAGTTTCCACATTATTATAATCGGGGTGATCATATAACATGTTGGATTATAGGGAACACCATCATTTAACTGATGGTATGTGATTAATCATATTTCATTTTTCATGTATTCATCAAAACATCACAATGAAACACCACAAGTGTACTATAAAATTCCTCCAATGGTAATGATTTCCATAAGGTATAAAACCACTAAAAAATAGGGGAATCAATGATAAACAAAGTATAACAACATAAAATCACACCTTACCCATTACTTTATTTATGCGAGTTAACTTTAAATCATATTAAATTTTTGTTAAATTCATGCTTGAAGAATATTATCAAGTAGTCCCTTACAAAAAAACCATTAATATTCCTTCCTCACATGATTCACAATAAAACCATAGAAAAATAATGTTACTACTTAGTTGATCATGGATTGAAGTACTATATAACACCAAGAACATGGAATGGAATGACATGCCGTGGGAACTCCAAGGCTGGGTGGGAAGGGTACCATCATGGATTCACAACTCGTTTCAAGAGGATGTCTCTAGGAAAATCAAGAGAAATAAAATTGAATAAATAATAGAGGATCTCAACATAAGAAGATTCCAGATCCTAAAATCAGGGAGACCATTTATATGTATTTAATAGTTAGGTTTTGGTTTGACAAAGTAGTTGGGTGGTTTTCCGCTTTTTTAATTAATTATGATTTTAAAATTCTACTCAGAAATGGTGGAGATAAACCAGTGGATGACAGTGAGTTGATCGATTAAACATAAACAACGTAAAACACATAATTGTGTTAAAATTGTAGAAAATGGGAAGACTAGAAATGAATCACCAACACTAACTTTGATCAGCTAATGTAGAGATACTGATGCCACAAATTACTTACCCAATGACCAACATATGACTTGTCCTACTGATACTCTGACCTACTAGCACCCAAACTGTCCCACACCTTGACATACTGACGAACTGACTGCTGATGCTGATTCCCTGGCTCACCGATGTCGACACCATGGATCTCTAATTATAACACCCTTAACAAAACAATATGTATGAAATGATATGTTGAAGAACTGATATGCCAGTGGAAAAATAGGTGTTTTGTAAAACTCGTCCAATGAGACACTAACGACACCCTAAAAACCTCAATACAATATTTTCATAATTAAAGGGCCCAGTGAATCTCTGGATTTTTACATCAGATACTTCACAGACTACTCTCATCCCTGAGAATTTCAAAACTAACCTAGAATAAAATTGGGTTTGAGAAACCACCCCTTATGTTACCTCTCATGAGTAAACCACTATGTTTTTTCTAAAGCTGTAGAAAAACATCAACATCTAAGTATACCAATTTGACAAATATCTATTAGATAACTATAGAAATTATACTGATCCTCTCCCCATGTATCCCCAAAAACTCTAAATTTCACTCTATCAAGAAACATGGATTAGAGATATCCCTATTCTATTTAAAGATATTATCCACATAGAGAGACATTAACTCACATGCACGTACTTACTCACATCCATATTTATGTAGCATGACTAGGGATCCGGTTCTCCCCTTCTCATTGTTAGGATGTTTTACAAAAAATAAATGTTCATGGAAAAACATTTTATAAAGAAAGAGAGTTCAAAAATTACATCACAATAAAGGTACAAAAAACACAATGCTACATCATCCTTGATAACCAACTCAACCATGTCTAAGACATGGGATTCTTAATTTATATACTGATAAAGTTGATAGTCATGAATGATGTTATGGATCCTCTCCAACTATGGTGGAAATGACAGCTGATATTCCACCTTGAAGACTCATCCCAAAACATATAAGGTTCTAATGAACCATGGAAGAAAACATACACCCCCTTCCAAACCACTCTTGTGCATGCCATAGGGATACCTTTAAGAATATGTGATCCCCAAAATCAAACTCTGTTGGTCTTCTCCTATGATCGGCATTGAACTTCTGATATTCCTTAATTTCCATCATCCATTCATGCTCATGTTGAACCTTCACTGTTGTGATCCGCCCCACATTATCTCCAAGAAAACCTATCTCCCAAACCTATATACAACAAACATGTTAATGACTCAATTTCCACAAAACGCATCAGATAGTTTCATGTGAATGGTGGAGTGATCACTATTATTTTAAGAAAACTACATTAGGAGAAAGTATCTTACCCACAATTCTATGAAGTCTATTAGACACCCTCGTAGTTTATCATCCATCCTTTGGATGTACCTTTATGTATACTCATCTGTCTGAGGGTGGAATAAAGTGCTTTAGCATAAATGGGTGCAAGGATAATGTCTTTATCCTTTCTAGAATCTTGACTAAAATCATGTACCTAATCTGAAATTATTGATCATGGAACTAGGTGAATCCATACCTCTTCACCCACATTACCTAGTTCTATGGAATCCACTATACTCCACTCATTAACTGCTAAGCATTTTTCTGATTTCATTAATTAATATGACACTACCTAGAACATATCACAACCTCCCTCAATCTTGGGTACTTCTGTGATGAAATCCATCAAGTAATCATCACACATCCACTTGTGAATGCCTAACGGCTGCAACAGACCGATGAGAACATGGTGGTTGGACATCACCTACTGAAATAGTAGGCACCTCAACACAAAATCCTTCACAACCTAAATCACTCTGGGTAACCAAATGTGACTTCTCATGCCCTGGTACATAATGGAGCATCACCATAGAAAACAACTTCGAAAATAACAACATTTGATTCTCACTATTCTTCGACTTCCCCTCCATAGCATCACCATAGAAAACGTGATCATTCATCAAATCAGCGTTTGTGTATCCCCACTAAGACTCCTCCACCTTTCATGCCAATGAAGAATTAACTATCATCTATAATATATTTCCTCTACCATATTCTACTACGAATCCTAGATATAATGAATACAACTCTTCTATTTCCTTCAAAGCATCGATAGACTCCTAGAATATGACATTATGTGACTTCTTACACAAAGAAGAATCCACCATGTTCCCCATTCCTAAGGAGTAGGATATTTTGAAGAATTATTCATAATGAAAATTAATCCAACTCAACTACCACATGTTCAGCTCATGATGATTGAAGATATACCTCAAGCTCTTGTGATCCGTTAAGAACACTTAACAATCCCTGAAGAGGTAATGACATCCCAAATTTAGTGTGAACCCGACCACTTCACATTCCGGGCCATGGGAGTAATATTTACATTTTTAGGACATAACTTCATATACCCATAATATATTACTCCGTACTGCTATATCAGCCCTTATCCCACCCCTAGCCCGTAAGCATCACAAATCACCATGAGCATCACTCATTCTTCGGGAAAAAATTTCACTAGGACACTATCTAGCTTCCCATTATTTTAAATGAATGCTCCATGGCACTGGTCACAATATATAATATCTTGGTCCTTTTGGGATAAATCCATAAATGAAGCCGCAACTTAAATGAAGTTAGGTACGAACATCCTATAGTTACCTTCCAGACGAAATAAATTATGAACCACTTCCAAATTCTTGGGTTATTCCCATGACACAAAATCATTGAGCAATGATTTTCCAACTATAATTCACTACTAAGATTCCATGTTTCCATGTAATTTCACCTCTTGTGTCTAGATCATGCACATAGAAAACATTCTATAATGACGGTGGTGTGAGAGGACCTCCAGAACAGCCCAAATATGCTTAGGATGATCATACTATGATCTTGAATAGATTATGATGTAAAGTTATTCATTACGACATATCTATCCACATTCTCAAGGAAAACATAGTTATTAGGCCCCATGAACACAAATCAATCATTCATAACACTGTACGACATGACCATGAACTCAAAATGCCTTCAACATTAATTGAAAGTAGTCTTTGGGATGTCATCCTCCTTCACCCTCAATTGGTGATATCTAGACCCTAGGTAAATCTTAGTTAACCAACCTACTCCATTCAATGGGTCAAAATGGATTTCCATCCTTGGGAGGGATTAACAATTCTTAACCATCACCTATTTCTTTCTTCTGTAGTCTATGAACATCCAAAGTCACCTGTCAACTTTCTTTTGAAACAGGACTAAACCACCCCATGGAAAAAAACATGATCAGATAAAACCCTACTTCATCCAGTCATCAATTGAATCTGCAACTTCCACAACTCAGAAGGAACCATCTGATATGTATCCATTAATATCGGATGATCACTAGTTCATAAGTCTATCCAGAACTCAAAATAACATAAATTATTTTGATTCACAAAATCTTTTGGGAAGACTTCAAAGAAGTCACTGAAAATACTTGGAACATAGACAATCTCTGATTTGTCTTATTCCACTGACATATTAGCGAAAAATGAAAGATGGTGTTCCACACTTCGGTTTACATCGTGGAAAATTTCACGCCAATGAAAGATACATGCTAGATGCCATATCTATGATCACATCGATTCCATCGAAGAAATCTATAAAAACATGCATGGTATCCTCTTGTCAATTCTTAGGATGAAATTGTATGTCAGCCCATGTAGATTATGAACAGCCCCACTAGACTAATGCGGACACAACTTCGGTCTACATCATTGAAAAACATCAAAATGGTTGGATGGACATACATCTGGAATACTAAACACCAAGGTAATAGAAATTTTGTCTACATCTAGACCCAAGGAATGGTCTATATTGGTTGTAGAAATAGAGTTTGATGATCATGAATCAAACAAGGCACATGCATGTGTACTAAACAGACTGACCATAACACAAGAAACATTTGCAATGCTGGAACAACTACCTTACAGGCGTGAAAATCCCCCCAAACAACTCCTCTTCACCTTGGTTGTTGACCACCTCCCCAACCAAACCCTAATCAATGTCACCGAAGAGATACCTCAGGTTTACCTCCTTCTATGAGACGGCCCTCCACTGATTAGCCAAATCAACCTGATAGGCCTCAATTTCTCATACCAGTCATGGGAGACATATGGGTGCCATACCTAACAAACAAAACAATAATATCATAAGCATGTGTAGTGTGGAATGTTCCTTTTATGTTTGGATAGAATTTTATTTATATTTTTATTTATTAATATGAAAAAAACCCAATACACAATAGATTACAATTCATTATGATGCACGTACAATTCCTACAGTCTCTACCATGCAATCAGTTTATCCTGACCTTTTTGTTTATTAGGACAATATTCCATGCATCAGACCATGGGACCCTAAAATCCCATTTCCTAACTGGTCTCCCCCATCCTATATCATGAAACAAGTTCTCCTAACACTATTTCCCTACCAACCCATGCATTACTAAATATTCATAACCATGAAATCCATCATCTCTCTCAACCATAACCTTTGACATAATTCTATCACGACGATATTTCATCAATATATTGGAAGGGATTAAAAGGTTCCCTCCACATCATTTCTGGAGTTTAATGATAGATAATGATCCTTGATTCCCACTTTCAGTAGTCCCAGGAGAGGAAACTAGAAGCAAAGATATGAAATCTCACACAAATTGAAGTCATTACACTTTTTATAGAACATGATTCAGATATAAAATGATAAATCCCTACAACACCAAGGAATAAATGTATTAGTAAATCAATGAATCCATTCCCACAATCACTTTACAAATTAAAGATGATACAAAGCAAGATAAAACTACCAAATAATGTATCGCATAATAGAAGGAAAATAGAAACAACAACTCTCTTGACACCCTATCTAGAAAGTTCTAGCATGGCCTTCAATGTCATTATGGAAACCTGAATACTGTTTTACATACATTGGGTGAGAAAACAAGTATACTCAGTAGGGAAACCAAATACACTCATGCACAAGTGAGGGAACATACTAATTACCATATGAGAATGTATTAGAACCTCAAGCCCCTACCAAGGAATACTAACTAACCGAACATAAGCATGACACACTCACCCGTGTAATGAATGTCTAGTGAGGTAACAATAAATGTGCAATGACATCTAGGTACCCGATAATTCCTTCCCCTAGGTTTAATTCTCATTCTTAACGATCTAACATCTTGATGTTTCCACTCTAACAATATGAAGACCCACTGCTGCATCCTTCCCACACACACATGGGCCTCACACATCACACAACCACGCCTGAAGAAATCTGAAAAATAACCACACCACACCATGATTACACTTGGGTCTCAACATCCACACACAACACCCAATGTCGCATGGGCCTCAAAAACCACATACCACGCCTGATGTCATGAGGGACTCATCTTGAAGGCACATTGGAAAACATACCCAGACCACAAACATATGTGTCCCTCGTCCAAAAAACATATTCCCCAATGAATCAGGGACTATGGGAAGACTCTATCGATTAAATCCTACCTGAATATGCCAGGGCGTCATGTTCTAGTACATAGCGCATGTATGAAAATTACGTAACGAGCCATCCATACTCCCACTGAGATGTTATGAAAGACACAATCTTCAATGAAATAGAGGTGTTCAGAACATAGATCTCATCAAGTTTTGGGTATGAATAGAAGTAAAAAGAAAATAATATATATATATATATATAGTTAATAAATATGTTACCCCCAACGAATGAGTTTCACACGAACAGAAAAAAATCCCACCTCGTCACCACTTTTGTAGCTATCCCTATATTCACAAATACCCCACATCCACTTCCAATGCATAAACCCATCCCCCTTATTTTTCAATTGGCATTTATTTATTTAAGAGGATTCATTTAATATTATTGGAATGCTACAATGAATTTAGAAACAATAATCGTTATAATCCACGAAAAACACCATAATGTTGTCCCACTACACAACAAAATATATTAGACTAGATATACCACTACAAATCCACATTCACCTACTATCAACAATCATTCAAAAATGTAGTTTCTCTCATTCATTCTCTTGAAATATAGCCTTCCATCCATGCTTCCTGAATGAATCCCTATTCTAATCCAACTATTATAGGTCACTTCATGAATACAACAATGCAAAATGGATGTTTAACTAACTACATGTTCACATATTCCAAAATGAATGAATATATCAGATTGAGATACCAAGACCCCCTATCACCCCTCATACAAATCCCACATAATAGATCCCAGAACTCATAGCACATAACCACAGCTATCAAACCATGTGCATTCGAATTTAACTGAAATTCATTCATTACATTCCACATTAATATAACTAGGGTGATCACAGATTGTGCTCAATCATAGGGTATCCCTTTATTTAAAGGATTATATATAATTAATCCTTTATCAAGTTTCATATATTAATCGAAACATCGCAACGAAACACCACCAATTCACAATAAAAGATCACCGAAATTGTTATTTTTATAATGTATACAACCACAATAGTCATAAAAAATACAGGATAAAAGAAATATGCAACTGACATCAAACCACACCCTTCATGTTATTTTATTTATGTGAGATGTATTTTGATCATATTAAATTCTTGTTAATTTCTAATTTCATGTAGATTATTCATCTGTTCTTTATAATGAAACATAAATATACCAACCCGACATGATTAAAAATTAAATAGAAACAAAAGGAAGGCAATACATGGATTAACAGAAACCAATGATCCTTCCTATGCCAAGAAAATGGTATGGCATGACGTGTTGGAAGAACCTAAATGTTGAGCTCTAATGGATCTAACAAATGTGCCTGACTCATATCTGGTATAAGTCTGCAAGGGTATAAGGATAAATTAAAAGGAAGAAAGAAGAGGGGATCTCATCTTATGAAGAGGATAGATCCTAAAATCAAGGAGACCATTTTAATGTACTTAATGGTCGGATCATGTTTTGACAACACAATTGGGTAGTTTCACATAATAAAATTAATTGAGATTATATAATTCCACTCAAGAATGGGGGTGATAGAGAAACAAAAATCTGGGAATTTATATATTAACTATAAATTGTGAAAAACACCCAACTTTAGAGAAACTAGAATAATGGGAAATGAGACACCTATGGGCGAGTCACCGAAATTGAACTATCGACACTGAGTTACAAAAGATGAGTTACTGACACCATGACCAACCAACGTAATGACCTATAGACACCATAACCTACCATCACCTTGGCCTATAGATGCAATGATATACTAATTTCATAACCAACTGAAGAAAAATCTTACTGACGCCCAGTCCTACTGACACCTTGACCTACCGATGCCAACACCCTTGACTCAATGATGCAGATGCCCATGAATCATCGATGCTGATTCCCCTAACTCCCAAATACCGACAGACTAACATGCCGATTGAAAAAATGGAAAAATAGATGATGATTTAAATGAGAAACCCACTGCTCTTAAAAAACATTAACACTCGATTTTCACAATAGAATGACCGAGAGAAAATCTTTGTTATTACAAATGGAAACCATTACCATAATCATCATAACTATTTGATTTTTTACTAATTAACTGAATGTATTCAAACCATAGAACAATAACATAACCGATTAAGTTGTTTTATTAAACCTGGAAATAATTAATAACAAATGAGTAAAAAAAATATATATTTTAGAATTTATTTCCTATTTATAACGTTGTAATTTAATAAAATAGTGAACTTATGAGACGATTTAGACTTAAGGAAAGGGAAAAAATTACAATTTAAAACCATTGATGAATATTTTTCTAATATGTACCTATATTCTATTATGGTGTCAATCTATAACCCCATTGACATGTTAAATAATGAATTTATATATTATAATGTTATTTACTATTTTAAAAATGTTATAATATAATGGATATTTCAATTAATTTATATTGAATGCTCTAAGAGACCTTCTGTTAAGATTGATATATTTAATTTATACCATGAAAATATTTTTTCCATAAATATTCATGTTTATAAAAATTTTATAATGTTTTTAATATCATCCTATGTTTGTAAAAATATATATTTTCTTTTTTGAATTTTTACCAAAATGTTGGAATTGAATAATTTTTTACATTCATTAATATGGAAAACTATTTGAATTATTACAAAAATATGAAACACATTTTTTTTAAAATATTATAAATTATAATTTTTTCCAACTATCAATATCGATGATAATTTAAAATTTTATTTATATTATTTCTGTGCTACATTTTATTAATATTGAATCTATATGAAGTGTTGTATTTTTTCCCTTAAAAATTTATTTTTTAATGAAAATGTATTATTATATAAAAATGTGATTTTTAAAAAAATATTATGAAAAAATCATTATTACTACCATTATTTATTAATTATATGGTAATGGAGAATTATAATAAAAAAAATTTTCTCCCGATAAAACTTATATATTTGGTTGATCACTATTAATGATCAAGAGTGATTACAATATAGCATATATGAATTGTTGAGGTCCAATATATCAATTATAAAATAGTAGATATAGATATAATTGATTGAAATGGTGATCCCCATTATATATATCGGATTCACTTTTTTATTGATTACGTTCATTGGTGAATTTTAATAGAATGTGACTTTATAGTTATTCTAATTGAAAGGGTTTTGATATTTTTTTATGAATGTAATTGTTTATTTTACAAAAAAGTGTTTTTATATTATTTAATTTCTATTAAAGTATTTATTTATTAAAAAGGAATATTATGTTTCATGTGTAAATTTTTTATTTTATACTCTCATTGATAATTGATGCTATAGGTAAACATTTCATGGATTTTCACTTTCATCAATAAACCACCAATGTATTTATTTTAATGTCTTATAATATAATTTTTTAGGTAAGAACATATTTTGGAAATGTTTTTAAATGTTTTTACGAATGGGTAATTAAAAATACAAAAAAAATTATTGTTGATTATTTATCTTGGAAAAATACTATGTATTTTAAATGTTAATTTTGTGGATAAAATGTTCTATTGACTAGATGTGTCTAGTTTCAAATATATTAATAGTTATTAATGAGTAAAAAAATAATTATTCAAAACTAAAAAACAACAAAAAATTGGTTATATGAATGTAAATTCTAGTTCATTATCCATATAATTTTTAATTATAATGTATTGGAACTTATATCAAGACATTGGTATAGAATGTAAGTGTCACATAATATAGGTTTATTTTTCTTCTAATAATATTTTTCATGCATCAATTCATATTGAATAATTTTATGGACTTTAGAGTTAATAATATCTCTCACATGTATCTATGAATGGGGCCAATGGAGAAGTATTTGTGGGGGGGGGGGGGGGGGTTGTTATAAGGGATAATCCATGATGATCAATTGATATGGGAGTGGTTAATCTACACGAATAGAAGGAAATATTAGTATACTATTAATAAATGGTGAGCATAAACTATTTCTATGTTGTATTAATTTATCTTATTTTTTTATCCACAACTAGGGGTTGAAATTAATAAATGTAATGGAATCCAGATTAGATATTTATTATATTGTTCATGACAACAAAACATGTTTGCCAACTGGATGATAGTTCAGATATTTCAGGGTGATATCAAGGTACTAATGATGTGTTATATGTAAATTACCATTATAGGTACACGCCCAATAATATTCATTTGTTTGAAAGTGATGACATTGATATTACAATTGGAAAAACATTTTTAGGGAACCTTGTTTGTATCACATACCTATATTCAAATGTGATGGAATTATAATAGATCCATCTATCAGTGACATATGGAAGAATAGACCTATTTAAAATTTAATCATGAAGATGGAATAAAATGTATAATAATAATAGATTTTCATGTATTTAAACAAATTCTAAATTAAATTTTCAGTTATGAAAATCACCCTTAAGAGTTTATTTTATTGAATGATGGGGTTTTTAGTTAATTATTTGTTAAATTATTACCTTATATATGATTTTATATGTAATTCATTAAATTGGTGGTGTAATTGGTAGATTTTTACTGAGGGAACTTTTTTAGAACTGAATGGTGAACCATGTACATCATATCGTAAGGGCATATGATGAATTACTACATTATAAACATTATGAAAAATTGGATATGGGCAGCACATTGTGAATGATAGAGAAAACACTGAACAAACAATGTGAATATCTATATTAAATCATTTGTAATGGGATATAGAATAAAAGAATTGTTGGAGGATAATTTAGTTAACTATGTGGACAACCAATATAATATCCAAAAATATGTATTAAACCATGCATAGATTGTAAAAATTTATCCAACAATTAGACTATAATTGGCTCATAATATCAATTTATGATATATGTTTTTAATTCTAAAAACCCATAAAATTGGTCATTTGATCTAAAATTACTTTTTTTTCACACAGTAATAGGGACTAAAGTAGCTAATCTAGTCTGTTCATTTTTTGATATTGTCATAATCCAATGAATCTAAATAATTGGCACATTTTGATCACTCAGTTTACATTAATTAATGATATATTTATTAATTCTAATATGATATGTCCAAATTTCAATGTAATTAATAATTAATTTCATCTATTTTGAATTGATATTTTGTTATTCGGCTCAATATAATAGATTATTTTATCTCAGTTGATAGACCATCTTGAGTTTAAGATATATTTTTTCGAATTATTTATTGATCATAGATATAAAATTTAATAAAAATCTATTTATTTAAGTTAATTTTTTATTTCATCCCCTTGAATTATAATCCCCACCAAATGAAATTATACTGTTTATACATTGGTGAATTGAAACATTTTCTGGTGTACTGTATAGACATGATATGGGTATCCTGACTGAATGGATCATAGAAATTTTCTTCTATAAAAACTATTAAATTTCCAACAATTATGGGAACTTTGGAAGTGATTATTTATGTTTGAGTATTCCTTTTATAAAGTCCCTAAATGGTAGTTAAATTTGAAAATGGTATTTCGGAACAAGATACCTTTTATGAATATTAATTTTGTGTTCAGTAAAATGACATGTATTGATTTTTTAATATTTTATATTCACTGGAATAACAAGTTTCTTCATATTGATCCTTGTTAGGATATTTATAAAATGTTATTTTCTACATAGTATGTGGAATCACTATTTGGATGTTAAGGGTTACTAGTGGTGGGGCTGGTAAATATGCCCTCTCTAGAGGGAGATTATCGATATAGCATCTCATTAGTGATTAATATGAATATATATTATGGTTAGTTCTTTAGATTATAATTTCAAATTAGAGATCATTAATTAATATTAATAATTTCTCATTTATATCACAATGATGTACTTATGGGTATTCTCTTTTTGATCATAGTGTCCATATTTTTTAGGTTTTATATGAATATATACCTTTATAAAAAAATATACAACCAATATCCATGTTTATGACTCCCCTTAATGATGGTAACGTTTATGTTCCAAAATTTGAATTATGAATTTACCATAAAGGAATATGTCATAAAATTGAATGATATATATCATGGGATTTTACATATATAATATTTATTATATATATATGTACATATCATTCAATTTGATACAAATAGGTTTCATGGTTTCATGGATAGAACATAATACACTGATATAACATTTTTTTCTAAATTTTCATTTACATAATTTTGTAAAAATCTATATTAATGTGATTTTATGTAATGGAAACATAGTTGGTGTCCTTATATAGATATATCCACACTATTAATGTCCATATTAGTATATTTTTAAACTTCCTGATCATGAATCTAGAGATGGAAAATGACCCTATAGTGGGTTATTAAGGATAATAGATCTTGAAGATGTATATTATTCTATGATGGACTCTATATTTCTATTGCAAAACATTAATTAATAGTATTTCCAATTATACCAGTATAATTGGAGTATATACACATTAAGGGTCTTTTTTATTACACATATTTGAATTTTTTACAATTTATTGTTACTTTTTTTAAATCATCATATACATTTTTGATTCGTAATATTGTATTTATGTTATAATTAACTAGTTGGGTACATTTTTATCGAGTGTATCGTCTCAAAATTCCAATGTACCCCTATATTTCATCAGCATCATAATTTATATGGGGAGGTCATCCTAATGTTATGTGGAAATTTTGATATAAATATGTGGATCATAACCATGTGTTACAATGACCAATTGATATACATAAGACTATATATTTATTATAATTATTTAAATCATTAATAAATTTTATTTATTATTATGAAACATCACATATATCTATAAAATCAACATAAACATGATCAAATAACTAAATGCAATTCCCTTAGAAAATTACAGATTATGGATTGTTCAATTAGATTTAATGTGAAAATATATAAATATAATGTGACATAATGATAAATGTTTCCTCATTTAATATAAATAATTTCAAATCAATAAGTGTATATAAATAATATCAGGTTTCACATCGTTGTTACCATAAAAAATGTAACTCATAAACAAATCGAAAACATGTAATTTACTTTGTAATGTCGTTTTTATTTTTTCACAATTAAAATTTAGTTCATCATTAATGAAGACATTACCTCTGTTTTAAGTTGTTTTCTTTTCATTTATATTTTATTTGTAAAATTTATAACCATTAAAAACAAAAATAGTTCATGTAATCAATATATAATATCGACCCCCATATTTCTATATAATTTTTTCTAATATAGATATTTATATATATAAATATTCATTTCAAACAAGTTACAATGTACTGTTTTTTCACAATAATCAATAACTGTTGATTAATTTTGGTAAATGATAGATTTTATAATAAAATATGACATGAAATATATTTTTGAACCTCATATGTGTTGTTAAAAATGTGTATATATTCATTTTTTCTACATCAAATATAATTAACATCATCTCTAATTCAAATATCCATAAACCTTCCCTATAATCATCCAATATAGATATATAACCAAACTGATGTGATCGTTAATAAAAACAATTAGTATAAAACACAATCGGATATAAAGACATATATTTAGAATAAAAAATAAAAACCTTTATAATTATTTTTAAAATATGAATTAAACTGTTTCCTATAAGATTCAAATTGATATATTCAATTTAAATAATAAGTCCCACATATTGTATCCTCTTGAACCAAATGTATCACAATGTAAACAAATGTGGTTTAAAATTCTTATTTGAAATAACACAACATTTTTTAATGTATTTAGTTATCCTCATTATATAAAAATTAAAATAATTTAGGCTAACTATGAATAAAAAAATTTATTTCAAAATATATAATATCATTATGATAATAATTGGAAGAGGTATTTGAAATTTAATATATTGTGTAACATGTAGTATTTATTGTATAAATACAATATATTAAATATAATAAAAATCTTCTTAATTATAAATACATCAATGAAACATAATTCATTACCTTATTTTAATTTCCACATTTAATTTTTTATGAAATGTATATAGTGAAAATAAATCAACTCTCCACACATTGTTAATATATGGAGAGTATGAGTTAAATATGTCGTGGTTCATTTGATATTGGGAGGAAAAACCAAATTTATTCTTAAGGTTATTAAGTGTAATCATCCATGAAATTAAATGTTTTTCATTTCCTTGTATTTAATAAAACATTCAAATGAAATAGTACCATATGTATTTTTGTACAGAGATGAATTTACATTTTTTTAAGTCCAGCAATGTGGAATATGATTTATAAAATATGATATACCATTCATTCCATGTTTCCTTATTAACGAATAGAATTACCCTTCATTAAAAATCTTATATTTATATTTATCTCATTTCCATATTATTAATATGATTTATATGGATGTAGTAGGAGCTCATGATTATGTATATCATAAAAATTATTTTTACATATTCAATAGGGATAATCCATTCAAAAAAATCTTGAATGTAACATATATAAGACTTTTTCTGAGTTTTATATTTAAATACATCATGTCACATATACAAGAATTATTATCACAATATCCTGTAACACAATATCAAAATTTGAATATATATATATATATATAGAAAACTATTTTATAGTAAACATTATTATAGAATAAATAACAATATTTAATTTCAAGAGTCTCCAAAAATATATAACAGTATTCAACCAAAAAAATATTAAATCATCAATGAATATTTATGTTAACAAACCAATATATTTTTATATCTATTATGATCTAGATATTATCAATATCTCTATAAAATATTTTTCATTTATAACTATCATTGGGGAAAAAATTTAAACTACTAACATAACAATCCAATAACGGTGCTGTTATCAGTGAAGCTGTTTCATGATTAATGGTTTCCTTTGATGGACTTGGAATACAATATAATATAAAAAACCATATATAAAAGTAAAAGGGTATGATAAAATCATTAAATAAATGTATCTCATAAATTATGCTTATTTCCCAACATTGAAAATTTATTCTAAATTTTATAATTTGATAATGGGTCTATCACATATATACCTTTATTTAATAATAATGTAAATGTTTATTCAGTATTCGTTTGATCATACTATTGTATAAAACAATGTTAAATAACTAGAAATGTATTTTTACACTCCTAAGAGATACACTTTTTTTGTTTTTTTTCACATTATATTAAATTAGATTCCATATAAATTATAAGGAATTAAAATTTGATGTATGAGTGTACCTAGCCTGATGAGATCTATATGTATCGATGAGTAACCTAGAATTAGATAAATAAGAAAACTTTTTATACAAAAAGTCTGAATATATATTATTTAGTTTTTAATGATATAATATATTGTTATTCTATTTTTATATAAATTTATTATTACTAACATAATATCTCTATTATTTTATTAATCATTAGATCTTGATTCAACAAATTTATAAATTGAAATCATAAATAATGTAACAATTTTAAAAATGAAAAACCTAAAAATATAAGTTAGAGATATATAATCCTAATTATTTTTCCAAAAAAAATTATCTTGAATTCTAATTAATAACATTGAATAACTTGTGTTTTAAAACACGCAACTGATAAGAAGGATATACTCACATAGAATATAATGTCATGAATATGATAAATTAATAAAAATGAATTAATATAATTTATGTAAAAAATCATAGAAATGTTGTTATTATATTATATCCTATGTGAATTAATTTTATTTATCGACTAAAATATTCGGAACATAAAAACCTATGAGGTAATCCAACCAATTAATATAGAAATTGTCCTCAATAACCTCCCTAACTGTGGGAATATATAAAAATCTATGATAACATTACAATATTTGTGGATAATGATAATTAATGTGTTATTTGAACAATTATTAATCTGTATATATTGGAAGATTTATTACATCATGTTTGTATTCACCAACAATAAGATTATCAATTATAAGAAATTAAAACATTAGGTATCACAAATACACCTATCTTATATAGAAATTATATAAGTATTATTGGAATATGATTCGATTATTTCCTATTTTATTTCCATTATAAAAATTAAATTTCATACTTGTAATGAATTGTTTCACTATACTATAATGATTATTTATTTAATTAATTATAGAAATTAATTTTCTCATCAAACATTTATTTTATATCAATATAATGATTATTATGGGTCTCATTTAGTGGTTATTTAATTTAAATTTTTATTAATACTGAATGAATAAAAAAACTAATGGCTCTAGTGAATGTAAAAAAAAATCAATATATGGGATAAACAATTATAAGGGAAAAATTCTATATTCCTAATTTTTGATTGATGATTACTCTCTAAAAATTTTTAATCGATTATAATAATTTTAGAATAATTTTATATTTTTTGTAGGTGTCAAATTTAAATTTAATTATGTAATTTATTTATGATGGGAGAATCTGACACCTGATGATTTTAAATTACACTACACATTAAAATATAATATAATCCATTATTTAGTTTATATATAAAAAAACATGTAACAATTTATATCCATTATAGCATAGTTAATATGTGAAATAGTAAAACTGATTGTGAAATATTTATGAAATAATTTCAATATTTAATATTTATTTTATAAAATATTAAAATTTTACAAAAATAATTGTTATGATCTACTTATGGAAACTGAATTTTAAAAAGTTTTAAATTATTATATTTATTTTAGGAGGAATAATATATTATTTTTATGTTATGTTATATTTATTAATAAAATAATTGAAGTAATTTAATTATTAATTCATAAAAATATAATAATAAGAATAGTTAACGATTTGATTATTTAATATCATATTAAAATAAATTATCACAATGTAATTTACATTTATTAATATGTTAATATATCTATTTCAATAATTTTAATTTCAAAAAATAATGAAAATTATATTCAAAATAAAAATATTTTATTTGGATTAATTTTATTTTATTCATAAAAATTTAATATTTATGTAAAAATTATATGTTCTATAAAAAATTGAAATTTTAATGATATTAAAATAATATTATATTGGTATATAATAAATAAAAAGTGTATAAATATGAATTTAAAATTTAAAACTATACATCAAAAAATATGAGGAAGTTATAAAATTACTTATTATCATTATTTTAACATATCAAATATTTTCATATAATAATATTTTTTGGTGATTTATTTAATTAGAAAAATGATCTAATAGTTTTTAATCGGGTAATTTGAAAGAAAATTATTATACAATTAATATCATTGTAATTTTCATGTTTTCTGATTTTTTTCTGTCAATAAATTTCAAATAAAAAGAACATAATTTCAAAAAAAATATTTTTATGTGTTTCATGTAGTAATTGAGAATTTTATTATTATAAAATTATAAATATTAACACAAAACATTCTTATCATATTTTTACACATTAGGTTAAAAATATATAATAATGAAAATTTTATTTTATTTATTAAAATTGCATTGCATTGTAAAAAATTAGTCACCATTGTAAAGGAAAAATAGTTATATATTATAATTAAATAACTAATGTACTGTAAAAGTTATTTCAAAAAGTGAAAAAGTAATATAATTTTTTTATTTTAATGATGTTATCTAACACCCGTTAAATAAATTAAAATCATGGTTCCATTTGGTTTATTAGAGAACTTCTCCCTTAATGTTTAGATTTTAAAATAACAAAACAAAGATCTATTATAACCACTTATTATATGGCCCTCTCACCATCTATAATGACTAATAAAAGAATTAGAGTTCCACTATTATCTCTAACCATCTTAATTTTTTATACTATGCATTTCATTGATCATATTGTATAAATATATTGCATTAAGGCCTCCATTTCATTTATTTTTATGGTATTTTTTTCATCAACTTTATTACTTATAATCCTAACTATAATTATTTTCATACAATTTAAAATATAATATTATAATTAATATGTAATGTAATTTATATTATTTAATAATTTTTTATTTGTTCATAAATTTCAAATGAGATGACCATTTTCAATAATAAAAAAAAATGAAATTTGCTTTCATTTATTGTTTGGTCTACTGCGTATAAGAGGAAAGAAAATATGTTTCGAGAAACCACATATAATAAATAACTATAAAGTCTATATTGCGGAGTAAATTTGAAATACGTAAAACATTAATGATTTTTTTAAAAAAATTACAATCCACCTCAATTCCGTCATATGTTTTGAGAAAAAATATTTACCATACGTTGTGTGGACTTCAACATCCTTGAAGAAACAAACATTATTTTTTTCATGATTAAATCTATTTTTTAATTATATTAAAATATTTTCTATAATGATATATGTATAAAAATAATATTTTTATTTTTATTAATAAATATAGTATTGTTAAAATAATCTAATTTAATAATCATATAAATTCATTGATAAAAAATGTTAATATTTTGGTTAGACTGACCAACTACATGAAATAAGTTTTCCATACTCCCAATGATGAATATAAAAACATAATTAATGATTAAATAGGATATTAATAATAAATATTATTTAATATATGTAATTTTTTTATTAATATCATATATAATAATTATTATATAAATATACGTTATTTTTAAATGCAAGAAAAATATTTTTTATTATTTCATCTTCATGAACTATAACTAACACTACTATAATTTGAAATTATAATGTTATAAATATTTATAATTAATAATTTTCATTACCATTAATGTTCTCATAATAATGATATTGTGGATACAAATACATATCATTTCTAATTTTCCAAAAAATAGTAAAAAACAATAATGATTACCGAGAGTGAATAATTAAAAAAGATAATAACAAACTAATATTTATGCGAATATAAAATATAAATAAATTATAAATGATTGTGTATATTGAAATGTTTATAAAATATGAGACTAAGATAATATATTTATAAAAATATATGATATAATTTTCATAATTTATGTCATAAATTATGTTACACATTTTTTAATCTCAATTTTATAAAAAATATTCGATTATGATTCTATCTTGTTTCATTTTCTGTTGTTTGTATGTGGATGTGTTTTATTTTTTAAATACATTTGTAAGATATAATATATTTATAAATAATTATCATGATATAAATTTAATTTATTTTTATGTTTAAATAAAATGACGTTGTAAGGGGTTTGTTAATTAAAAACAAATTTCTCCATGTTATAATATTTCATATTGAGCTTCTTGCTTCTGTAATTTTTTTATTCTTCTTATGAATACATTTTAATAACATGATTTTACCAATGAAAACTCTCATTAGATATAATAGTTATGTTATTTAATAATCTGTCAATACCATCGCTAATTTCCTACTAGATGGAAATAATAAGCAAGGATACATGATACACCCAATTGGATTTCAAATTACCCAAACAGAATTAGATGTGTGCGAGAAATATTATTACTACCAATAAACTAATTTTCTTAAAAGTTTAATAGATATCATAATAAAAAAATTTAATTACATAAAAAGCTTCAACTATTATAGAAACTACAAAACACCAAAATATGTACATGGTAGTAGTATAGATGCACAAACATCTATCAAAAAAACAATGAAAAAGAAACTAATCATTATCCGGCTTCGGTGGACATTAAAAATAGTCTATTTTGATATAGTGTGTTCACAACATGTACAAAAGTAGGGCCCTCCATAAATCCTATAATTTCAAATATAAATAAATTTTGTTAAATCATAGTGAACATCAATTGAATCTATCTCATAACATAGTTAGGTATGCTACGTTACTATGCACACTATGTCTCTCTCACTATATATCACATGAAAGAATAATTTCCTCTAAAAAAAATTATCCAAATAATTTTCCTCACTGCTACTTCCCAACATGTTTTCCACTCCTATCCAATTTCAAAAATCATTATCAAAATCCCACCAAAAAATAACTCTTCCTGATTCCATGTATATTATTATGACATAAAATGAACTCCTTAACTAGAATAATTTTTTCATTAACTAATGTTATAAAAATCATGCATAAAATAATCATATCATCATTATCATGATTATTTCAATCTATAAAAAATTAATATTTTTTTGATCAATCATACCATATACCTCATGTATTAAAACTATAGTCATCACATCCCAAACATTACCCATTTATAAAAGATAATATGACATAATATATAGGGATACATGTCTGGGAAATTAACAAATATTTATTAAATAAATAAATGAATATATATGGTGATAATAACCACCAAAATAAAAGTTCATAACAATAATAGGAGACTAGAATGGGAATGTTTTGGTAATAATTCATGCTATTATCCCAAAACATTGAATTAAGGAAAACAAAAACCAGTAGTGTATAGGAAATAAGTAATTAATCCAACCAAGATAGTTTATGCAATTATAAAATTACATTACATATTAAAATAACATAAAAACATTAAGGGAAACTAGATTTCCATAAAAATAAATTGTTCATATCCTATATAAGAAACAGGTGGGAATGAATCGTATTTTCTCCTGTATTATTTTTTAAAATTAATTGCGATAATTATGAGACCATTCATTTATATATCTTGAGATTTTGAGGCCTAGGGTTCCTGTAACAATACGATGAAAAATTTTATGTTTCAAATAAACCTCGTAGGTGGTTTATAATTAAAATTTTTATAACATATAAATCGGTGTCTATATCAGAAATCTAAGAGAACCATTGCATTTAGTACAATGAGTTTAACATAAGATGGGTCTGACATTGGCGTACATTGGTCAACAATGAATTTTATAAATTGGACATAACTTTCATTACAATATATTAAAAAAATATTTTATTTCACGTAGTAGTGTTTCTCATTTTAATGAAACCCTTTTAAGGAATTTTGTGTTATAAAAAAAACCCTATAATACCTCTGAGGTGTGGAACAAAAATATTTTAATGAAGAACTCATGTGGATCACGGATCAATAATGACATGGAACTATGTTCTTCATCAACAACTTCTCCAACCAAAAAGTATAGTGTTTAACCATCTGGTGATTTTCCTTCCCCACATATATTCAAATGAAAAACATGGGCTAACCCATAAACATGGTGATATATGGCTTGTCTGATCTTGCAATTTGGATAAATTTATGAATGGTGTAAAAATGAAGATATATATTTCTGATAATCTACACTTATTCATTTTAATTCATTTTAACATGAACATATCAAGGAAAACATGAACAATCCCAATATATATTCTTAAGGCATTATATGTTCTCATCCTATCATTATTCGATGAGTTCTTCTCTGATGTACCCTCATGGTCACAACACAATTTTTCATGAGGCTCTGAATGAGATCAAGACCTAGAAGTTCTATGAAGAAGGATTAAACACTGATAATTGATGGTCGTGACCTAAGGATCACAGAATTAGGTCTTTTTCAAAAAAATGGTTCCTTAGAACAATGTTGGAGAACCGCAGAACTAGGGCCACCACCACCAGTTCATGGAGGCTCATGGAAAAAAGGATCGTTGACGTGTGTGGGTTCTTATTAGGATAGTCTTCACGTGCTATGACGATCACGGGAGCAGGTTGCATTAGAAATAATTTCCAAGCAATGCAATGAGACTGTGTGGAGCCTATGGTTTTGGATGAAATGGTTTGTGACCAGAGACCGCAAGAGGAGGGCTCAACTATGAGTAGGGATGCAGATCTAATTCATGTCGAATGTATACTTGGTAGTAATGTTGCATGGAATTCAGAGGTTGTGGGTTGTTTGTGAATACCATGAGATATAGGGGATCCACATCGTCAAGGAAGAGCACATGGTCCAGGTGGCCCAACTAGGGATATACCTATCTTGTGGAGTAATCCAGCTAATATTCTGGGCATGAAATGGGTATTTGGGAAACTTTAGTGGCCCAAAATCCCAAAATAATGAATCCAGAATCCCAAACTAGTCGGGCTAGTTCAGCCAGACCGAACAAGATGAGACCTGGCCAAGTCAAGTTGTCAAGGTTGGGTCAGGTCGGGCCAATTTACAAATAAGGTTATATCAGTCAAATTTTTTGTCCACATGATTGGCCATTTGAAACCATGAGAACTTTGTGACTAGGCGCAACTTTTGAGACACTATATGCGAGATTTTATGGAAGTTGGATAATGAAATAATTATTGAGGAGTATGTTCTCCTAGAACATGTGCACTATAACAAAAATCCTATTGCTGACTGTGACATGAAGACTTCGGGACATGGGGGCTGGTTGACCCATTAATTATCAAGGTGTTTGGTATAATATTTATACCATCAATGATCTGTTCTTCATCTACGCGATGTCCACCATCATGGAAACTAGAATATCTATGGACTACTTCATAAAATCCTTATCTTTGTGATTTATAATTATACATGTGTGAGATGACATCACATCATGTATTTATTGGTGGTGTAAATTTTTTATTTCATTCTGGACTACTTCGTGTGGTTCATAGTGGTATTCTTTTGCTAGATTGTGGAATCCTAATAAGTATTGGTTTACTCGCCCATCCACGGGCATTCCCCACATGTGGCATGTCTTGTAATGATGATCAATTTTTTGATGGTGTTATATGTAAACCAGGACCCTGTGGTGCTCAAAGTAATAATTTGGATGTGTTGTGCTACCACAAATATATATAGATTTCCTTAACCTACTCTTCATGTAGGGTTTTCTTTGGACGAGTATTATGAAATATCGTATTCACTATTACAGACTCTTTTTTTTGTGGGATTGTATTTTGGAACTATTAATTTCCATTTATCTTACTGCCTTACTCTATGGTTGGTGTTATAGTATATGCATTATTTTTCTTGACATTATTATGACATTTAATCATTTTTGGCATGGAGATATCTGAATCTGTACAATTACATAAGAAAATGCCTCTTATAAATGGAATATTCCTACTCAGTGCTAGTCACCATCCCTTGGCCTATCATAAGAAGCATTGTGGTTATCACAATATATTCCACAATGCGATGGGTCATGATAGAGTGGTATCAGAGTGGTTTTTTGTTCTTAAGGACCATGAGTATGTGAGGTTTGTTTGAGGAAACAGATTATGTGTTTTGTGTTCGACTTTCAGACTATTGAATTCATTGTTGATGCATCAACCAATGTATCAAAACACCAAGTCTCTAAATTCTATTTTTTACATAGTTCATGAATACACTTGTTATAGGGAAATAAATGGCATGTGAATCAAATAGTATTTGGCTGTGTTTTCATTTACATCCTATTTTAGTTCAATATTTATACTGTTTTTATCGTTGTTTATCATTATTTATTTTAGTATTCCTAAACCCACATAAATAGCTAGGTTTTGGATGTGTTATCATTAGGATGATCTTCCTAGAAATGGGGTGTATATGCATTGACCAGTACTAGAGATAATACATATTGGTGGTGTACCGACAATACCACCACCCATTGGTAAATATATAATACTAGCACTAATTGTATAGGATGAATGCCAGTTGATTGTGTTATATGAGTTCTAAAGGTTGCATCCTACTAGGATTCAGTTTTAGGCCTAACCATAGGAATCTATGAATTGGATGGAGGGAGTTACATGTATCTTTTTCCATCTAAGGAAACTTTCTAACCAGATGTGACTTCTAGATGTGATTCTTCTTCAGGGATCACTAGGGTGATTGCAGAGCATAGTGATCTAGGAACATAATGACACGAATCTATCATGGGATGATTTTGAGACCTATTCATGGTGGATTTTTGTCCAGAAAAATTATTCTTAGATAATATATAGGATCAAAAACATCTAAAATAGGTAGTCAGATAATAATGTATTACATAGTGAGATACATATTTTGTTATCTCTAAAACATGAATATTTGATGGGACCCGTTCTTTGGGGCCCATACCATCGACCATGGGATACAATTGAGGATCAGGGAATCCATTATATCCCTTAAAAACCCTACATATTATGGGGAATTGGAGAGACCTTTTCTAGTGGATTTCATTCTTGTAGAAAAGATGCTAGTAGTTTTAACAACTAGTAGGAACTAGGTATATGAGTCTTCAACACTGCGTAGCATAAAGAAGATGCAAGGAACCCAGTAGGTTAAGAACACTAGGGGATCACTGCAGAACACCTGATCAACAATGACGGATAAAATGGTAGATCCAGTCAGTGGAAGGACATGGTATGTTGCTCTTGTGGAAATTATGGGAATATGTATACGTATTGCACGAACCATCATACAACAAATCAGGATATGGTCAATGGACCACCGAGATAAGGGTGGATTCAAAAGAACATTTTTTACAGGGTGGAGGTCATGGAAGTAGAGTAGGTTGGGAATCATAAGGTGGGAATATGTTCATGGTACCACCACCACACCCCCGGGTTGTCCACCATGGGCTTAGGGAGGTTTTGGACAGGGACATAACCAGCTTCAAAAAACTGTAACATATGACCCTGAGGCACCTGGGATTATTAGACGTACAATATGGTTCATTTGCACCATAGATGTAGTATTTATAGAAAAATGTTCAATTAACCCTTTCCTTGCAAAAACCCCTATTCAAGACCCATTAAATGTGGTTGAAATTTTTAATCAATTTCTATGAATAATGAATAATACATAGGGATATTTGAAAATCACACACAAGTGATGGATGTTATCCCTTAATATAGGGGACTATAAATTGGGTTGGGATCTCATGGCGGTGGCATAGAGTCCATACAACATCATTATTGGATTTTACGGGATATCGACAATTCATAAACTAATGAAATATTTTATGTCCAGAGTGTAAGGTGTCAATAGTGATGGGACCGATATTTCAATTATAGATAAAAAGGAAACACATGAAGTGATAGATGGAGTCACACTTAGAAGGTTGCTTCTAGTTAATCATTAGTTGTCTAGTCTCACCCTCAGTGCAGTGGATGATAGGAGGCCTCAAATTCCTAATGTTGTGATGTAGTATGAAGACAACATTCCTGAGGATGCCCCTAAATTAACTCTCCTAAGTGAATATTACATCTTTATTGACCTATACCCGGTGATTAAAATGATATAAAAAAATTATTATAAAATTTCACCTACTAAGAATTGTGAATTTAGGGTATGCCAAGAGGACTTTCATATGAAGGTCTTAGTGTGACCCAATGTTTCACCCTGGGTGGCCTCAGTTTTATATACCAAGAAAGTAGATGGGATATTGATATTATATGTTGACTTTTGGAACCTAAACCAGATTACCATGATGAATATGGTTCCCCTACATAGGATTTAATACCTATTATATCATCTAAATATATTTATGCAGTTTTTGATGATAGACCTTATATTTGGCTATTTCATGCCTTGATTATGGGATGAGTTCATCCTGAAGACATCCTTAATATTCTATTACATTTATTATGAATAATTTGTGAAATTTGTGGTGTAATGAATGCCCTATAAGTGTTCATAATAATCATAAACAATTCCTTTTAGTATTATATAGACCAGTTAATCACGGTCTTTATAGATTTCATCCTGGAGTTCCTGGTATCTGTGTAGGATCATGTGAAACATTTTGGATGGTCCTGCAAATACATTGAGAGAAAAATAATTTAAAGAATCTCTCTCTATGTCAGTTATAGATAAGAGAGGTCAACTATCTAGGATTCTTCATTTCAAAGGCTATAGTTGTAGTAGCTTTTTTAAATATTGAGGATGTTCTTTCTTGGGTACCTCCAAAGAGTGTTACATAGGTGAAGTGTATACTTGGGATGTCAAGGTACTATCAAATGTTTGTGAACTATTTTTTGTGTAGAAACATTCATAAGAGCTTTTAGGGGAAAAATAAAACCATTTGTGTGGTTAGAGAAGTTCCATGAGGGTTTTCAACAGTTGAGGTAGTGATTGACAAGCATTCATATCTTAAGAATAATAAATGAAGGTGTTGAGTAAGTGGTGGTTTGTGATGCAGCAGGTCAAAATCATGGTTGTGTGTGGATATAGTGGAAATTATTTATTACCTATGGTTCATGATTGTTGAGACCACATGAGCATTACTACACTAACAATGATCTTAAGTTTGCAATAGTATACCACACATTGAATATGTGGTGACACTGCCTAATGGGAGAGCAGTTCACCATCTACTTTAACCCCAAAATTCCCATGTTTATCTTCTCTAAGAATGAATTGAACTTAATATATATGAGATGACTATATTTATTCCAGGATAATGACATGGAAATTTCATATACTCTTAGATATTACAACGTGGTGGTAGATAATCTGAATATGATATCAATCTTGAAGTTGTTTAGGGATGTGTTGATGTAGTTCCCCACATTATAGATATCCTATGTTCATAGGTAAAGAGAATCTTGCCTCTAGTCTTTTGTAGTCACCCCTCCACTCTTAAAGTGGGATAGTAAGGCATAGCTCTAAGATAATAACTATGATAAATTACATGCTTAGATGTCTACATGGCATTCCCTTGATGTATATTCAGAAGGTGGGGTGCACTTCATTATATTCGGATGATGCAAAATAGTACTAGAGATGTTGTGGTTGGAGGAATTTAGGGAGTTCCATACATCCCCATTGGGAGTACATCCAGTTGTGAGGATGATGTACCCAAACATTTAACTTATGTTGTGATTGTTGTGGATGAAGAAGGAGGTGAAAGAGTTAGAATCTAGATTCCTCTCTTTCCAAGATGTGATGGATGAGCAAAAAGATAAAATAGTTTTGACATAACCCATTGATGTTACGGAGTGGAATGTGATTTGATATTGATGGATTTTTTAAATAGTTTACCATAAAATTCATGTGGAATGATACCTTCTAGGTGATTTTTTACCTAGACATCATTTCATCCCTCTTCAGATCAATAAGTGATCATTTTTTAGTATAGATACCAGGTTGCCTCTATATGAAGTGGATTGTTCGTAATTCCAATGTACCATCAAGGATCATCTCATATCATGATGTTCATTTCATATCCTGGTTTTGGTATGAATTACATGAGGTTTTATTGACTCACTTTCTATTGATCATGGCATTTCTTCCCCATAAATAATTTCATATTGAGATGACCATCCATCTTCATGAATACATGATACATTCTTCCATTATATACACAATAGTATTTGTGAGGATCACCTACCAATAGTGGAATTTTCATAAAAAACATATACCTCATTATAATTGGTATGGAATCGTTTGTGGTCTTGTTTGAGTGACCATGAAGATCATCACATTATTGGATATACCCAAGAGAGTCATCAGTAATGGGTCCTAGGTAGGTGTCGATATCCATCAAGAAGGTGAAAATAATTCATGAGAAAATGAGGAAAATACAAAACTAGCTGATTTCATTTGAATATTTGAGATATATTCCATTGGAGTAAGAGGAATAAGGCCGTTTTTTCCTTTGTGTCAATCATTCATGGGGATTTTAGAGATTTTTAAGGGGTGGCATGTTTTTTCTAATGTTCTTGATAACTTTTTAGATTTTGAGTAGAGTTAGTGATGTTGTGTAATATCTAGATCTACCCTTTTAGTTTCAATAGTTGCATACTATCTTACACATGTCACAATTATGGTGGTATGTGAATGATCCATCATATGTCATCGACATGGGAGAGTAGTAAATGATGACGGGGTGATTTTTTTTGAGTACTTAGTGTATTTTTAGGATTGATAGGATATGACCCTTCTTGGTTGGTTGATTCCACTAGTTTTTGTGATCTTGTAGCAAGAGAATATCAAAAACAATTAGGGGTGTGTCATGTACGTAACCTATTCTAGGGTTATTTTAAATTTATTTTACACCAATGATTTGTTTTGGGGGTTTCCAAAGGTTTTATTGAGAATAGGTGAGTTTTCATGAATTGGGCCAAGCTGCGAGCCCAATTCCAGATTTAAAAATAAATTTTGTTTCATTTATAACTTTTTCAATTTTTAATATTTTTGACTCATTCCAACTCTTAATTGTTCTCCCCTGATATATTAACCCCAAAGTTAAATTTGGGGCCTTTATAAATCCATAAGCATGGGGGATTGTTGTTTTTATTTGAGAATTGGGCCAACCCGAAGGCCCATTTTCCAGTTTTAACTTTTTTCATTAATTTATTAATAGATTATTCATTAAGATGGATATTTCGGTGATGCCACCTCCCTATCGACCCTAAGAAGCCCAGGCGCGACCCCATGCCCTCCTCCCACAATTTGGAGCTCGATAGAGTCGCGAAAATAGTCGCAACGTTCTGGATTTCATAAATCATCCAGATTTTGGAGAAGTAAATTGATCCTTTCATAACTCCTTCTATTCTTAATATTTTCCCTCCATTACAATTCCTAAATGACCTAATAATTCTTGTGAGACCATCCCCTGAGTTTTGGGCGTTTTAAATTTCAGACACTAGTGTTTTGGGGAGATTCATTCTATATTTTTCAAGTATGTTTTTCCATTTCTTTTCCCATTTCAAATTGATTAGGGTTTCATTCTATTTTTTAGGGTTTCCTCCCTTATTATTGAAGTGAACAATGACCAGTGGGTAGGGGTTAGAACCTAAGGTTTAACCTTGGGTTTTATTGGTCCAATTTTCTATTTTTAGGTTTGATCTACCCTTCTTGAGGTGCGGCGGTGGTGCGTTTGTGTTTTCGCACAAAGGATTCAATGGTTTCATTTGATTTGGTAGGTGATTCCAATGTTGATGCAATTTTTGTGTATTAGCATGCTGTATTTATCATATTTTCATATTTATATAATTTTATTATTGCTACAAAAATTGGTTGTAATGATGTTTCCATTGCAATTGAATTTAAAATGCCATTTTGGTGTGAAATTGGGGGTTTTCCAAAGAAGTGTTTTGTTTGTTTATTTGGGGATGCCCTATAAATAATTAGTTGTTTTTATTGATCTGTAATAAAGCATAAAATACTGTTTATAATGTTTATCCCCTCTGGTAATTGCTGCAAATAATGAGTTTTAACTGTGCTTGTAAAGAAAGTGAAGTTTTGGTTCCACTTTTGTGTGAAAATGAAGGTTTTACAAAGAGAACACGTCTTGTTTAACATGAGGATGCCCAAAAATTGATTTGTTGTTTTAATTGATATTTATTGGGCTGCCTTTACTATTTTGGTAACTTACAATTGTGAAAATCGTGTACAAGTGGATTTCATAAGGGGTTTTGTGTGCAAAACTACACAAGATTTTGTGAAATTGATTTATTCAAATTCAAAAAGGTTGTTGTGTGTTTTAAGTGGTAGAAAATGAGATAGCTACTGTATTTGGTGTATGTGACCAGTAGTGGTGTTTTACATTAAAATGGATGTGTGTAAAATCCTGAAATTATTTGAGCACAAAGGGGGAAGCCCGGGTACCTAGGTGGGGCGGATTTGTACTAGTACGGCTAGTGGACCGGATGGGTTTTGTCCCTGTTTCACTTAGCATTTGGATAACAACAACTCTAACTAAACTATGTGGATGATGATTGGGGACCACTAGGTTTTGGGTATGTTCCCTACTAGTGGCTCGTGCACGATAAAGGATTTTACTATGGTTACATTACACTGAGGTACGAGGTACATGGGGCCTGAGACTATTTAGTGCCTAGGGGTGTTCCCGGTTTTGTTGCTCAGTGGATTTGTGGTATTTGCCCTTGTTTTTGGGTGTCTTTGGAATTATAATGCAGTATCTAATATTCCTATTTAAATGTGTTAACATTTTGAAAGTTTTATCTTGAAAAATGTTTTCAATTTAACGTTTCATTTTGTGGAATTTTTCACCGCTTTTAATTGCATATTAAAACTGCTTGCTTTTTCACCTTGTATTGCATGCACCTTGGAATAATAGGGTGGTATCCTATTGGGCTTAGGCTCACACCCTACTTACACCCCTTGTGTGTAAGTAGACCTTTTTTTTACCCAGGTAAAGGAAAGGCTAAGGGTGATGGTGGTTCGGGGTGTTAGTCCTCATCCTTGGGGCGGAGTAGTGGAGACGACTTGGGGGTGATGACCCCTTGTCATGTGGAGTCCATGGGGCTGTTTTGTTTCTGTTCCATTGTGTCTTTGGACCTTTTGTATTGAATCTAAACCTATGTATTCCGTTCTGGTTTTTGTTTAAACATCATTTGGTATAAATTTTCAGATTCAGTTTATTGATTGTTTTTAATGGTTTATGACTTCATATTCGGGTAAATCGTTCCCAAACCTAAATAAATGATACTCGGGCACTTGTGCCAGCCCGTGGGGATCGGGAACGCCCTTCGGGTCATGTCACGGGCTGGGTTTGGTGCCGTTTTGGGCGGCGACCAGATTTGGTTCGTGACAAAATGGTATCAAAGGAGGTTCAGGTTAACTCTTTGGGTCATGTTATTTGGGGAAGAGTCAGGATAGTATGGAGTTAGGATTGTTGGGACATGGAATTCTAGTTATGGGTAGTGTGCCTGATCACCACACCTCATAATTAGATTCAAGTTTCCAAGAGAAGTCGGTATTTATCTAAGTCCTTCGGTTTTCTTGGTTCGATGATGATTAAGGGAAATGAAAAGAGAGTTGGGTTAATGGTCCTAGTGAGCTCGCAAGGCCTGGCAAGCCATGTGGAGACAAGGATATTCCCTAGAACACTCTCTGTGACAGTGAGGTGATTGGAATATGGCTGCCAACCATATTTCCAAGTCACCCACTGAAACTAGTTTCCTCTTGCACTGTTTTGTGCTTAGGTTTTGAAACCATGGCACTTTGGTTTTAAGAAGTGTAAAGTTTTTGTGAAATGATTTTCAAATAAAGAGGGAATGGTTTGGTTTATGAAATGGCGGAACTTAATTTTCAGAATTGTTTTGAAATATAAAATGGTGTGCTTACACCTCTTTGAAAGTAGGAACTATATTGATGTTGGTTTTGAAAAGTGTTTCCAATAGAGTTTTCTAAACAATCAGAGTGTGTTTTAATGGGATGAGATGTTTTGAAATTGATGTGAATATATTGAAAGTGAGTTATTTTTTTTAAATGGTTGTGCATTTCTGAAAAGTTTTGTAAGATGTGAGTTGGAATTTGATCTAGTGGTTAGCGGTTTTGAGAAAAAGGATGTGTTGGTTGACCATTTTGGTTTTGAAAAGTGGAAAGAATTTTTGTTTTAACCTTTGGTATTTTCATGAGCAACCACATGCATGGGGTTATATGGGAAGAGGGATGGTTGATGACATGACTAGATGAGTGCCGGGATGGAAATGAGGAGGGTGCCTGGTGTGGAATAGAAACATGCATGTGTAAGGCCCATGGGGTACCATTGTTGGATGCACTTACCGCTGAACCATTTGTTTTCAAAGAAATTTTTTTAAATAAAAAAAACATGATTTCTTGATGATTTTTTTTGGGATGGTGTATATTATGTGTTTTCGGAAAATGTTGATGTTGTGGGATGTTTTGAGTCCAAGAACCCCTCCTGTTTGAACTGTGTTTTGGGTGTGTGTTTTGTCGGTGAGCTGTGTTGTAGGGACGATTAGTGGTATCTTTTGAAAAATGTTTTGGGATGCCTCTACGGTGGTTCCCTTCATGTGTTTGGATCTGGTTTGAGGCATGTTTTGACTAATGGACCGGATTGGTTGGGTCCTTGGGTTCTCTCATTGGATAAGGTATGCCCCCATTAAGGGTTAATGCACAGCTGAAGTGCAATCCATATTATTCCTCCATTGTAAAATCCTCCAGTTGATCAATATAAGGAATATTTTATCGATCATTGTTGATTGAGTCTACACCCATTCATTTCGTTGATTTTTGGATCCTCTTGTAGTAGTAAAGTTATTATGGAAGGTTCAAAGAAACCATAGTTTCTAATGTTTCATGATTCATCGAAGGTGGAAGTGTTCTTTGGTTGTAAGTGTGGATGAGTGTCTCGATGGTGTCTAAGAGGACATTTGGGTTCTTCAAAGTTTCTTTGATGCATTAATTCATGTTAAACCACAAGTGTGGGAAATATGGTCACGATAGGATATTGTGGCCACTTTCTAGAATTGTGTGTTGTTTTGGGATGTTGTATAAGGTCCCTCTCCATGAATTGTTTATATCAGTTGAAATGGTCATGTTTGGTGATGCCTTATGATGTCATGTACTCGATTGACTGTATAGGTGAAAGTAGTGAAATCCTCTGAGAGTCCCTGTTATGTTGGGCAAATGTCTCCCTTGGAAAAACTTCAAAATCATCTATATTAGAGGAATGTGAGTGTAGGTGTTCTTTACTTATATTGTTTCTCACAAGAAGAAACAAGTTGTGATGTGTGTGTATCTTCTCAGCCCTTGTTTCAGTGAAATATCGGGATAAGGTAAAGTGAGTTTGGAATGTGTTATGTCTAGAAAACTTATTTGGGACTGCGGTGTAGTTTTGGGTGGCACCGAAAAGAAGAATTCTCATTCAGTGGGTTTCCAAATATTAACTACGAGGCCGAAGATGCTTCAATCATTTGAGCTCCAGCCATAGGTCTCGGAGAGAAGCTGGCTCGTAGTCAGGGAAAATCCTAGGGCCATTTAAACCGTTGTACAAAGTCCTATCCTTAGTATGAAAGATGGGAATAGTTCAAACCTATGGTTTCGTCATGGTTGAGCACATAGTTTGTGAACGTTTAGTAGTGGTCGTGTGCTAGGAAGCCATGTAGAAAGAATTATATTCATAGTTAGTGCACAGTTTCCCAAACCATGCAGACTAATCCTGCGCCCTTCCTAAATCTTTGATTTCTTTTCGGGTCTTTCTGTGTCGGCCCATGCTGGTCGGTTAAGATGGTCAGTTCTTATGGTGGGGAGACCCACTATGATTCTCATGAATATTCCTTCATAAACATTTAATGGAAGTATATCCCTTTTACTAGAGAGTATGTTTGGGCCTCCCACTATTAGTGTCTTGATTCTGTCTCGGGAAAACAATTTAAGTTGTCTCTTATGGTGGGGAGCCCATTTGTGTCTCTTCATACGAGTAACTCATATTTTTTTTCTTTGGACTTGTCTGGGAAGTAGGTATTATCATTCGAAGATATCTAACTACCTACACATTCATTGGGTAAACATTGATATTGGAGAGTTTCCAATGGTTTAGTTATAGTAGGGAAGTGTAACCTTGTTCAATGTTGTTGTTTTTTTTGGGTAAATTGATTGAGTATTGTTCAGATTGTATTTGAGGAGTTTTCATTTGGGATAAATCCTGAATGTACTTTATTGTTTCAGGAAAGTGGTGTAAGTTTGGTTTGTGACAGTATTCCTTCCATCATTGATCACTGGAGGTGTTTTGACCTTTGGGGGTGAAACCTGGCAAGGGTGTACCTATTGGTTTCTCAGTTGGGTTTGGTTGTTGCTTTGACCTTGCTGTGACTTTCCGGGGCGGAAAGTTTTCAAGGTGGGAAGAATTGCCACGTACGTAACCTATTCTAGGGTTATTTTAAATTTATTTTCCACCCATGATTTGTTTTGGGGGTTTCCAAAAGTTTTATTGAGAATAGGTGAGTTTTCATGAATTGGGCCAAGCTGCAAGCCCAATTCCAGATTTAAAAATAAATTTTGTTTCATTTATAACTTTTTCAATTTTTAATATTTTTGACTCATTCCCACTCTTAATTGTTCTCCCCTGATATATTAACCCCAAATTTAAATTTGGGGCCTTTATAAATCCATAAGCATGGGGGATTGTTGTTTTTATTTGAGAATTGGGCCAACCCGAAGGCCCATTTTCCAGTTTTAACTTTTTTCATTAATTTATTAATAGATTATTCATTAAAATGGATATTTCGGTGAGTCCACCTCCCTATCGACCCTAAGAATCCCAGGCGCGACCCCATGCCCTCCTCCCACAATTTAGAGCTCGATAGAGTCGCGATAATAGTCGCAACTTTCTGGATTTCATAAATCGTCCAGATTTTGGAGAGGTAAATTGATCCTTTCATAACTCCTTCTATTCTTACTATTTTCCCTCCATTCCAATTCCTAAATGACCTAATAATTCTTGTGAGACCATCCCCTGAGTTTTGGACGTTTTAAATTTCAGATACTAGTGTTTTGGGGAGATTCATTCTATATTTTTCAAGTAAGTTTGTCCATTTCTTTTCCCCTTTCAAATTGATTAGGGTTTCATTTTATTTTTTTAGGGTTTCCTCCCTTTTTATTGAAGTGAACAATAACCAGTGGGTAGGGGTTAGAACATAAGGTTTAACCTTGGGTTTTATTGGTCCAATTTTCTATTTTTAGGTTTGATCTACCCTTCTTGAGTTGCGGCGGTGGTGCGTTTGTGTTTTCGCACAAAGAATTCAATGGTTTCATTTGATTTGGTAGGTGATTCCAATGTTGATGCAATTTTTGTGTATTAGCATGCTGTATTTATCATATTTTCAGATTTATATAATTTTATTATTGCTACAAAAATTGGTTCTAATGATGTTTCCATTGCAATTGAATTTAAAATGCCATTTTGGTGTGAAATTGGATGTTTTCCAAAGAAGTGTTTTGTTTGTTTATTTGGGGATGCCCTATAAATAATTAGTTGTTTTTATTGATCTGTAATAAGGCATAAAATACTGTTTATAATGTTTATCCCCTCTGGTAATTGCTTCAAATAATGATTTTTAATTGTGCTTGTAAAGAAAGTGAAGTTTTGGTTCCACTTTTGTGTGAAAATGAAGGTTTTACAAAGAGAACACGTCTTGTTTAACATGAGGATGCCCAAAAATTGATTTGTTGTTTTAATTGATATTTATTGGGCTGACTTTACTATTTTGGTAACTTACAATTGTGAACATCTTGTACAAGTGGGTTTCTTAAGGGGTTTTGTGTGCAAAACTACACAAGATTTTGTGAAATTGATTTATTCAAATTCAAAGAGGTTGTTGTGTGTTTTAAGTGGTAGAAAATGAGATAGCTACTGTATTTGGTGTATGTGACCAGTAGTGGTGTTTTACATTAAAATGGATGTGTGTTAAATCCGGAAATTATTTGAGCACAAAGGGGGAAGCCCGGGTACCTAGGTGGGGCGGATTTGTACTAGTACGGCTAGTAGACCGGATGGGTTTTGTCCCTGTTTCCCTTAGCATTTGGATAACGAAAACTCTAACTAAACTATGTGGATGATGATTGGGGACCACTAGGTTATGGGTATGTTCTCTACTAGTGGCTCGTGCACGATAAAGGATTTTACTATGGTTACATTACACTGAGGTACGAGGTACATGGGGCCTGAGACTATCTAGTGCCTAGGGGTGTTCCCGGTTTTGTTGCTCAATGGATTTGTGGTATTTGCCCTTGTTTTTGGGTGTCTTTGGAATTATAATGCAGTATCTAATATTCCTATTTAAATGTGTTAACATTTTGAAAGTTTTATCTTGAAAAATGTTTTCAATTTAATGTTTCATTTTGTGGAATTTTTCACCGCTTTTAATTGCATATTAAAACTGCTTGCTTTTTCACCTTGTATTGCATGCACCTTGGAATAATAGGGTGGTATCCTATTGGGCTTAGGCTCACACCCTACTTACACCCCTTGTGTTTAAGTAGACCTTTTTTTTGACCCAGGTAAAGGAAAGGCTAAGGGTGATGGCGGTTCAGGGTGTTAGTCCTCATCCTTGGGGCGGAGTAGTGGAGACGACTTGGGGGTGATGACCCCTTGTCATGTGGAGTCCATGGGGCTGTTTTGTTTCTGTTCCATTGTGTCTTTGGACCTTTTGTATTGAATCTAAACCTATGTATTCCGTTCTGGTTTTTGTTTAAACATCATTTGGTATAAATTTTCAGATTCAGTTTATTGATTGTTTTTAATGGTTTATGACTTCATATTCGGGTAAATCGTTCCCAAACCTAAATAAATGATACCCGGGCACTTGTGCCAGCCCGTGGGGATCGGGAACGCCCTTTGGGTCATGTCACGGGCTGGGTTTGGTGCCGGTTTGGGCGGCGACCAGATTTGGTTCGTGACAGGGTGGGTGGTCAAAATTCATTATCTATACCCTCATCTTTGTGTTGAGTGGCCCTTGGTATTTTTCTTTCGGTAACATAAATCCATAAGGTCAGGATTACTTAAATACTCATAATTTATCTAGTTTTCTTTCTATAAATTAATTAGAAAAATTATGAGACTATGTATGGATACCATCTGAAATTCTTATTTCTGGTTCTCCAAAATAAACACGATGAAAGTGATATGTTTCTATTATATAACCATAGTAGTTTATAATTATGATGGGAGAAACATCTTAATGGTTTATTAGATGTGAAATAGGATTCCACCATTGCATTCAGAGCAGTGACATTATCATAGGAGGGGCCTAAAATTGATCGATGTGGGTCGACTATGAATGTCAGAATTTTGATGTAACTGACATTGAAAATATTCTAATAAAAATATTTTGTTTGATGTAGTAGTCATTTTATTTTGTTATAATGAATATATATAGAATTCAAGGTTAAGATCGTAACCCATTACTTTATCTGAGTCATAGAAGGAAACTCTCTCACTGATGAACAATTGATTATTATACATCGACGAAGAAACATTCTTATAGTATTCGTCAACAACTGATCCAACCATGATGTATGGTGTTTGATATGTTGGTGATGTTTATCACTACAATGATTCAAACAACTAACTTAGTTAAACCAATGAATAGATAGATCTGTAGCTCTTCTATTATTGCACAGTGGATAAATTTTGGTGGAATTTAATAATTGGGTTAAATAAATGTGATTTTATATTTTTTTAAACCCACTAAAAAAAGGAATCAATGCCATTATGAATAAGAACATGATAATTACTATGGGAATTTTATGTGGTACTCTTATCACCATTCTAATAATTATTCCCTATTGGAGCCCCATGGTCATGGAGAAAATTTTTGGGAGTCACTGGATGTCATCATACCCCAAGAGTGCTAGATATGTGGAACATAGACATATTCAAGGATGGTGGTGACCTGAGGATCACAGATGTAGCTCATTTTTGAAAAAAAACACCATAGGAATGAGGGAGGCCAATGAAACCAGGGCCACCGATACATGCCGCCTGAGGTGGCTCCCAATGGCAGAAGAAAGAAACTATGTTTGTGTGTAATGGAGGATGAACATATTCTATATATATGACCCTAGGAGAATGTGGTGGCTGTTGGACAATGCATGAAGCGCCTCATGACATCAAGAACCCCATGGTAGAGGAAGCCACTAGAGGTGATCATTGGTCATGGTGGCGATCTGTAATGTGGATTAGAGCTGCGTTCGAGGATCCCACAGTAGTAATTATGTTGGATGTGCTGAGGAAGCTGGACAGCTATGTGAAACACAACTTGGTACATAATCAACTGGGAAACATGGGGGGATCCATAAAGACAAGGTAGGACATTTTTGGCATAGTAAACCTACTAATAGTGCATGCCAGACTAGGGTGGTTGAGATGCCCTAGTATCCAGGTGGGTTGGACATAGTGTCCTAGCGTGATGCGTCTAGCCAGACCACCAGACCGAGGCCAATAGGACGTACCTAGAAGGTTGATACCTGAAGGCCAAGCCGGTTAGTCCCAAACCATTCAGGATTGGATAAGATTTGTTGAGTCGGCTATACCAGGTCAAGTAGGTTCTCGACCAGACTCAGGTCCTTCCATTTTTCAAAAAGAATCAAATCATTGAAAATGTGTTCGTGTCTGATGAGATGATTGTATGTTTTGTACACATGTGATGATATAATATTTTTTATAATATATATGATTGATTTTGGGGAATATGGTTTTATATCTAATTGAATGCGGAATGGGTTATCCAAGAACAAATGAACAATGAGTGAAATCTAGTAGTAGTATGTGACATGGTGACTAGGTATCTTGAGGGATGAATGACCCATCGACACTCTATGCTCCATAGATGCTCTATATTCCATCGATGCTACAAGTTCCATCAAGGATTCATTATCCATTAATTCTTCAGGCACAATTGATACTCCATTTTTCAAGAACATAATGTGTTATATGGACTAAAAGTGATAATAATTCTGTAAATTATTTATACTTATACATCTATGTGATCACTACCCTTTGTACATTTTTTACATCGTGTAATTATTTTTGGTGTAATTTGGGTTATTATTTCTCTCATTCCATTATAGTTTTGAGGTATCCTACTGAGAATTGTTTTAATCACCCTTTAATGGGAATTGGATTCTTGGGTCATGTATTATGTAGATGATCAATGCATTGGATGAGGTTAAGGTGTACATGAACCAGGTGGTTCATAGTATCGTCAAACCAACATGTGGTTCTCTTACTGCTTTAGACATATATCTTACACCTACATTCCTATATTGATTTTTGTAGACATGTTATTGGAACATTTTTATTCACATGGGCATACTCCATCTTTTGGTGGGCTTGTATCTTGGCCATATTTTGTATCATGTTTTCATACTATTTTACAATATGGTTGATATATTAGTGTATGAATTATTTTTCCAATTAGTGTTTTTACATTTCACCATTTGGTCTTGGATATGTGTTCGGGTGTATAGTTACTTAGTCCAATGCCTCACAGTTGAGGGATATGACTCCTCAGTGCTAGTCTCCATCACTGTACTATTAGAAGTGGGAATTTGGTAGTAAGGGAAAGAGACCAACAGGGACGGGTCATGATAGTATTCTTTCAATTTTATGGACTGTATATTTTCTATGTACACAGTTCTTTTACGAAATTTAATTGATTTAATCATCAATAATTTTATAATTTAATTACATATATCCTTATTTAAAAATTTATTATTTAATGGAAACATTACATTAAATAAAAAATATTCCCATTAACACTATGAATAATCCACTGGTTCTCAATGTTCCTCAAAGTTAATCATCATTTATCATTCTAACTATCAATCAAGACACCAACCTAGTGGGTTAAAACAATTATTCCAAAAATTCCTTCCATATTCCCAAATATTCTCATACTATTACTAAACTAACATAAATACTGAAAAAAATGAATATAAAAAAACATTATTTAGTGGGGAGTAGAGTGTACAAAATTGAGAAACTCATTCATCTTGTATTTATATTAATATTAATTATTAACAAATACATAGGTTAAAAAACAATAAAAATGATATTTTTATAGGCAAACTTCTCCATTAGTATATATTTCTTTTCCAACGGCACTATTAATTTCTTCAAAGAATATCTATACCATTTGAGTCAACAACTTACATAAATATAATATTTTTTATAATTACAATTAAAAATAAAACCACCATGTCTCATTTCATGTCATATAGAAATCAACATATCCCCAAAAAAACATAATATATTATAAAATTGATTAAAAATTATCATAGAAACTATGTATTATTTCCATGGTATCTACACATTATAATAAAACAATTCATCTCTAAAACTATAATGTTCTTTGATCCAAAAAATCCAAATTAATTAAAATGTTTAATTAATAGGTTATTTATCATTAATAAAAAACAAATCATAAAACATTATCTATCCCAAGTTGCATGTCATCTGAGAACAATTTCATTCATTACATCGTCATTCAAACAACTACATGAAATCAAATTTCAAATAAACATGTGATTTTACATATTTTTGTTCAAAAATTACTAGGATGATATTTAAGAAAGGAAACATGTATATTTAATTATTTATAGACAAATAATTATCAAACATACATTCATTATCCAAATCATATAAAATGAATCATTAAATAACATATCATAGTTGTGTAAAGCCTAATATATGTTAACAACACGATCCAAACATATATAACATTGGAAGCAGAATAAATTGCTACCAAAATACAAAATAAATTCAATAATCATCCTTCACTATTAATTAATATTAATTACACTATTAAATAATTATATAATCAATTTTATCATAATGATTTAATTTCAAAAACTGATATCTAAAAAATTTCATACAATTTCCATGAATTTAAACAATCCCGACATAAAAAAGGATGACAGACGATCTACCAATGTTCTATGAAGAGGGTAAATCATCATAGCATAAAAATTTAATTACATGAAAAATATATAAATAGATAATATCCAAAATAAAATTCCAATACATATAATGGAAGGTATCATAAATAGAGATTAATGGAATGAATTTATAAATTACTATAATGAGGAGAACTTTATTCGCCATGGTCTTTGTAAGACTCCCTATAAATGAGATAAATTTTTATCTAGTATTAAAATACATACATACCATGAAATTATTATCCAATATTAACACTTCATAGTGAAATTAGAACCATAATAATATTATCATATATATAACTCACATTCTATCTATTTTTTATTAAAATTAAATTATATAAATTAAATTTATTTATTAATTCCAAGAGTTCCACTTCATTATCTTATAAACAAGAATTGACTATTATGATTTATTAACTGTTCGAAAAATATTTTGGATCAAACAATACATTCCAGAATATATTCCTAGAATCCATAAACACATTAAAATGGTATTTTTAGGCATAATACCAATCATATAGGGATTAAACTATTATGAATATTAGGTTTTCCCAATAATAGGTATAATTATTATCATCATGTTTTAGGTTTGTTTCATCTACCACATTCATCATAAAATATTCAACCATTATAATATACTAACTCATGTATATTATGTAGAATGATATATTATTATTTCATCTTTTCTTCCTATATACATACCCTCCTCCATCAAATTTGAAAAAAAAATCATCGTTCATGTGTATGGTGACCAACCGCCCCAAGAAACCATGCTATTGGATTTTATCCACATGTTATAATGACATAGTTTGTTTTTATATATGTTGTTAATCATATATTTATAATTATTAGGTTATAATAAATAATTTACAATATTACCTTTTGATTCATAATGAATTGTAATATCATTCTAGGACATTGTGGACTTCTGCATCCATTAAGTGACATGAATCATTTTTAATCACAAGATCATGTAAATGATATATATAAATATATTGGAAGATGTAATATTGAATTTCATATGTTATTATCATTCTTCGATTTTTAAGTAACATTTACTAATATTTATAATCATCTTTGATTAATTGAATCAATACTCATGTATACATACTACATTGCATCTCCATGATTGATGAATGGTAAATTTTTCATATCGATATATAATGGTTTAATTAATAAGTATAATTAAAGTATAAAAGCATTATATTTTCGTTGATATTATCATTTAAGTGTTTTAATAATTAATAGTTTGACTATAGTTAGAATACCTAATCTATTTTGGTGTTATTTTCCATATATCATCAAAACATGCCAGGTGAACATAAATGATTATGTAATTTTATATAACATCAGAATAATAAATATAAAATAAATAATAAACTAGGAAATAGATATTAAAAAAAATCATAAATCTTATTGTTTAATGAAGATAAATAATGTAATTAATGATTTTACTCACAGTAATCAAGGTAATAGACGTCATTATAATTTTCATTCATTAAAGCCTATTTTGATTTCATACACCAATAATTCATTATGAGTAGTAGATATATCCCATTTGACCTAGTATATCATGAAATTTTAATTTCATTTGAATTTTAATGTGTTTTTTAATGTTTTTATCCCTTGGATGTAATAAGTAAAATTATTTCAATAGTTGTGATGGGTTTTATTTTTAAATTTATAATTTAATTGTTTTATTTAATTATCATTGTTTCATCATTGTAATTTTTTTTATAAAAAATTATAATAATTTTTTTTAAAAATTTCATACTGTTCTTAATATATTTTTAACAATTGTTTACATTTAAAAAAAATTATTAATGAAATATATGATTTATTTAGCCAATCTGTTACTTTTTGTGAGTATTCAAACAAAAATAAGAAATGAGTTTTTTTAAGATATATAAAATGATATTATATTCCCACTTCCATCTCTTCTTATTTATTTATTGTCTAATATATATGTTTTCAAATGTTTTTATAAAAAAATGGTTATAGTTTTATATGTTTATTTTTATTTTTTAATGATTCTATTTTTTAATATTAAATGTTATGGTATATTCATATTTTTTGTAGGGGTTTTCTAATGAAGAGTTTCACGAATAATTTTTTTATTAATTAAATTTTTCATGTTTATTATGTGAAAATAATGTGTGATAAATACAACATATATGATGGTTTCATGCTCATTAAAACTCTTATGTGACCCCAATATAGCTAATATATAGGTTTGATGCCCACTAAAGCTCATTAAAAATTTGTGAGCCAGATATAGATTACACGATGGGTTAGCCCCATTATATATCACCAATGTAATGGTAATGATTAATATAGACATATAATATTATTATAAAATAGATGTATGGTGATTTAAATGACAATTTTTTGGATGGTTATTCATGAAATTTATTCTATATTATTCCAAAAAATATATTTTATTTTATTTTTATGTGTATTAATGGTTTTTATAGAACAAACAATGTTTTTGTTTTTTATTTAGAAATTTTGTATTTGAAACATTCAGATAATATTAAGGAAGATAGTAAAAATTAAATTGGTCTACATGTTTTTCATTTTTAAAAAATATATTTCTTATTTTTATGTCCCTGATTGACCATATTATACTCATTCCACATTCATTATTTTGTGATAATGTTTTAGTGTGGGTAATAAAAACTAATAAGTCATGATAAATATTGTGAAAATCTACCATGAAATGTAACTCTGTTTTTCTAAATGGTATATTCGGTGGTAAAGTATATATTAAGAATAATTTTATACATTGTAAAATATAATTTTTATTTATGAACTATTCCATAATTCCTTTCAATATTAACTAAAAATATCCTTAGAATATTAATAATGTGAATTGTATTACAAAGTCACTAGACTATGAAATTATAAAGTTAGGTCTCCAATTTTGGTATTAGAGGAGGGTATAAAAATACTTGGGGAATTGAATTTTTTCAGGTGAGGTTAACTAAAGTGTCATAGATATTATCATGAAATTATGAATTTTTATTTGATATTATTTTCAATATCATAGTCATCTAAATTGTTTATTTATGTAATTGAATTTTAATGTAAATAAAATTGTTTTGTGATAATGTTTTTTGGTTCAGATTTATGTGACATTTTTTTATGAAATTTATTATTTAGGAATTAGTACATCTAAATTTTGGAAAATAATACTAATTGTATGGTTAACCATTATGGTTTATATGATCCAAGATTCAAAGGTACTCTTGGGGGATTTAATTTTATGTGATTTAAAATGAATAGTAATAGTTAATCATTCAAGATAAAACATTTATATAATTTTGAATATATTGGTATTCCTTTTTGTAATATATCTCTCATTTATGAGAATTATATAAATACTGTGATAATATATTTTTAGATAATGTAATTGTTTTCTCCGTAAAAAAACACATATCATTCGAGAGGGTTGACCAGTTTGTACTGTGAATTGATGGTCAATAAGGGTGCATTTCCTACTACAAAACTACATGGTGTCCCTGTAAGTATTATTTTTATTATAAAGTATAATGGATGATAAATTAGTTGATATTTTTATCATATGATTTATCACAGCAGAAACATTTTTTAATTTAATATGATGTTGAGATAATGTTATTAATTTTATTTTGAATGATGTTCTCCATTTTGGGAACCTTTTTAGATTTTGGTAAAAAGTATATTATGTGATTTCATTTTAGGAATAATTTTATATTTAAATATTTAATGAATGTGTTATTTTGTTGTTTATTTATGGTTTTTAATGTTTTTATGGATATGATTATTAAATATTGGATATTATGTAATTTATTAAATAAAAGATTTTTGTTTGAGACAACAATAATGAATGATGCTATTTTTTGTAGATAAATATTTTATTTTTGCGGATTCATATATGATAAAATCATGTTGATTTTTGGTTTTTAGAAATAGTCAGAAATATGAATGTTGAATATATAGGATATTTATTTTTTAATTTTTATATTAGGATATTTGATGATTACATATTCATTTGGAATATTAAAGTAATTTTTCATCAAATAAAGGATTTCTTTGTATAAACTGATGTGTCCCAAACAATTTTTGGATTGGAAAAATCTTAAATATCGAAGGAATATATTATTACTATTTTGTGAATTTTATTTTATATATGAAAAATTATAATTATTTATTAATGTAATTTTCATTGTGAATGATCATTTTTTTGGAGAAAAATAAGATATTATGGACAATTTTTTTATTATTGAAAATATACATGTCAATTATTTATTTTTCACAATGTTCATAGTATATATTTTAAAAAAACTAATTAGAATATGTAAAAGGATAATGAAACTAAAAATTTATATGTTTATTTATCATTCAATGAAATAAATGACCATTTCACCCATCGTTGATTTACCAGTTTTCAATTGTTTTGTTTTTCATGGTCACATTCTCTATCTGACAAAAAATTACAATATTATTATTTTCACAGACATTTGAGGAAAAAGTGATAAACCAAAATGTAAGAAAAAAAATCACTAAGAAAACATCAGAGTAATTAGAATTAATTATAATCCTAATATAACTTCTTAAACATTATAATATAAATTTTGGCCATATTCCATTTTTATGATGTGTGTATTTAATAATAATTTTTTGAAAAGTCAACCCATATTTATTGGAAATGAGTTCATAAATTTGAGAAAGTATATTATATCGTTGAGGGTTAATTTAAAAACCTATTTATTAATTTAACAAATCAAATTAAAATTTATTTAATTGCTGGTATTGTATTCTTATATTAATTATAAATATATAACTAAATTTTTGGTCTGAAAAGTAAATGGATTTTTTTAACACATTTCCAAGAAATTTCATTTAAGACTATAGTTTTAAAATAATTTAATTATAATTTAAAAAAATTATTTTCATTTTTAAATTAATAATATTAAATTAATATTACAAAGAATAATTTTTTTAATTTTTCAAAAATAATGTTCCATTCAAGGAATATAGAAAATATTTTTTTTACACTATTTTATTTTAATTTATATATAATTTAATGATATATTTTTAATTGTTTTTAAATTTTCATTGTATTATATTAAATGAAATATATATTTCTATTTGTTTTTATATTTTTTATTGTTTTGTATAAAAATTATATATAATAAAAATGTGTATTTTTTAGAATATGAGATTTGAATTTTTAATAATGTATTACATATTTAATATCATTTTAGAATATTTACGATATATTACCATTTATTTTACAGATATTACAAATAGTAATCTATGAAATTTTCATTATCATGGTAAAGTGTAAATATAGAAATTTTGGATAAAAATAAAATCATAAGTATTATTAAATTATCAAGACACAAAACTAAGACATAGTTATTGATTATATCTATTACATAATCATCCAATTGTAAAATTTATTACCTTTTTGAGAATATGTATGAGATTCTATGTGTTATAGTTTTATAATCAATGAAGATTCAAGCAAGTCATTCTCTTATTTTTAATACGTGTTATATTTTTAATATGGGTTAATATAGACGAATTTTTAGACATAAATTTTTATTCTGAAATATAATTGATTTATCAGAATAATTTTAATTTATTTTTAATTTTTAATGAGAAATAATTATCTTTAATTATTGAAAAACAATAATTAATTATTTAATTATTATTGGTACAATATTATAAATAATAAAAAAATATTTAAAAATATATAACATAGGATAAAAAATGTAACTATAGAAATTTAAGGGATTGGTTGAAATGGTTTATATTATTTGAAATATTTTTTTATAGTATTGTGTGTTATCTTAATATTATCATTGTCAATGTAATAAATAGTTCTAAAATGTCATAATATATATATTTTATAGTGAAGGATATTTTTTTAAATTATATGAAATTCATATAAATCATTATTTCTTCTTATTGATTATAAAAACTATTAAAATATAAACAACCATAAATTTATGTGACATTATTAATTTTATAGTTATATATTGACCATCAATGAGTAAAACTATAAATTTTCACTATAATAGCTCATGGTGTTTAGTATAAGTTATATTAAATAATCAATGGTAGAAATATAGTGAAAATTTTATAATTTTGGTATTTTATAGATGAATTTATTCCCGTACTAGTGTCATATTATAAATAAGTCATATTAGATTCATCTTATATTTATAATTAATTTATATTAATTTAATATATCGATAAATTCAAGGAGTTTCCCTCACATTTCATATAAAAGGGTTCATCTTCTTGTGATTATTTCGGATTTTAAAAAAAATCATAAAATGAAAATATAAATACCTTAATATAATACATATAATAGTTTTATTGGTCCTATTATTTTTATAACAGCATTCATAGATGTCTTAAGTGGTTACGAAAATAGAGGACTTCCATATAAGAGATACAATTTTTATCTATTTGTTTTTGTTGAACTTATTCTTCCAAATGTAGAAAAACATATTGATCCATAAAAATAAATATCTCTATTAAAAAAATATAATATGGGGCTATTATTTTAGTTTCGTGATGTATACATTTCCCCTCACCCATTGAATGGGAAAATATGCATCTTTCCTGTGTATAGAAGACTATAGCCTCAGGAAAAAATATTAATTTTTTTAAAAAATAGACTCTTAAAATAATTTAGAACAACATAATTAATGTTTATATGTTATATATATGAAATATGTATCATTATTAAATAATAATATATCATTTATGTTTTTATTATTACATTCCAAAAAATAATTTCATCATTCACACATATATTTTGACTACAACCTCCCAGAAGTGATGAGATTATTTTTTAGATCCACATATTATAGAAGATACATATATGTATGTATGAAAAACAAATTAGATTGTATGATGTTTTTATAATTATTTAATGATTAAATATTAGGAAACCTTATTCTATAATGATCTTTTAAAAATAAAACCACTAGTCATGACAACGTACAATATACTATCTCCATGATTGAAACATTGTTAACTTTTCATAACCATATTTAATGGTTGAGTGTAGTAGTTTTATTCAATTATAAAAATAATAACTATATTAAAAATTTTATTATAGAGATGGTGGAGTAGTGTCATCATGACCGACTTCTTTATGATGTCAGACGGAACCACAAAACACCCTTCCATTCCCTTTTCAAAATAATAGAGAGATAATAACACCCAAGCAAGTCCTTCAGTAGGCCTTTGAGTGGCGACTAGAACCAAGGGTATGAAATCTCACAAAAATAGAATTTATAACAATTTTTATAGAACATGATCGTAATATAATATGGTATGTCCATACAACACCAAGTACTAAAGGTAAAAATAAATCTATGAATTTATTCCAACATTCATGTTCAATAGTATATATTATACAAAATAAGGAAAAATTATTAAACAATGTATAATGGAAAATAATCTATGAATCCACATCAATGATCACAATACCTTAGATCGTACGGCCAAACATGATCCTCAATGTTATCCAATAAATCTAAAAACATTTGTACATAATTCAGTGGAGCATACAAGTATACTCAACATGGAAACTAAATCTACTCATGCACAAGTGAGGGAACATAATATTTCACAAGTGTGAAAATATTATAACGAGAATCCCCAACTTTGGAATACATACCATTCCAACCACACTAAGTCAAACTCTATATTGTTATAAAATTAAAGAAATGATATATTATAAGAAATTGACAACTGGGTACCGCGCACCGCCTTCCCACTTGTTAACACCTCATTCCTAATAATCTAACTTATTGATTCTCCCACTCTTTGCACATACTGTCCCACTGCCCCAACCTACACGCACACACCTAGGCCTCAAACCACAAACAACCACTCCCCCGGACACATAGGGCACAACAACCAAAGCCACACTCGAAGACACATGTGCTTCAACAACCACACACCATGACTGAAGACACATCATCCTAAAAAACCACACACCACAGAAGATTTCACCAATGCCATATCCCAATGGTACTAGGAAAAAAATTACTCACCCAAAATCACCGGAGATGCTCATGAAAAAAGAATACCTATCCTTAAGAATCGTTCATTATAGTTAGCCTCAAACAATTATTACCTTCCTGAATGAGCATGAGCAGCATGATCTAGAATATGGTGAAACGATGAAAAATCATTTACCAACCATGCATCCTCCCATCAGGATATTGAGATAGACACACACCCCCATGAAATGAAGGTGTTTGAAACATAGTGTTAAACATTGGTGGGTTGGATATAGATATCAGAAGGAACATATATATATATATATATATATATATATATTAAATCAAACACTCATCCCTAACCTATGGGTTTCACATGAATGAACAAAAATCCCACACCGACATCACTTTTGTGAATACCCCTACATGCACAATCACACATAAACCACTAATGAAGAATATGATCAACACCCTTCTTATTTAGTTTCCATTTATTTAATTCTGTGGAATTAGATACTATTTCTCCAAAAATACAAAGAAACTAACCACTCTAACCATGTGAAGCAATGAACAAAATCAAACTGTAATCCCATAGCACAACAACACAAAACTAGACATGTATCCCCACTAAACATCCTCAGACAACGACTATCAACTATAATGATTAAAATTAATACCTTTATTTCCTTCTCTCACAGCCCCACCTTGTAGCTCCACTTTTTTAATGAAACCTCATTGTAGTCCCACTCCTCGATGTTTCTTCATGACCACAAAAAAACAGAAAGGATGTTAGGATTCATACAATTTCATCTTTTCTATAATCAATTAACCTATTTTACTATGATAAAAAAACCCCATGTACCACCCCACTTACTAAGCCCACATAACCTAGACTAAAAGACACAACACATTGCCACAACAATCAAAACAAGAATATACAAATGTAAATGAAAAGTGTTATTTAATTTCCACATTAATATAAATGGGGTGATCATATTACATGTTTGAACATGAAGCATCTAATTATTTAACCAGGGGTATCTTCTTAATGAAATTTCAAGTTGAATATATTCATCAAAACATCACAAAGAAACTCCACAAGTGCACAAGAAAAATCCACCAATGATTATTATTTTCAGAAGGTATACAACTACAAAAAATAAGGGAATAAAGGATAAAAACAGTCGGACATCATCAAACCATGCCATATCCATTATTTAATTTTTGCGAGTTAGATTTTGATAATATTAAATTCTTATTTAATTCATGTTTCTTGAATTTTATCCAGCAGTCCCTTGCAATAAACCATTAATATTCACACCTCATATGATTCCCAATAATAGGAATGTTAAAGAAAGAAACTACTTAGATGATCACTGATTGATTTTCTATGTTACACTATGAATAATTAATGGAATGACATGCCAGAATAACTCCCAAGATGGGTGGGAAGGGTTCTTGCATGGGTTCCTGGCTCATATTAAGCGGATTTCTCTAGGCACATCAAGAGAAACAAAAAAGAACAATGAATAGAGGATCTTGACTTCAGAATGGTCAAGATCCTAAAATCGGAGAGAAGAATTCTATGTATTTAGATATTAGGTCGTGGTTTGAAAATGCAACTGGGTGGATTCAAATGTTATAATTAATTAAGAATTAATAATTCCACTTAGCAATGGAGGATATAGACCAGTGTACGATTGCAAGTTGATGGAATAAACATAAATGAGTAAAACACGTAACATGGGTGAAATAGGAAAAAATAAATAACTAAAAATGAATCTACAATGGGAGAGTCACTGACACTGATCAACTGATGCAAAGCTACCGACATTGAGAAAATGATTCCATAGCCTAACGACCAAATGACGTATGGACCCCCTGGCCTACTGACGCCCTGACCTATGGGAACCCTAACTGACCAACACCCTAAACTACCATTGAATTGACATACTGATGTTGAGGCCCTGAATTACCGATTTTGACACTCCTGAATCGCCGACGCTAACACCCATGTCTCACCAATGTCAATAAAATGACATGACGACACACTGACATGCTGATGGAAAAACAAGAAATTTGTAAAACTCTTCAAATGAGACACTAACAACGCCTTGGACTCTTCAATAATATATTTTCATAAAAGACGGGATATGGAATCTCTGGGATAATACATCAGATACTTATCAAAATATTCTCACCCTTGAGAATTTCAAAACTAACCACGAAGAAAATGTTTTTTGAGAAACCATCTCTTATTTTACCTCTCATGAGTAAACCATTGTGTTTTCTATAATGTAATATAAAAACCACAACATCCAAGTATACCTCTTCCACATAAATATATGACAAACCCATAGATACACTACCACTCCTCTCCCCATGTAACCACATAAATGCCAAAAGTCACTCTATCCAGACACAAGGCTTAGAGAGATCATAATTCCATGTAATGATATAATCCACATTGGGTGTCACTATCTCACTTGCATGGGTTTAATCACATCCAAAATTATGGATCATGATTATAGATCATCTTATCCCCTCCCCATTGTTAGGATGTTTTAAACAAAATAAGATTTATAAAAAAAAATTATCATAAAGAAAGAGAGTTCAAACATTAGGTCATAATAAAGGCACCATGAAAACATATGATCAAAACACAAAATAGATTTCGCTATTGGGGATGATTATGCGCCTCTGGTTCCTAGGTATTCTCCTTAAAGACACCATGTCCCCATAGAAATTGAACAATGGGAATGGTCCATCCACGCAATACCTTCTACTTATGATCTTCCATTCTCAACAGTCTCTAAAGGAATTTTACATCATCCTGGATAACCAACCATCACATGTCTAGGATATGGGATTCATCGTGTATATACTGAGGGAGTTGAGAGACATGAACGATGTTTTGGATCCACTATAATCATGGTAGGAACAACAACTGATATGCCACCTTGACAAATCATCCCAAAAACTCAAATAGTACAATGAACCTCGGAAGAAACATACTCCCCCTTCCAAACCACTATTGTGCATGAAATGGTAAGACCTTTATGAACATTTGATCCCCAACCACAAACTCCAATAGTATCCTAAAATGATCGGCATATTACTTCTGTTAGTTTTGAAAATCTTTTATCCATTAACGCCCAGGTAGAACCTTCACTATCGGGCTCTACACTACTATTTGTCAAAGAACACCAACCTCCCAAACCAATATCCCACACACAGGTTAATGACTCGGTCTTCCGTACAAATCATCAAACATTTTCATGCAAATGGTGGAGTGATTGCTATTATTGTTGGAAAACTACACTAGGGGATAATGTGGTACCCACAATCCTATATTTTCCCTAAGACACAATCCCAATTTGTCTTTCAATGTCCAAATGGACCTCTATGTATTCTCATATGTATGAGGGTGGAATAAAGTGCTTAGGCATAATAGGGTGAAAAACAATGTTGTAATCATTTCTGGAATCATGAATGAAAGCATGTCCACAATTTTAAATGATGGATCTTGTAACTATGGGTATTCATAAAACATCACCCAAATTCTTCTTTATAGAGGCATCCAATATACTCCACTCTTTAACATCTTAGAATTTTGTTGATTTCATCAATTTATCTGCCTATACTTTGTATAAATCACAGCCTCCCTTAGTACTGTGTAGTCCTATGAAGAAATCCATCATGAAGTCATCCCACATCTACTTGGGAATGCCTCTAGACTGCAATAGACCAACGGTAACATGGTGGTCATACATCACCGACTGACATAGAAAACAACTTACCACAAAATCATCAACTACCCACATCACTCTGGGAAACCAAATGTGACTTCTCAAGCCCTGGTACATCATAGTGACTTGTGGATGGACCACCAAGGGTTAGCTATGTAACTCATTGAGAGTTCCATCATGCATCACCACAAGGACAAAAAACATCCTGTATAACAACATTTGATTCTCAATATCATTTGATTGTCCCTTCAGAGAATCACCATAGCTTGCATGATCATCTGTCACATCATCCTTTGAGTCTCCCCCTAATACTCCACCACCATTCACACCAATGATGACTGAACTATCATCTATAACAAATTTCACCTATTATCCTCTACTGTTAATCCAATATGTAAAGAAGGAAATATCTCTATTTCTTTCCAAGCATCAGCAGACTACCAAACAATGACCTTCTATGACTTTCTACATAAGTAAGAATCCACAAAGTTCCCTTTTACTATGGTGTAGGATATTTTGAAGTAGTATTCTTGATGAAACATGATCCACCTATGAATCCTCATGATCATGTCCTAAGGGGAGATGATATATCTCATGAACTTGTGATCCATTAAGACCACATAGAATTCCCCAAATAGGTAATGACACCTCAATATCACTACAAACATGACCACTGCAAATTCCTGGTCATGGGTGAAATATTTATATTTCTCAAGACATAAAAACCTAGTCCCATAATAGATTACTTGATGCTTCTAGATCAACACACAATTTAAGCATATCCCAGACGAATCACAAATCACATTGAACATCACACCTTCTTCTCGAAACCATAGAACTGGTGCACTTCCCATCTTCCCTTTTATATAACTAAATGATCGATTGCATTTTTCAATCTATAAAAAATATTAGTTATTTTGGGTTGAAGCCATAAATGATGAGGCAAATTGAGAGAAGTCATGTACGAACATCCTGTAGTTACCTTCCAGACCAAAGAAACTATGATCCTCTACCATATTCTTGTGTGCTTTACATGAAACAAAAACATTGAGATTTGATGGGTCCACTGCTATTTTTTGTAGGTACACCATGTTTCAATGGAATATCACCTCTCATGACTAGAATATGCACTTGGAAAGCATCCCATAATGATGGTTGTTTCAGAGGACATCCAAAACCAACCATTGATGATAAGCAGATCATAATCTAATCCCGAGTAGATCAGGTTGACAATGATAAACATGACTACAAATAGGTCCTTATACTCATTTAAAATAGGGTTCATGTGCCCCATAAACACATATCATGCGTTCTAATCACCAGAAGACACGACCATAAACTCAAAGTGACCATACCTATGCCTAAATGTAGTATTTGGAATGTCATTCTCCATCACACACAACTGGTGATTTCAAGACCACAGGTCGATCTTAGAGAACAAACCTGCTCCAATCAAATTGTCAAAATGGTTTTCCCTCGTTAAGAGGGGGTAAAAATCCCTAACCGTGATATATCTATTATTGGGGGGTCTATGCAAAACCTAATACCACTGGCTACTTTCGTTGAAAATAGGAATGTACCACACAATGGAAGCACACATGGTCAGATAAAACCCTTATTCATCAGGTCATCAACATGAATCCACAACTCCCACAATTCAAAAGGAATCATCAGAGAGGTGTCGATTGAAATTTTATGGGCACTAGTATGTAAATCTACCCAGAACAGAACATAACATCGATTGGATAGAGTCAAAAACTCTTTGAGAAAGATGTCCAAGAACTCACTGACAATACATAGAACAACTAAAATATCTGATTCATCTTATTCCCCTGAACGATCAGCTAAAAATGAATTAAGGTGCTCCACACAATAGTTTCTCTCGTGAAAACTATGCTCACCCATGAAACCTACACGCTAGCCTCCCATATATAAGACAAAAACCCATATCCATAATCAATCAATAACTCCGTGCATGGAATCATCCAGTCAATGGATTGGATGACATCATATGTATGAATATGTAGATAGGAGATTCACACATGACTGATGCAGCACCAACATTAGACTACACCTTTTACAAACATCAGATAGGTTAGTTTGACCTACATCTGGAATACTCAACACCATGGGAATAGATATTTTCTCTATGTCTAGACCCAATGCATGGTCTAGACTGGGTGTAGAAATGGATTATGGGGATCCTGAATCAAACAAGGCACACAGAAGAGTACTAAACAATCTGACCATCCCTCACACAAATTCTGGCCCTAGTGAAACTACTACCTATGTGGGGTGAAACAACCCACACCCAACCCCTATTCCCCATGTCAATTAACCACCTATCCAACCATGCCATGTTCATGGTCCCTGCAGAGAAACCTCAGGTCATCCTACTCCTCTCAATCGGGCCTCCGCTGATCAACCAAATCGACCTACTAGGCCTTGATTTCTAATACCACTCATGGAAGATGCCTAGGTGCCATACAAGAAAATGAAAAAAAAAACACTTATGCTTGGGTAATTTTGAAGGTTCTTTATATATTTTGTTAGAATTTAATTAATTAAATTGTTATTTTAATTACAAAAAAAACCCATACACACATGATTAGAAGTCATTATGATTCTTGTACAATTCCTAGGGTCTCTACACATCAATCCGTATATTGTCATCTTTTTGTTCATATTGTTAATATTCCTCGTATCGGACCATGGGGGGACCTAAAATATCATGTCCTAGACTGTATTACCCGACCTATCTCATACATCAAGATCGCCTAACACAATTTTCCTACCAACCCATGCATTCCTAACTGTTCCTAACTATGAACTCTATCGTCTCTCTTAACCATAACAGTTGATACTATTTTATCACGACCATCTTTCATCAAAATGTGTGAAGGAATAACAATGTTCCATACCCATCCTTCCTCAAGTTTAAATAAAAATAGTGATAATTGATTCTCTCCTTCAATAGGCCCTAGAGTGGACACAAGAATCATGGGTATGAAATCTCACAAAAATTGAAGGCATGGCACTTTTTATATAACAAGATTGAGATATAAGTTGGTAAATCCCAGAAACACGAAGGACTAAATGTAATAGTAAATCCAAGAATCAATTTACACATTCACATTAAAAATTAAATATGATACAAAGTAAGACAAAACTCCCAAATAAGGTACCATGGAATTGAATCTAAATAGAAAAAAAAATTATCCTGACACCAAATCTAGTAAGTTCTTGCATGGTCTTCCATGTCATTATGGAAATATGAAAATAGTTATAAATACATTGGGAGAGTATACAAGAATAATCTGTATGGAATGCAAAGCTACTCATGCACAAGTGAGCGAACATACTAATTCTTATACGAGAAAGTATTAGAACCTCAATGAACTACCATGGAATACTAACTATCACAATATCACAATGGAACAATCACCCATGTAATGAATTTATAGTAAGTTAATAATCAAAACACATCGGTATATAGGTACCCCAAATTTCCATCACACTGGTTAAAACCACATTCATAATCATCTAACATCTTGATGTTTCCACTCAAACAATATTTTGTCCCACTGATGCATCCTTCTCACACACACTTGGGCCTCACACCTCACACAACCACACATGCATACACCTGGGAAACAACCACCCCCACCACCCCCCGAAGACAATTGGGCCTCAATTTCCACACACCGCACCCAAAGACACATGGGCCTCAACAACCACATACCACACATGATGTCACCAGGTCTTCATCTAGAATGTACTTGTGATAAAATACCCAGACCGCAAACATATGCTTCCAACATTTATAAAAACCATTCCTCGAAGAATCAAGGTAAGACTATATCTAATAGAAGTACCCAAATACACTATTGGGACTTGATATTGAACTTGGTGCAAGTATAAAAATTCAGTAATGAGCCATCCATACTCCCACTATGATGTTGGGAAATATACCCTCCCCATTGAAATAGATGTGTTCAGAACACAGTTCTCTTCAAGGTTGGGGTATATATATAAATAACTAGAAAATAATATATATATATATATAGGTAGTAAATAAATTACCCCCAACCTACGAGTTTTATACGAACTGAAAAAAATCCCACACTGACACTGCTTTTTCTACTAGCCCTGCATGAACAACCACCCTACATCCACTACTCAATAAAAAACTGAACCCCTTCTTTTCAAATTGGAATTTATTTTTTTATGTGGATTCACTTAATATTAATCCATCACAACAACGAAACTAAGAATTGTATCCATACCATGCAACAAAAAAATCTATACTAATGTCCCACTACACTACTATATATATTAGGCTTACTATCCAACTACAAATCCCCATTCATCTACAATAAATTATCATTCATCAATGTAATTTCAATCATTAATTCTCTCAAAAAATATCCTTGCAGCCCCGCTGACCAAGAAAATCCCTATTGTAGTACGTCTGTTACCGGTCTCCTGATGAACAAAACAACACAAGAATGAAGTTTGACTAAATACACAATCATCTATTTTTAAATAAATCAATATCATAAACTGAGATACCAACACCCCTACCTCCAAACATACCAATCCCAAAGAACCCATCTAAGAACACATAGCACATAACCAGAACCATCAAACCAATTATATTTGAATTTAACCGAAAAGTTTTCTTTACATTACGCATTAATATAACTATAATGATCACAGAATAGGTCCAATCATGGGTCATCCCTTTATTTAACAGATTATATGTGATTAATCATATTACATGTTGCATCTATAAATAAAATCATAACAACGAAACACCACTAGTGCATAGGAAAATACAACCTACATCATGATTTTTATAAGGTATATAACCACAACAGTCATAAAAAATAAAATATAGAAAAAATAATAGGTGACCAACATCAAACCACACCCTTCCATTTATTTTATTTATGTGAGATGTATTTTGAACATATTATGTTCTTATTTAATTCTTATTTATTGTATATTATTCATTTATTCTTTTACAGGGACAATAAATATACCCAAACCTCATGATGTAGAGTTAAAGAGAAGTAAATGAAAGTCCACACATAGATGATCAAAGACCTCTATTCCTTGTAGCACCAAGAACATGGTATGGAGCGACTTGCATGAAGAACTCAAATGCTGAGAGGGAAGGTCTCTAACAGAGGTTCCTGAATCATATCAGGAGGAGGTCTCTAAGGGTATTTATATTAATGAAAATGATAAAAGAGGAGAGGATATCAACTTAAGAAGAGGGCAAATCCTAAAATCTGGGAGACCATTTTAATGTACATAATGATCAGATCATGTTTTGACCACATTATTGGGCAGTTTCACATAATGGAATTAATTGAGATTTAATAATTCCACATGGAAACAATGAAGATAGGCCAATGATCATCAGGGAGTTTATATATTAACATTAAACATTGAAAACAAATAACTTGTGAGAAACAAGAATAACTGGAAATGAGTTACCTATGGGTGAGTCACCAACACTGATCTATGGATGGTGAGCAACAGACGCTGCACTATCTATACCATGACCAACCAATGCAATAACCTATAGAAACCTTGACCTTCTAATGACCGGGCCTACAGATGTCCGGACATACAAATTCCCGGACCAATAGATAAATATTATTACTAATGCCCTGACCTACCGACACACTAACCTACCGATGCCAAAACCCTTGACTCACCGATGCAAACACCCTATACTCATTGATGCTGAGGCCCATGACACACCAATGTCGACACACTAACATGATAATAGAAAAATATAAAAAATGGAAAAATATTTAAATGAGAAACTGATAGCTCCCAAAAAATCTTACCACTTGATTTTCATGAACGAAGTGCTGAGGGAAAATGTGGGTTATTACAAATGAACACCTTCCCCATAATCATCATAACTATGTAATTTTTTAATAATGAACTGAATATCATCAAAACAATGAATAATAACATAATTGATTATGTATTTTTATATAACCTTGAATTAATTCATAACATAGGTTTAAACAACTAAAAATGTACTTAAGAATTTATTTACATTATATAACATTGTTATTTAGTAAAATAGAGAACTTATAAGACGATTTCGGCTCAAGGAGAGGAAAACTATATCAATTTAATTTCATTGATTCATATTTTTATTTTATTTACATATATTCTACTATGATGTGAATCTATAACGTGATTGAAATCTTATATAATGAATATATATATTATAATGCTATTTATTTTTTTAAAATGTTATAATATAATGAATATTTCAATTATTTTTTATCAAATCTGGTAAGAGAACTTATATTAAATTTGATATATTTAATTTCACCCATGAAAATATTGTTTCTATCAATTTTCATGTTTATAATTATTATATAATGTTTTCTATATAATCACATGTTTTTATAAATAAATATTTAATTTTTTAAAATATTACCAAATTTTTTGAATGGAATTTATTTTTTCATTTTTCAATATGGTACACTATATAAATTTTTATAAAAATATAGAACACATGTTTTTCAACTTGTAATAAATTATCGTCTTCTCCAACTATCAAGAACGATGATGATTCAATATTTATTTAAATTTTTTTCAGAATTAATTTTAATTAATATGGATTCTATATGAAGTGTATTTTTTTATTTTAAAAAAATTTTATTGAATAAAAAATGTATTATAATATAAAAATATGGATTTTAAAAAGATTTTATGAAATGAAATCTTGAATACATACATGATTTATTTATTATATGGTAATGGAGAGTTATAATAAAAAGTTGTTATCCAGATATAACATATATAATTTTTTTATCCAATTAATGATCAATATTTATACCAATATAGATTATTTGAATAGTTGAGACCCATTATATCTCATAAAAAATAGTTGAGCTGGATAAAATTAATTGCATGGGTGATCCTAATTATATATATCTGATTCAATTTTTATTGATTGCATTATTTGGTTAATTTTATTAGAATATGACTTTATTGTTATTCTAATAGAAAGGGTTTCGATATTTTTTTATGAATGTAATTTTTTATATTCTAAAAATAGTGTTTTTTATGAAATGGATATTAAATGATTTATTTGATCAAAATATATGTTTGGTTTCATGAATAAATTTGATATTTTATACTATAATTTATAAATGATTTTATATGTCATCATTTCGTGGATTTTTAATTTCTTCACTCAAGTACCAATTTTTTTTCTTTTTATGTCACAGACTATGATTATTTAGGTAATAACATATTTTTGATATGTTATTAAACGTTTTTTTGAATTGATAAAGATAAATAAAATAAATTAATTGTTTATGATTTATCCATAAAAAATATGTCTTTTATATGTTTTCTTTTATAGAAAAAATTTGATATTGACGATATGTTTCTAGTATAAAACATATGATTAGTTATTTATGTGTTATGACATAATTATTCAAAACACAAAAAAAAATTTTTTGTATGGATGTTAATTCTAGTTCCTTATCCATATAATTTGTAATTATAATGGTTTAGAACTTATTTCCAGACATTGGTGGCGACCGAAATTGTCACCTAATATTGGTTTATTTTTCTTACTATAATAACATTCAAACATCAATTCATATGGAATAATATAAAGTAATTTTTAGTTAATCATATCACTCACCTCTATGTATGAATGGTGCTGAAGAAGAAGTATTTGTGGGGAAGAATTTTTTATAAGAGACAATCAATAATGTTCAATTGATTGGTGAGTGGTTAATCTCTACGAATAGAAGGAAATATTTATAAACTATTATATAGTGCTTAGCATATAAATTATCTATGTGGCATGAATTTATGTTCTATGTAAAACCATAAAAAGTCGTTGGCATTAATAAAAGTATTGAAATATATAAATGATATTTATTATATTGTTCATGATTAAAAATCATGTTAGAAAAGTGGATGATAGTTCAGATATTTATGCTTGATATCAAGGTAAAAATGATGTATTCTATGTAACACATCATCAGAGGTACAAGCCTGATCATATAAATTTGTTTGAATGTTATTACATTGATCTTATCCTTGAAAAAATATTTCTGGAGAACCTGTTTTGTATCACATAAGTATATTAAATGTGAGGGAAGAATAATAGTTCCTTCTATTAGCGACTTATGGTAGAATAGAACTATTTAAAATTATATTAGGGAGATAAAATACAATGTATAACAATGATGGATATTCATGTATTGGAATTAACTTAATATTAAATTCTTACAAATGACAATCCCCCATATGGGGGTATTTTAATGAACGATTTTGTTTTAGGTAAATTATTTGTTAAATTAAGGCCTTATTTATGATTTTATGTGTAATTAATTAAATTTGTGAGGTACCTGGTAGATTTTTAATGACAAATGTTTTTAGAACTGATTTTTGATTCATGGAATATATATTATAAGGGTTTATGATGTAGCTCTACATAAGAAACATTATGACATATTGGTTATGTGTAGTGTTTTGTGAATGATTGAGGAATACATTGAACAAACAATGTGAATATCCATATTAAATCTTTTGTATTGGGATATAGACGAAATGAATTATTAGAAGAAAATTTATAAAACTATGTATAAAACTAACATAGGATCCATGAAAATGTATTAAACTATTCATATATGTTATAAAATATATCAAAATAGGAACATAAATTTTGTTCATAGAATCAATTTATCTAATAAGTTTTTAATACAAAAAATAATGAAATTAGTCATTTGATATACTATTCCATTTTTAACACAACACTAGGGACTCATGTAGCCATTCTAGTTGGTTCTTTTTTTGATATAGTCATAATCAAATGAAGTAAGATAATTTTCACATTTCGATCATTCATTTGGCATTAATTATGGATATATTTATTAATTCTAATATGATTTGTCAATATTTCAATGTAATTAATAATTTATTTCATCTATTTTTTATTGATATTTGTTTATTTATCTCAATGTAATATATTATTCTTACACAATTGATATATCCATGTGAGATCAAGATATATTTTTTAAATTGATGATCGATCAAAGTTATAAAATTTACTAAATATCCATTTTAAGTTATTTTTTTCATTAATCCCCTAGAATTAATATTTCCATAAAATCCAATGCTACTGTTTCAACATTGATGTATGGAAACATTTTCTAGTGTTGTTTGTAGACATGATTTGGGTATCCTTAGTAAATGGATCATGAAAATCAGATTCTATAGAAAAAATATTCAATTTCCAACCATCATGGGAGTTATTTAAGTAATTATTTATTTATAAGTATTCTTATTATATATACCATAAATTATATGTATATATGAAATCAATACTTCGGAACAAGATACTTTTTATGAATATGGATTATGTTTCCTATAAAATGACATATATTAGTTTTTTAAAATAATACATCCACTGGAATTACCTAATTCATTATATTGTTCATTGTTATGATATTCACAAAATGTTAGTTTATACACAGTATGTGGAATCACTATTTGGGTGTTTAGGATTACTAGTGTGGGGGAAAAAAATCATGGACATTATAGAGGGATATTATTGATATAACATCTCATTAGTTTTGGATATGTATAAATATATTATGGTTAGTTATGTAGATTATAATATCCCATAAGAGATGATTAACTATATTAAAAATATCTCATATATATCATTTTGATATACTTTTGAGGATTTTCCTTGTGATCATAGTGGGTATACTGTTTATGTGTTTTATGAATATATATCATCATAGAAAATTATAAAACCATGATCCATGTTTATTAATCCCCCTTACTGGTGGTAAAGATTATGTTCCAGAAGTTGAATTATGAATTTACCGTAAAGGAAGAATTCATTATTTTGAATGAAATATTTCATGAGATTTTCTATATTTGATATTCATGATATATATATCATTGAATTAGATATAAATAGGTTTTGTGGTTTCATGGATAGAACATGATACAGTGATATATCATTTTTTCTTGAATTTTCATATACATAAATTTGTAAACATCTATATTCATGTGATGTTATGTGAAGGACACAATTTTAGTGTACTTCTATGGTTATAACCACACTAAGTATGTGCATATTAGTATATTTGTAAACATCATGATCCTGAATCTAGAGAAAGAAAATGACCTTATAGTAGGTGATAAAGTATAGTTGATCTAGAATATGTATATAGTTCTATGATATAGTCAATATTTTTATTTTCAAACTTATGTTATTATTATTTCTTATTATTCCATTATAACTAGAAAACATACACATTAAGGGACTTTTAGATTACACTTATTTGACTTTTTTTATAATTTATTATGAATTTTTTTAAATCATCATCTATATCAGTGATTTGTAAGATTATATTTACGTTATAATAATGTCGTTGTGTATATTATTATTGAGTGTATTCTTTCAAAATTATAATAGGCCCCGATATTTATTTAGAGTCATAATTTATATTGGGAGGTCATCCTAATGTAATTTGGAATTTTGGTTCGAAATATGTGGTTTTTATCCATCTGTTACAATGAACATTTGAAATAAAAAATACAATATATTTATTATAATAATTTTAATCATTAGTGAATTTCATTTTAAATTATGAAACATCACATAAATATATAACATCAACATCATATTGATCAAATAAATAAATGCAATTCCATTAGATTAACTGTATCCCATAAGAGATGATTAACTATATTAGAATTTACACATATATATCATTCTGATATACTTTTGAGGATTTTCCTTGTGATCATAGTGGGTATAATGTTTATGTGTTTTATGAATATATACCATCATATAAAATTATAAAACCATGATCCATGTTTATGAATCCCCCTTACTGGTGGTAAAGATTATGTTCCAGAAGTTGAATTATGAATTTACAATAAAGGAAGAATTCATTATTTTGAATGATATATTTCATGAGATTTTCTATATACGATATTCATGATATATATATCACTGAATTAGATATAAATAGGTTTTGTGGTTTCATGGATAGAACATGATGCAATGATATATCATTTTTTCTAGAATTTTCATCTACATCAATTTGTAAACATCTATATTCATGTGAAGTTATGTGAAGGCCACATAGTTGGTGTACTTCTATAATTATAACCACACTAAGTATGTGAATAATAGTATATTTGTAAACATCATGATCATGAATCTAGAGAATGAAAATGACCCTATAGTAGGTGATTATATATAGTTGATCTAGAATATGTGTATAGTTCTATGATATAGTTAATATTTTTACTGTCAAACTTATGTTATTATTATTTCCTATTATACCATTATAACTAGAGAACATACACATTAAAGGTCTTTTATATTACACTTATTTGACTTTTTTTATAATTTATTATGACATTTTTTAAATCATCGTCTATATCATTGATTTGTAAGATTATATTTACATTATAATAATGTAGTTGTGTATACTATTATTGAGTTTGTTCTTTCAAAATTATAATAGTCCCCTATATTTATTTAGAGTCATCATTTATATTGGGAGTTCATCCTAATGTAATATGGAATTTTGGATAGAAATATGTGGTTCTTATCCATCTGTTACAATGATCATTTGAAATAAAACATACAATATAATTATTATAACAATTTTAATCATTAGTGAATTTCATTTTAAATTAGGAAACATCACATAAATCTATAACATCAACATCATATTGATCAAATAAATAAATTCAATTCCATTAGATAATTGTGGATTAAGGATTGTTCAATTCGAATGTATATAACAATATATAAATATAACGTTACATAATAATAAAAGATTCCTCATTTAATGTAAATAATTTCAATTCAACAATTTTACATCCATAATAATAATGTTTCACACCATAGTTACAATCAAATATGTAACTCATAAAAAAATAAAAAACATGTAATTTAATATGTAATTTAGTTTTTATTTTTCCATAATTAAATTTTTGTTCATCATTCATGAAGACAATCCCTCCATTTTAAATTGTTTACTTTTTATTTATATTTTATTTTAAAAATATTTAACAATAAATAACAAAAATAGTTCATGTAATCAAAAAATTATATGGACCCCAAAATTTCCATATAATCATTTCTAATATAGATAATTCTATTTAGAAATCCTCATTTCAAACTATTAATTATGTTCTCATTATTCTCAATAATCAACTACTATTGATTTATTTTGTGAAATGATAGATTTAATCAAATGATATGTCAGGAAATATATTTTTGAACAATATGTGTTGTTAAAAATGTATAAATATAATTTTTTTGTACATCAAAAATAATTTACATCATCTCCAATTGAAATATCCATAAATATTGCCTATAATCATTCAATATAGACATATATCCGAACAAATGTGATAGATAATAAAATAATTAGTATAGAACCCAATCAGATATAATTACATATATATATATGAATAAAATAGTCCACCCCTTGATAATTAATTTTAAAATATGAATACAAATGTTTATTATAACAATCTTAGTTATATAATTAATTTAAATAATAATTCCATCATTTTATATTCTCTTTCACCAAATATATCAAAATGTTAAAAAATATGTTTTTTAATTATTATTTCAAATACCACAACATTTGTTAATGTATTAATTTATCTTAATTATACAAAGAATAAAATAAGTTAGACTAAATAAGAATAAAAATACTTATTTTAAAATGTATCATATCATGAAGATAATAATTGTAATATGTATTGGAATTGTAATATATTGTGAAAAATGGAATATTTATTATATTAATAAAATATATTAAAGATATTAAATTTCCTATTAATTTTATATACATCAATGAAACATAATTAATATCAATATTTGTAATTCTACATGTAATTTTGATAACATGTATATAGTGATAAAAATATACTCTTTACACATTGTTAATGTATGGCCAGTTCGAGGTAAATATTCCATGTTCCATTTCATAGTGGGATGAAACACAAAATGTATTCCCATGTTTATCAAGTATAATAATCAATGAAATAAAATATTTTTCTATTAATTTTATATTATAAATCATTCAAATGAAATAACACCATGTGTGTTTTTATGACATACATGAATTTAACTTTTTTATGTCAAGCATTGTGGAATACGGATGATCAATTAAGATATACCATTTATTCCATGTTTCCTTCTTAATGAATAAAAATAGCCTTCCTTATTAATGTTATATTTATATTTTTTCACATTTTAATACTATTAATATGTTTAATATAGATGTCAATGAAGATCATGATCTTGTATATCATGAAAATCATTCTTATATCTTCAACATGGATAATCAATTAAAAAATAATTTATCCCAAATATATACTACCTTTCATGAATTGTATATTTAAAAATATCTGGACTTATATATAGTAAATTTACAATCATCATATTCCTTTACACAATATACAAATTTGAATAATATATATGAATCTATTTTGTAGTAAACATTATTATAGAATGAAAAAGAATATTCAATTTTATATGTGTAAAAAAATTAATAATTGTTGTCTACCCCAAAAATATTAAATCATCAATGAATTTTAATATTAACAAAAAATATATTTTAATATATATTCGGATCTAGATATCACCAATTTCATCATAAAATATATTTCATTCATAACTATCGTTGGGGAAACATTTTAAACTGCTAATATAACCATCCAATAATTGTGTTGTTATCATTGAATGTGTTTCATGATTAATGGTTTAATTTTATGTATTATTAATACTTGATAATAGTAAAAACCATCGAGAAAAGGACTAGTGTATGATAAAATCATTAATTATAGGTATCTCATAAATTATGATTATTCCCCAGCCTTAAAAACATATTATAAGTATTATAATTTGTCAGAGGCTCTATAACATATATACCTATGTGTAATAATAATTAAAATGTTGTTTCAGTATTCATTTGATCATACTATAGTATAAATCAATTTTAAATAACTAAAAATCTATTTTTACACTGGTAAGGGATACACTTTTTTGGTTTTCATTCACTTTATATGAAATTACAGTTTATGTCAATTTTATGGAATCAAAATTTTGTCTATGATTATACCTAGCTTGATGAAACCTATATGTATCGATGATTAACTATGAATTAGGTAAATAATAATATTTTTGATATAAGAAGTATGAATATATTGTTTTTATTTCTTCATGATATAATATACGATTAGTCTATTTTTATATTAATTTATACATATTAACATAATATCCACATTATTTTATTAATAATTAAATCCTAATTCGATGATTTTATTTATTGAATCTATGAACAATGAAACATTTTTAAGAATGATAAACCAAATGGGATAGGAAAGGGATATAATTCTAATGACTTTTCCAAAACAATTATCATGAATAATGATTAACTACATTGAATTACATGTGTTTCAAAACACACCATTGAAAAAAGGATATACTCACTTAGAATATAGTTTCATGAATATGATAATGTTTAAAATGATTTAAAATCCATTATGTCATAAATCATAGATATATAGTTATTATATTATATAATATTATAATTAATTTAAATTATTAACCAAAATGTACACGACATAAAAACCATTACAGTAATCCAAGTTATTAAGATGGTAATGTTCCTCAATAACCTCCCAAAATGTGTGAATATGTACAAGTATATGACAAAATTACAATATATGTGGATAATGATAATTATGTTTTCTATGTACAATTATTAATCTATATATTTTGGATGATTTATTACATCATGTATATATTCACTAACTATTTTATTATCAATTATAATTAATTAAATCATCTGTTATGAATAATATACCAATATTATTTATATATTCTATAAGTATTATAGGAATATTAATAATTAATTTCATATTTTATATCCATTATAAAAATTTGATTTCATGTTGGGAATGGATTTTTTTACTATACTATCAATAATATTTATTTAATACATTATAGAAATCAATTACCTTATCATCGAAATATTTTATATCAATATAATGGTTATTATGGTTATCATTAAGTAGTTATTGAATTGAATCTTTTATTTATTCTGAATTACAAGAAACATGGCTATAATGAATGTAAAATAAATCAATATATGAGATAAATTAATAGAATGGGAAAAATACTAAATTCATAATTTGGGATTGATGATAACTCTCTTTGAAATATTAATCGATTACAATAATTTAGGAATCATTTTATATTTATAGTAGGTAAAAAATTAAAATTTAACTGTTTAATTTTGTTATGATGGGAGAATCTTCCACCTGATTATTTTAAATTACCTAACACATTAAAATATAATCTATTCAATTATATAATTTAGTTATAAAATAAAATTAAAACAATGTAACAATATAGAACCATTACAACATAGCTTTTATGTGGAAGAGTAAAAATGTTTGTGAAATATTTATCAAATAGTTTCAATAATTAATATTTTCTATAAAATACTCTAATTGTATCTAAATAATTATTATGGTCACCTTATAGAAATTTTACTTTTAAAAATTGTTCTTTCTGGATATTTATTTTAGGAGGAATAATTTATTTTTGATTGGTTATATTATATTTTTAATAAAATTTTATAATTAATTTCATTATTAAATTATGAAAATATAAGAATATGAATAGTTAATACTTTGAGAATTTAATTTCATATAAAAATAAATTATAATCTTGTAATTTGGTTTAATTTCAAGGTTAATATCCCCATTTAAATAATCTTCATTTCAAATAGTAACGAAAATTATATTCAAAATAATAATATATTAAATGGATTTATTTGAATTTATCATTAACCAGAAATATTTATGATATAAATTACATGTTCTTTAACAAATTGAAATTAGAAGGCTATTATAATAAAATTATATTTGTTTAGAAAATTTAAAAAATTTACTAATATGAACATAAATTTTAAAACAATATATTATAAAAAATATATGAGTAAGTAATAAAAATAATTATTATCATTTTATGACCATATCAAATATTTTCAAATAATAATATTTTTTGTGATTTATTTTATTCATAAATTGTTTCAATAGTTTTAAATGGGTAATACAAAAAAACCAATACAATTTATATCATAAAAATGTTAATTTTTTCTTATTTTTCCCTATAAATATATTTCATTTTTATAGCCCATATTTTCTTAGAACATATTTATATAAGTTAGTTTTAGTAATTAAGAAATTGATTTATATAAAATTATAAGTATTAATAGAAAATATTCATATCATTTTTTAAACATAAGGATAAAAATACATAATAATAAAAATTATATTTTATGTACATAAATTTTGTTACATTGTTAAAAATTATTCACCATAGTAAAGGAAAAAAATTCATATTCAATCATTATATGACTAATGTACTAAAAAAGTGATTACCAAATGTGTAAATGTATTTTTTTTGATATTAAGGACCTTATCTATCCCCTACTAAATTAATTTATATTTTGGTTCCATTGACTTTCATAGTAATATTCTCCCTTAAAATTTAGTTTTTATATAAAAAAAGATCCATTATAACCCCTCAAAATATCATCCTCACACAATATAATAATGACCATTCAATGAATTAGACTTCCACCATAAGCTCTATCCATCTTAATTATTTTATATTATGCATTTCATATGATCATAGGGTATATATTCATTATATTAAGTCCTCCATTTCATTTTTAATGTGATTGTTTTCTTCAAATTCAGTACTTATAATTGTAACTATAAATATTTTCATAGATTTTAAAATATAATAATATTATTAATATATAATTTAATAATAATTTTTTAATAAATTTTTTTATTCTTATAGGTTAATAAATTTCACATGAAATTCACCTTTTCAAGAATAAAAAAATTATATTTTCATTCATTCATTGTTTAGTCCATTTCCTATAAGTGGAAAAAAATTATTTTTCAAAAAACCACCTATAATGAATGAATATAAAGTATAAATTGTTGAGAAAATTAGAAATATGTAAAAAACATACGATTTTGTGTTAAAAATTATAATCCACCTCAATTGCCTAATTTTATTTTGTGAAAAAACATTATCCCTGTGTTGTGTGGACTTCAACATCCTCGACGAAACACATATCATTTTTTTCATCATTAAAAATAAATTTTTATATGATATTCAAATATTTTAAAATACAATTAAATGTATGAAAATAATATTTTTATTCTTATATAATAGTTATTTTATTGTTAAAATAATTTAATTTCATAACCGTATTAAACCATTTATATTTTTTTAATATTTAGGTTAAACTAACCAACTACATTAAATATATTTTCCATAATCTCATCGATGAATATAATAACATAATTAACAATAAAATTGGAAATAAATAAAAAATATTATTTCATATATTTAATTTAATTATCAATAGTATGCATAATAATGAAGATATAAAAATAAGTTAGTTTAAAATGAAAGAGAAATCTTGTTTACCATTTCATCTTCATGTTCTATAACAAGAACAACTATAATTTGAAATTATAATATTATAAATATTTATAATTATTAATTATCATTACCATACAAGTTTTTATAACAATGATATTTTGGATAATAAAACATATCATTTCTAATTTTCCAAAAATATTAAAAACAATAATTATTACTGATAGTGAATTATTAAAATATATAATAACTAACTAAAATTCATGAAAATAAAATATATAAAAAAATTTATAAATTTTTACATATATTAAAATGGTTATGGAATATGAGAGTATTATAATATGTTTTTAAAAAATATGATATAATGTTCTTAATTTATGTCAGAAATTATGTTACACAATTTTTGATATAAATTTTATAAATAATATTCGATTATGTTTCTATATTGTTTATTTTTTTGTTCCTTGTATGTGGAAGAGATTTATTTTTGAAATCCAATTTTGATATATAATAAATTTAAAATTATGTATCATGATATAAATTCAATTTATTTTTATATAAAAATATAATGGCATTGTAAGGTGTTTGTTAACTGTAAAGACCCGTAAAATTCAAGGGAAATTTTTTTTCTTAATTTTCTTTGGAATTTTACAAGAGCGTTGTTTCAGACGGCACCTGATTCCGAGGCCCGGAGTGCCCGGAATCATTTTCCGAAGTTTGGCTCGGGTACGTTCAGTGAACGAACGAGCGGGTTTTCCTAATTTTTGATCCAGTGCTCGGAATTGAAATCCGAGGGCACCGATGAAATTGTGAATGTTAAAATAAAAATTTAACTTCAATTTTTATTTTTATCTTCCTTAAGTGTTTTTATCCTTTGGGTGGAAGTTGGGTGACAACCCAACTTCCCTTGGGAGGTTAAGTGGGTGGTGGGGCCCACACGAACCCCACCCCTTCATTTTCTCTAACCCTCCCCAACTCACAATTAATGATGTAAACTTAGGTTATAACTTATGCCATTAATAAGTGAGTTTAATTAAAGTTTTGAAATTCAAACTCTTGAATTTCAAAGGTTGGTGTTGTGTTAATAAATTAAGTATGAGCTTAATTTATTATTTTTGGGTTAGTCCCTTTGTTCCTTGTGAGGTGGAGAGCATTTTCTTCTTCTTCTTCATCTCTGACGAAGATCACGAAGAACGCTCAACATCACGAAGAACACTCAACTTCACGAAGAACGCGGCGTCCTTCTTCCACGACGTCGGACTACAACGCGTTGGTTTTCCTCCACGACGCCGCAACGCATCCTCTCCGCGACGTGCTTTCCGCGGCGAACCTACGTCCGACGCCGCAACGCACTTTCCGCGACGTACCTCTCGCGGCGAACCCGCGTCCGTCTACTGCGATGCCGACGACGTCTTCTTCCGTGACGACCGACCTCCGTGATGTCCGATCTCCGCGACGCTCGTCCTTCGCGGATCGTTGACGAGCTCCGCGAACTTCCTTCGAGGTAGGGGTTGTACCTTTATTCTTAATTTAATTTACGCCTTCGTAAATAAATTATTGGACCACTTGTTATCTTTCACATGGGAGGGAATCGGACCGTACCAACACGGTCGATCCTCCTCCCAAACCTTGTTGTTGGATTACTCGTGGATCGAAGAGGAGGCGGTGCGGTGCCGTGACACTGCGCAAGGACGTAGAGGGCTTCATGGGAGTGCGCAAGTTTGACACGCCACTCCGGACGACGAGGGCCGTGGTGGTCTCCCACAGCCGGACTGAACAAGCCGCCGGAGCAATGAGGCGCGGCCCGTTGGCTGCGACGGAATAATGGAAGTGCGACCGTTGGATGCAACGCCGCCGCGCCGCATCGGAGGAGAAAACAAAGGCGCCACGGCCGGAGTGGGGCCGCGGCGAAGGCGCGCGGTGTCGTCGCACCGCGCCGGACGACGAAGGCCGCGGCCGGTTCCGGGCCGCGGCGGATCGAGAAGACCGGCGGCCAACCGGGCCGCCGGTGTCGGAAGACGAAAGGGAACCGGCCGGCCAGGTCGGGCCGGCCGTAAGGAAGTCAAACCGGGGGAATTAATTTCCCCCGGTTAACCTTTAATGGCCCCCAATTAAATTGGGGGCCGGATTTCATTAGAAGGGGGGGGGGGCAGCGCCACCCCCCGGATCCGCTCAAAAGCAGGCCCCCTCATGTGAGGGGGCGGTTTTTCTTAAAACCGGCGCGGCACGTGCCGTGCCGCCCCAGCGCGCCGCCGTGCCGCCTCCGCGCGCCGCCGCGCCGCCTCCGCGCGCCGCCGCGCCGCCGCCGGCCACCGCGTCGCCCTGGGGGGGGGGGGGGGGGGGTTGGGCCGTGTCGGCCCGGACCCGGACCCCCCCGTTTCGAACCAGAATTTGTTTTTGGCCCATAACTTGAGCCTCGGACCTCCGATTGACGAACCGTCAGTGGCAACGCGATCCTTGGATCGAGACGGTCGTTTCGGTATATCGTACTCAAGGTTTCAGATTACTTTGAGTTCAGCCGGGTTGGTTCGTTCACGAAACCAACCGGGCCTTCGGAGCGGAAACGCTCATATCTTGAGCTACGAACGTCCGATTGACGCGCCGTCAGTCGCGTTGTGTTCCTCTTAGTGAGACGGATCTTTTGACATACTCCGCCCGAGGTTTGGACGCAGGTGGAGTACGTTCGGGATTGGTTTTTCCTTAAAAAACCAACCGGGCCCCGGAGACAAAAATGCCAATAACTCTCAGACCGGGTGTCCGATCGACGCGCCGTCTGTTGCGTTGAGTTCCTGTTGACGATACGGAACTTTTGGATACATCAACTTCGGTCTTCGTGACAGTTGATGTATCAGCCTCTCGGCTCGTGGAGCGGACCCTCCGAACGAGCTTACCGTGTGCGGGAACCCTAGTGCTGGCTGCGACTGTTACTGTGACGACTTCTACTGCTGCTATTGTGACTGCGACGACGACAGTACAGAGATCCTGTGTGGATTCGACGATGACGACTACAGCACTCAGCGATCCTACGTGGAACAGTGCTACCGAACCTGTGTGAGCTGAATCTTCTGTTTACCTTGGACGGTGGAGTGCTTGGGTGTAGCGGCGGACCCGTGGTACTTGACAGTGGTGGTGCGCTTGGATGCAGCAGCAGACCCTTCGCGGTGGAGCGCTTGGTTGTAGCGGCGGACCCGCGATACTCTACGGAGTGTGTGCGCTTGGTTGTAGCGACAGACCCGCGACGGTGGAGACGTGCGTGCGGAGTACGGAGACCGTGTAGATGACTGAGACCTGACGACTGCTTGACCGACTCGACTTGGAGTGAGTCGACTAGCCCAGTGGATGGAGCGCCCAGTAGTTGGCAGCAGACCCACGGCGGACGGAGCACCTGGTAGTTGGCAGCAAACCCGCGGTACTCGACAGGAGGAGTACCTCAGTAGGCTATATGGGTGAGCGCCCGGTATTTGACAGCAGACCCTCAGTGGGTGGAGCGCCCGGTAGTTGGCAGCAGACCCGCGGTACTCGACAGGAGGAGTACTTCAGCAGTGTTAGGTTAGTGAGCAGTACCTCGGAGTCGTGACAGGACCACTGTACACTACAGAGATGGGGCTCTTCAACATTTACGGTTTCGATAATGAAAATCCTGGTTTGAGCTGAGTCATTGATCTTTGTGTTTCCTCATTATTGAGATGGGTCGCTTGATAACTTAGGTATATGTATGGGCATATACCTGGGTAATAGTTATCCGTTGATTTCATAAACTTTTTATAAACCATGTGGACTTGTACTGTTATCCTATGTGGATTTTACTATTTACTCTTCTTTGTGGATTGGATTGTTCTTGGGCTCGTGTTGGAGCCGAACGGAAATTGGTGACATAGGTATATGTATGGGCATATACCTAATCAATACTGGATGTTACTTCGTGATTGTTACTTTTCTTCGTGGTTTATCCTTTGTGGATTTGAGAGACCTTCAGGGGTCTCGGGGTCCCTACTGAGTAGCTTATACTCACCCCTGCACGGGCTTTGCCCGCACTACGTTGTGTTGGTTGCAGACGACGGACAGCATTGACCTTAGCTGAGGCTTGCAGAGCGGAACGGTACCCGGAGGTGGACCACTGAGCGGGACGTGCTCGGAGCGGACAGTTGGACCCGAGGAGTTGTGAGCTATCTGTACCTACCCTTCAGGTAGGATCCGTGGTGGACGATCCAGGAGCTGAGCCATCTGTACCTACCCTTCAGGTAGGAATCGAGGAGGACGTCCCAGGAGCCACTTGTACTTTCAGTTGCTGTTTTTTCCTTTCGAGTTGTACTTTACTTTCAGTTGGGCTTGTATTCCGGCCCCCTTTACTTTTCTGCACTTGTAGTTACTTTCCGCTTGCTGACTCTGTGGTGGTTGTTACGTATAAAGGCAATGCCTTCCCTGTTTATCGGGATTATACGCCTTGGTGCTAGTCGCCAGCCCCGGGCCTATGGAAGGTGGGCTTGGGGTAGTCACGGCACGGGCCCCGAGGTCGGGTCGTGACATTAACTAAAAAAACATTTCCCTTAGTTATAATATTTCTTATTGAGCTTCCTACCTGTGTTATTTCTTATTTAACACTATGACTACATTTTAATAACACAATTATACCAATGAAAAAAATCATGATATAAAAATTTGTTTTGTTTTATAATAATTTGTTAATCTCATCCCTAGTAGGATATTGGATGTGAGAAATAACCAAGGATATATGATTCACACAATTAGAATTTAAATTCTACAAAGTGAATAAGTGGAGTGTCAGATAAATTATTACTAATAACAAAATCATTGTCTTAAAAGGTTGATTGATATAATAATAACAATATTCAATTACATAAAAGGGTAAACTATACTAGAAACTAAAAAATGAAAAAAATATGTACATGGTAGTAGTCTTAATGCCCAAACATCTCACAAACAAACAATGAGAATGTAAATTTCATCTAATCATTAACCGACTTTAGTGGACATTAAAAATAGTTTATATAGACATAGAGTGTTCACAACATGTAAACATAATAGGGTCCTCCCTAAATCCTATAATGTAAAATTTAATGAAATCATGTTAAATGATATTGAACATCAACTGAAACTAACCCATCACATAAAAATGTGTTCTAAATTTCTATGCACACTATGTATCTCTCACAATGTATCACATGAAATTAAAATATCATATAAAATATAATATCAAAATAATTTTCTTCACTAATACGTCTCAACTTTTTTTCCAATAATCTCAAATGTTATGAATCATTATCCAAATCCCTCCACAAAAATAAGTCTTCCTGATTACACATATATTAATATGACATAAAATACACTCATTGACTCAAATATTCTTCACATTAACTAATATTATGAAACTCATGCATCAAATATTCTTATCATCATTATAATAAACATATCAAACTATAAACAATTAATATTTTTTGGATCCATCATAGCATATGCATCATGTATTATAACTATAATCATGACATCCCAAAGATTAACCATTTATAAAAGATAATATGACACTGCATATAGAGATACATGTTTGGGAAATTTAAAAATATTCATTAAATAAATAAATTCATATATATGGGGATAATAACCACCACACATTAATGCACATAACAATACTAGGAGACTATAATGAGAAAAATTTTGGTAATAATGCATGTTAAAATCCACAAACTATGCATGATGGAAAAAAAGAACCAAGTGTGCCTAAGACATTTGTAATTAATCCATCCAAGGTAGTTTATCCGGTTATAAGATAACATAACATATTAAAATATCAAAACTACATTACGAGAAACTAAATTATAATAAAAATAAATTGTACATATCATATATCAAAAACTGGTTGTAATGACTCGTATTTTCTCCTTTTTTATTTTTTGAAATTTATTGGAATTATTATGTGACCAAGTGTTAAGATTTCATGATATTTTGAGGAATTGGATTCCTAGAACAATACGATGAAAAATGTTATGTTTCTAATAAACAGTGTAGTAAGTTTATCATTAAAATTGTTATAACATCTAAATGAGTGTTCAGATCAAAAATATGAGGGCACTATTGCATTTAGAGTAGTGACTATAACATAGGAAGCCTCTAACATCGACTTACGCTGGACAACAATGAGTGTAAGAAATTCGATGTAACGATCATTAAAATATATTAAAAAATATATTTTCATTCATGCATTAGGATTTTTCTTTTCAATTAATCCTTTTTTAAGAATTGAATGATGTCACCATAACCCTATAATTCCTATGAGGTGTGGAATGAAACTATTTTGAAAACGAACACATGCAGATCAAGGATCGACGATGTCATGGATCTTCGTTCTTCATCAATAAATTATCCAACCATGTGGTATAGTTTTTCATCATTTGGTTATTCACATTCCCTTAAAATATACATATGACGAACGCAGACCAACCCATGAATTTTGTTATCTAAAGATCGTCTGTTATTACAACATGAAAAAATTATTGAATTGTGTAAAAAAGGAAGATATATATTTTTTATTATTTTCTATTGTTCATTTTAAAACCATATAACATGAGCATGTCAATGACGACATGAAAAAACCAAAAATATTTTTTTTGGGAATCATATCTTCTTATCCTATCAATATTAAATGACTTATTCAATGTTTGACCCTCATGGTCACAACATAATTTTTTTAGGAGGCTCCAAATGCAATCGGGACCTCCACTTGCTAACTAGAATGATTGAACAAAGAGGAATGAAGGTTATGACCTAAGTATCAATGATTTTGGTCTTTTTTTAAATGGAACTATAGAAAAATGGGGGAAAACTACAGATCCAGGGCCACCATTACCAGTGCATGGAGGCTCATGGGGGAAAATGATGGTTCCCATGTGTGGTTTTGGAGGAGGATGGTGTTCTCCCGCTGCGGCGCTCCCGGGTGTAGGTTGCAGTAGATGTAATTTTCTAGTAGTGTGGTGAGGCCACATAGAGCATGTGGCTATGGATGAAATGTATGGTGACCAGAGGCTGTGAGAGGAGGCCTTGACAATGAGTGGAGATGTGGATTGAAGTTGTGTCGAAGGAATAGGTGGTAGTGATACCGCATGTCATGCAGAGGTAGTTGGCGGTCCATGAATACCATGAGACACATGGGATTTACATGGACAAGGTAGATCACAAGGAACATGGGAGCAACAAGGGATGTATCTATTCAGTAGTGTAAACCAGCCAACCTTGTGTGCAAGACATGGGTGGTCGAGCAACTCCAATGGCCCAGCGGCCCAACAATTCGACTTTAGCCAGCCTAGCTGGCCGGGATAGAAAAGGAAATACCATACCAGATCTGACTAGACCAAGTCATGATGTCTATATTGGGTCGGGTTGTTCCGTTTAACAAATAGAGTTATATTATTCAATTTTTTTGTCCATTTGATGAGCTGTTTGTGACTTTGAAACCGTTGCGAAAAGGTAGTTTTTTTGAGACACTCGATGTGAGATTTTATGGTAGTTGGTTTACGAAATAATATATTGGGGAGTATTATCTCCTTGAACATGTGTGATATCACTCGAATCCTACAACTAACTGTGATATGGAGACTTTGTGACTTGTGGGGCTGGACGACCCATCAATTCTCCATGTGACAGGGATGATCTTCATACCATTTACACTCTATTCTCAATCTATGATTTGTCCACCATTGATGATCCATGTGATGCTAACACTCCATTCTCCATCATACTATTTACTAGTATCAACCCTTCAAATGCTGTCAATTCACTATGCCCTATCATTTCTTTGTGCCCCATCGAAACATAATGTATCATGGTAACTAGAAGATCTATTGACTACAGCATAAAATCCATATCTTCATGCTTTATAAATATATATGTTTGTGATAAGATCACATAATGTATTTATTTGTAGTGTAATATTTTTATTTCATTATTGAGTACTTCGTGAGGTTCTTATTGTTATTCCTTTAGTGGTTTGTCGCATTCTACCTAGTATTTGTTTACTCACCCCTACAGGGGCATTCCCCACACGTGGAATGTATTATAAAGATGATTAATTTTTTGATGGTGTTCTATGTAAACCAGGACCTTGTGGTGCTCAGAGTTATCAATAGGATGCTTAGTGCTCCTATGTCTATAAACAAATTTCCATAAACTACCCACCAGGTAGGGGTTTCTTTGGTGGAGTTATATGAAATTGTGTATTCTCTATTAAAGACTCTTTTTTGGGTGGGCTTGAATTCTAGCACTATTTACATTCTATTTTTCCAATGGTATTACTCTATTGTTGGTGTCATAGTCTATGAAAGATTTTTCTAGACATTATTATTACATTTCAGAATTTTTGGCATGGTGATATGTACATGTGTACAATTACATAGGTAGATGCCTCCTATTTGTAGGATATTCATAATCAGTGCTAGTCACTAGCACATGTACTACCATATAAAGGTGTGGGGATGTAAAAATACATTCCCCTATGGGATGGGTCATGACAAAGTGGTATCAGAGAAGTTAGTTGTAATTAAGGACCAAGAGTCTGTGAGGTTGTTTCGGGGAAATTGTTTTATGTTTTTTGAGTTTGGCTTTCATACTATGGAATACTTTGTTGATGCAGCGACCAACACATCCATTCCCCAAGACTCTGAATACTACAATTTGACTCAGTTCATGAATAAACTTGTTACAGGGAAATTAGTGGTATATGCATCAAATAGGATTTGGATGTATTTTCATTTCTATCATGAGTTATCTTAATATGTATACTCTTTCTATTATTGTTTATCTTGATCTATTTCAGGATTCCTCCACCATGATAGACAACTATGTTTTGGATGCTTATCATGAGGATGATCCGCCTATTAATGGGGTGTATGTGCAAGGTCCATTTCTAGAGATTGTACATATTTGTGGTGTACTGACGAAACAACCACCCATTATGAAATATTTAATACTAGAACTACTCACAGAGGATTCACGCAGGATTATTGTGTTACCTGAGTCCTAGAGTTTTCTCCCCCTAGGGATCAGTTTGAGGCCTAACCATATAAGCTATGAATCAGATGGAAGGAGTTACATGTATATTCCTCCATCCGAGGAGGCTTTCCATCCAGATGCTAGTTATATACATGATATTTCTTCATGGATTAGTGTGGTGATGGTAGATCTTAGTGATCTAGAAAAATGATGATATGAATCTATCATGGGAATATTTTTATCAAACTATTCATTGTGAAGTTCTGTCTAGCGATGTTATTGTTATAGCACACATAAGATCTCTTACATCTATAACTGTGCAATAAAATAATAATGTATTACATAGCAAGGTATACAAATCATTCTTTCTAAAACATGAATATTTGGTGGGAACCATTCTTTAGGGCCTAGACCATTGATCAGGGGATACAATCTAGGATCAAGAAATCCATGATATCCATTATAATCAATAAATATTATGGGGTATTGGAATGATATTTTCTAGTGGTTAACATTCTGGTAGAAAAGACACATGTAGGGTGAGTTACTAGCATGCATCAAGTATATGAGTCTTCGATGGTGGGTAGCTAAACGAAGATGCAAGTAACCCAGCAGGTCAGGAACACTAAGATATGACCACTGGAAACTAGATCAGCAGTGCAAGGAAACAAGGTTAGATCAGGTCAGATGACGGATATGCTATGTTACTCTTGTGGCAATTAGGGGAATATAGATATAGATTGCGCGAACCATCATATAACCAATTAGGATATGGTCAATGGACCAATGAGACATAGGTGGAGCAATGGGAATTGTTTTCTGCAAGGAGGAGTTTGTGGAAGAAGAGCAGTTCATGCATTAATATTTGGGAATATGTTCCTGGTACGACCAACAGTACCCCCATGTGGTCCACCATGGGCTTAGGGATCTTGTGGACAAGGACAAGACTATCTTTAGGAAATTTTAATATATTACCCCAAGGTTACTTGTATGATTAAAGGTAATATATGGGTCTTTTAAACCATAGGTCTAGTTTTTATAGAAATAGTTTAATGTCACCCTTATCTTCCAAATACATTTTTTCAAGACTCTTAAAATGTGATTGAAATTTTAACTCAATCCATATGAATAGTGACTCCTACAAAGGGTGATTTTAAGATCACACACTAGTGAAGGATGTTTTCCCATAATATAATGAGACCTTGTTTTGGTTTAGATCTTTTGGTGGAGGCATCGAGGCCTTACAAAAACATTCATGGAATTGACTGGATATCCAAAATTCTTACCCATATTAAAAATTTTATGGACTGAGTGTGGTATGTCGGTATTAATGGGACCAATATTACTATTATAGATGATGTGGATACACATTATGTGCTATATGGAGTTACATAATGAAGGATGAAGCCAATTACTAGTCAGTTGTCTAGTCTCTCCCTAAGTGTTGTGAATAATAGAATGCCAAAAATTCTTAATGTAGTGATGGAGTATGAGGACATATTTCCTAAGGATATCATTGACTTACCTCCCCATAGAGAGGATGACATATTCGTATACCTATACCCTAGGATTACATTTATATTTACATATTCTTATAACAGGTATCCCAATGAGCATCATGAGTTTTGTGTACACTATGAGGACTTGCATATAAAGTCCTTAGTGTGACCCAATGTTTCACCCCGGGAGGCCTCAATTTTGTATACCAAGAAAGCATATGGGAGATTTATATTATATGTTTACTTATAGATGCTAAACTGGATGACCATGATGAATATGTATCCGCTATTGAAGATTCAAGACCTCATCGTTCATCTAAATATATTGATGTGGTTCTTGTTGATAGACCTCATATTTGGCTATTACAAGAATTGAGTATGGGATGAGGTCATCTTGAAGACAACATTCAAGTTATATTACATCTATTATGCATATTTTGTGATATTTTTTGGTGAAATGAACGCCCTAAAAGTATTCATGGGAATCACAAAAAAGACCATATAGTATTACATACACCATTTCACCATGGTCGTTATTGATTACATCGTAGTGTTCCAGGTATCTAATGAGGAGCATGGGATATATTCTGGATGGTCCTGGACATACATTTATTGCACAATCATTATAGGAAGCTCTCGAAGTGTTAGTTCTAGATAAGAGAGGTCCACATTCAAGGATACATCATTTAAGAGTCTTGAGTTTTAGTAGATTTGTTGAAGATTGATGTTGTCCTTTTTGGGAACCACCCAAGAGTTTTACTGATGTGAAGAGTTTCCTTGGGAAGGTTTGGTACTATTAATTGTTTGAGAATGATTATTAGAGTAGAAACATACATGAAATATTTGAGGTTAATTGGGAAACCTTTTGTGTGGTAGGATTAGATCCCTGAGTGTTTTCAGCAGCTAAGGCAGTGATTAATGAGCATTAATATCATGAGATTACCAAATGAGGGTGTTGAGTTAGTGGTGTTTTGTAATTTATAATGGAAAATTCATGGTTGTGTCCTGATGTATGGGAAATTAGTTATTACCTATGGTTCATGAAAGTTAAGACCACTTGAGCATAACAACACTAATAATTTTGTTTTGTTAGTAGTAGTAGACCTTGATTTGAATATGTGCGGAGACTGCCTAATGGGAGAGTAGTTCATCATCAACTGTAACCACAAGATTCCCAAGTGTATCTTCTCATTGAATTTTCTGAACTTATGATATATAAGATAGGTATTGTTCTTCCAGGACAAAGACATTGAAACATCCTATACTCCTTGAAATTTCAATGTTGTGGTAGACACTCTCAATTGAAGATCCATCTTGTACTTCATTAGTGATGTGTTGAAGCAGTTGGCCACATTAAAGATAACCTTTCTTAATAGGGAAATAAAATATTTACTCTATTCTATAGTTGTAACCCCTCCACTCATAATGTGCGATAAGAAGGCATAGCTCTAAGGAACTGACGATGAGACATTACATGCTCAGATGTCCACAAGGTATACCCTTGATTGATATTCAGAATATGGGGTGCACGTCATTATATTCAGAGGATGCACAATATTACTTGTGATATTGAGGTTGGAGGTATTGAGTGAGTTCCATACATCCCCATTGACATTACATTCAGGTGTGAGGATAATGTACCCAAACCATGGACTTATGTTCTATGGTTGGGGATGAAGAAGGCAGTTCAAGGGTTAGTTTTTAGATAACTCTCTTTCAAGGAAGTGAATGTTGAGCACTAAGTTTCAATGTGTTTGACTTAAATTTTAGAGGTTACAATGTGGAATAGGATGGTATATCGCTATAACTCATGATTGGTTTACCAATAAATTCATGGGGAATGATACATTATGGGTGATTATTGACCATTCCATCATTACATCCCACTTAAGACCGATATGTGATCATTTATTTTTATAGATCTTGGGATTCATCTACGTGAAGTGGATTTTTCATAATTCCAATGTACCATCAATTATCATCTCAAATCATGATGTTCGTTTCATATCCAGGTTTTGGAAGACATTATATAAAGTATTTGTGACCTAGTTTCCATTGATCATTGAATTTCATCCCCATAAATAATTCCATATTGAGAGGACCTACCATGATTATGAATGCATGATACATTCTTGCATGAGAGACACAACCATAGTTGGGAGGATCTCTTACCCATAGAAGAGTTTTCAGAGAAAAAAACTATCTACCCACCATTGTTCTGGAACCTTTTGAGGCCTTGTTTGGGAGACCATAACTATCACCACATTGTTGGACTGACCTAAGAGATTCAACCCTCATGGGTCTTAGGTTGGTGTTAAAAACCATCAAGAAGGGTAAAATTTTCCATGAGAAAATGAGAAATATATAATACTAGATGATGTAATATGGATATTAGAGATACAGGCCCTTGGATTTAGAGTAAGATAAATATGTTTTCCCATGGATCTATCCTCAATGTGGATTTCAAGTATTTATCCTGGGTGCCATGTAATTTTCAATACACTTCAACACATTTAATATTTTAATTATAGTTGGTGATGTTGTCTACTATCTAGATCGACCATTTTAGTTGTAATAGTTGAATACTGTCTTCCTCGTGTCACAATTAAGGAGGTATGAGAATGATCATCACACATCATTTACTTGGGAGAGTAGGAAATAATGATGTGGTGAGATTTTTTGTGTACTTTGTGGATTTTGAGGATTGACAGGATTTAATCCTTCTTGGTTGGTCGATTCCACTAACGTGAGTGATGTCTTAGCATGATAATCTCAACAATATAATTTGGGAGTGGGAGGCTAAAATTTATGATCTGTACCCACATCTTTGTGTTAGGGTATCCTTTTTTTGGATTTCAGTAACATACATCCGTAAGGTGGGGAGGATTTAATTACTCATATTTTATCCAGCTGTATTTTTATAAATTAATAATTAAATTTATGGGACTATGTCTATTTGTGGACCAATTTTCCAATTCCATGTGATATTGATTAAATACGTGGTAAAATGATATGTTTCTAATAAATAACCTTTTTGGTTTATCAATAAAATAGGGAAAACATCTTGAAGGTTTCCTAGATATAAAATCTTATGCCACCATTACGTTTAGATTAATAACATTATCATAGGAGGGGCATAACATAGATCAATGTGGGTTGGTTTTGAATGTCAGAATATGGATGTAACTAACATTGAAAATGTTCTAATAAAAATATTTTCTTTGATGCAACATAGATTAACTTCTATAATGAAGAATTTATCTACAATTGAAGGTTATAATCGTAACCGTATAATTCATCTTTGTCATTGAAATAAAGTCTCTCAGTGATGAAGGCTTGATTATTCTTCATCAACAATGAAAGATTCTTATATTCTTCGTCAATGATAGATATAACCATGAGGTATGGTATTTGATATTTTGGTGATTTATCCATACATAGATTCAAACATTAAACGTCATCCAACCAATGAATAGATCGATATGTAGTTATTCTATTCTTTCAGGGTGGATAAATTGTTGTGTAGTTTAAAAATTTAGATAATTCAATGAGATTATATGTTCTGGTATTTTTGAATCTTTCTAAAATAATGGCATCGAGGCCTATATAAACAAGGTAATGATATGTTTTGTGGATGTTTAATGTGTTACTCTAATCAGTAATCTAATCATTATACTATATTTGACTTCCATGGTCATGGAGATTTTTTTGGGAGTCTATGGATGTCATCAGACCCCCAAAGTGCTATATAGATGGATCAATTATATATTGAGGAAGTTGGTGACACTAGGATCACATATATAGCTCAATTTTTTAAAAAAAAAATTCACCATTGGAATGAGGGGGACCTATAGAAATAGGGCCACTAACACAGGCCACCCGAGGTGGTTTCCGGTGGAAAATGGATGCTACTCTATACATGTGTAGCGGAGGATGACAGTCTCCTATTGAGCTAACCCAAGGAGAAGGTGGCAGTTTCCAGACCCCACAAGAAATGAATCTAGACCACATGATCCTCGTGGTGGTGGAAGCCTCAGAAGGTGACCATTGGTCATGGTGGGAAGCTGTAAGGTGGATTAGAGATGGAATGGAGGACCCCCCCCCATCAGTTATTATGTGGGACGTGTTGAGGAGGACGGATAGCTACATGAAAAACAACACAGTTCCTAATCGACCGGGAAACACGAGGGATCCACGTAGATAGGGGAGACTATGTCGGAAGAGTAAACCAACAAATAGTGAATGACAAAATACGGTGGCTGGGATACTTCAGTAGCAATGTGGGTTGGACCTAGTGGCCCAGAAAGACGTGTCTATTCAGACCAGCAGGATGAGGCCTATAGGTTCTACCTAGCATACTGATCACCACAGGCCAGGCTAGTTTGTACCAAACCATACCTGATAGGATCGGGATTTGCCTAGTTATCCAGACCATGTTGGGTTGGTTATCGACTAGACTTGGGTCCGAACATTTTACAAAAAAAACAAATCATTCAAACTGTGTTCATGTTTGTGGAGATGATTTTTTTGGACCATTGGGATGATACAATACTTTTAATATTATATATGTTAGATTTTTTTGGATTTGGTTTACGGACTAATGAAATGATGATTAGGTTCTCCCTAAACTAGTGGACTAGGAGTGAAATCCAGTAGTTTTATATGACCTGGTGACTAGGTGACTAGAGGGATGCATGACCCATCAATGCTTTCTGTTCCATCGATGCTCGATGTGCCAACTATGATGAAAGTTCCATTGAGGCTTGATGATACATCAATTCTTCATGCACAATTGATAATCCATTTTTCAAGAAGAAATGAGATATATGGAATACAAGTGATAATCATAATCTTATTTTTTATACTTATACCACTATGAGTTGAATTTCCTTTTATGTACATCTTTATTTACATCATATAATTATTTGTGGTCTAATTTTTGTTTTTATTTCTCTTATTCTTTTGAAGTTTTGAGGTATCATACAGAAAATTTACATAATCTCCCTTGCATGGGAATAACATGCATGGATCATGTATTATGTAGATGATGAATTATTTGGAAGAGTTCAAGGTGGGCACGAACCAGGTGTTTCATAGTGTGGTCAAGCTCACATGTGGTTCTTTTACCGCATCAGACATCTATCTTACACCAACATTAATATATTTTTTTTGACATGTTTCTTCAACATGTGTGTTCACTTGTGCAGACTCCATTTTTGGGTGGGAAAGTATTTTTCCCTTAGATAGTATCAATTTTTTCTTCTATCATACTATATGGTTGGTAGCTTAGAGTATGAATTCTTTTTCTACTCATTGTTTTTAAATTTCACCATTTGGGATTGGATATGTGTGTTGGTGTATATGTACTTTGTCAATTGCCTCATATTTGAGGGATATGCCTCTTCGGCGCTAGTCTCCATCCCTGTATTATCTGAAGTGTGAATCATGAAGTCATGGAATGGGCCCCACTTGGATGGTTCATGATAGTATGCTTTCTCATTAATGGACTATATATATCATATGTACAAATTAGTTTATGAATTTTAATTAATTCATTCATCAATAATTTTATAATTTAATTACATGGATAATTATTTAAAAAAATTTGATGGCATGACCAAATTACATATAATAAATCAATATTTCAATGACCAATGGGAATACTCCACCTATTATAAACATTCTTCATGGACCATAATCATTCATAATTCAAAAAATTTATCAAGACACCAACCCAGTGGGTTAAATCATTTTATTCCATAAGTTCATTCAATATTTACAAATATTCTCATTCTATTTCTAAGCTACCATAAATACTAAAAACCATGAATAAACAACATAATTAGAGAGTATGGATTATAATGTATGAAATTGGGAATCTCATAAATCTCATACATTATATTAATAATAATTATAAAGAAATACAGAGGTTACAAAAAAATTTAAAAATAATATTTTCATCTGAAAACCTCTCCATTAGAATATGATTCTTCTCAAACCGCACTTTGAATTTCAAATTGAATCCCTCCACCATTTTAGTCAACTAATTACATAAATATAATCTTTTTTCTTATAATAATTAAGAAATCATACCTCAATGTCTCATGGCTGGTCATACCAAAATCATCATTTTCAGAAAAAAAAACACAATTTATTATAAAAAAATTAAAAAATATCATGGAATCTATGTACTATTACTATGGTCACAACACATTATAGTAAAAAAATATATCTCTAAATAAAAACTACTTTTTATCAAAAATAATCCTCAATAACTGAAGAATTTTTAATTAACTGGTTTATTTATCATTAATTAAAAAAAGAATAATTAAACATTATCTATCAAAAGTTTCATGTAATCTGAGAACAATTTCATACATTACATCATCTTTCGAACAAATATATTATATCCAATTTTAAATAATCATTGGTTCTTTTTGTTCGAAAATTACTATGATTATAAGTAAAAAATTAAACATGGATATTTAATTATTTATCAATTAATAATTATAAAAAATACATTCATTATACAAATCATATGAAATGATTCATTCCATCATATATCATAGTTCGTTAAAGCCTAATATAATTTACAACACGATCCAATCAAATTTAACATTGGAAGCACAGTTGATCGCTACAAGAAAAATAAAATAAATTCAATAATCATCCTTCAGTATTAAATAATATTAATGAAACTATTAAATAGTTATATAATAAATTTTTTCATATGGATTTAATTGAAAAAATGGAGAACTAAAAAATTCCCTATAATGAAGAAGAATTTAAACAATTTCCACACAAAATGGATGAAAGATGATTAACTAGCATTCAATGAAAATAGAAATTCATCTTAGAATATATATTTAAATACACCAAAAATATATTCATAGATCATATCCAAAATAAAATTTTCATACATATAAGGGAAGGTATCATAAATAAATATTAATGGAAAGAATTTAAAAATTTCAGTAATCTATATCACTTTATTCACCATGGTCTTAGTAAGACACCCCATGGATGAGATAAATTTTCATTTAGTAATAACAAAATACATACCAAGAAAAAAATTTCATAAATGTACACATCATGTGATAAATACTCAAATTAGAAATTGTTTTAAGGAAAACCATGTAAGAATAATTAGTCCTGAAATCAAGGCATGAATATCAAGTAATAATGGAAGTTTAATTTAAAACCAAGTTTAATCCCTTTTTTTCATTCATAGATTCATCATTAAAAAAACTCCCTATCCATGAAAAATATACTTTGTTTCATCAATTTAAATAGAATATGAACCAATAACCCAACCACTATTTTGACAGAGCCATGTCAATAATTTCAATAAACTATACAGTCTAAATATGATTGTTCACATTTATGTTTCAAATACAATAGATTATTCCCCACTATGGTTTTTCAAAATGAATGAAAAAATGATTCCTCTATCCCATTTCGATATAGAATGTCCTTAATGACATACTAAATAGTTCCATGCCGACATTAGGCAATTTGACAAGTCCGTTGGGATAAAAGTAACAACCCCACAAAAAAAACTCACTTTCATGGTTTCATAATCAATGATGAATGAAAAAATTCACAAAAACCATAAAACCGTAAAGAATTAGTCACCACCAGAACAACCAACATTTTTTAGAACACTTTCATAATGAAAACAAATCATATACCCTCCAAAGAAACTCCAAAAACACTCTTCTAACACACAATATTAAAAAAAAATTATGGGTTTGGAAATAAAAGATCATTACATTATATTCCTATCAAATAGTTATTTTAATATATAACTAAAAAACAAATTTGATAATGGAATGAGAAGGATTTTTTCAAATATCTACACTTCGTGATACCATTCTTGATAATAGGCAAAACATGATCATATGCATCCATTTTATAGAATAAAATGTTGTCAAAATATGTAACACCAACAACCCACTCCAGAAAACACACATTGAGATATATATATAAGTATTTTAAGCCTAAAAAATATATTTTATATGAAAAAAAATTTCATATTCCATATAAAGGTAAATATAAAAATCATAAAAAATTAATACAAAATTGGTCAATAAGTCAAGGTAATGAACACATTAAGAAGACTCATGGTATAATTGTTTCTCTTTATTTACATTTATTTTTAAAAATATATGAACGTGTGGAGAATAACAAATGAATTACACATTCTCATATTGATACAATATCAATGAAATCATCACCATTAAGGTTGTATCACTGATATCCTTGACAACTCCCATATCTATGACCATAAAATCATTTGGAATAGAATTTTTTTTGATATATAGTGGACATAATTTATTTATATAATATATATGGTATTATCAGTATAATATGTAAAATCTATCATATAATCAAACACATCAGATATTCCACAAGAATCTATAAAAAAATTTCCCCATCACCAAACCATCATTGAACATGATGTTGAGTGACACCAATTAATGACGTAAATAATCATTACCATATACTATTATCCTTTTATATATATATTAGGTCTATAGAATATCATATACTACCTTAATACTCTCAGTAATCCAAAAATATATATATCATTTTATATAGTAGATCTGATTAATTTTTTTGATTCTGTAACCCGATTATGAAACAATCGAGAACATAACTGTTAGTTAAAAATTATTATAAAGGAATCACACGAATAGTTTTTTGGAAATGAAATTCGTAAGAAAATAATACTATATTCATATTCCTAATACATTAAACTAAAAATATATGACAAATTAATGAGGTAATACAATGATCACGATGATGTATGATCTTCCCAAATAATAGATGAGGTCACACCACCTCTTGAAGTTACAACTATGTCGAAAACACAATTGAGATCTACTCAATATATTATATGATGTGGTAGTATTTTCTGTTAAGGTCCACTATTAACCTTATAATGTCACAACTTCATTGATCAAATGAAAAAAGAGTACAATTTATACAGATATATAATATTAATTACTCAATGTAACATCAATTGGTTATAGAAAACTATTAGGAAAATAGTCTTCATCCAGCAGCATAAATAATTATAATATCAACACACAAACTCTATAAAAGAACTATTTATAAAAAGTAAAAAATTATAACCTAACATAACATGATATATATATTTTAATATCGGATGCACCTCCTCATGTGATATATTCAAATCATGGAGAGCCCCTCCCTCATAAATAATAGAACGAAAAGAATCATCACGAAATGAAACTAGTAACGATCATACTCAAACCATTCATTTGATTTCCATGCATAGTAAAATCGATATCACCATTCTTTAAACATTGAATTTATTTTTTGGTACCTCTCTACCAGTGTGACTGAATTGGACAACATTATCATCTAAAAAATTCATCATTTACCTCTATCCTGTCCCATATTGAGGTGAATCATGGGGGATATACATAATTCATGATTCCACTCTTAATTATTGAAATAATCACTATATGAAATAAATAAATTATAATAATATACTACATTTTCATTTAAAAATTTATATGAAATATCAATGGTGGAATAATGCTTTATTTATGTCCACTGTCTATATTTCATGTTATGTTTTCAGTTTATGAATAAATATGGAAATATCTTGTGATGATTGAAAACACATAAAAATTCACATATGAGGTAGTGTCACTAAAATGTAATGGAAATAATAACTAAATTAAAATTTTGATCATGGGAAGGGGCTTAGTTGGGATCATTGTTATGTAATATTATATATGTATATATATAATAATAAATAGATCTCTACTGCATCCAAAAACACCCCCTTCAATGATAGGAAGTTGTGTGTCTTATGTAAACCTTGGAATATGTTATAAAAATGGGAATTGGTATATTGAATATAAACATATATTAGTTAAATAAAATTTTATAATATAAAAAGTCATAAGAATGTCTGAACCATTATATAATTGATATATAAAGTTTCAAAATATAAAAAAACTGAATGATACCCCAACAATATCAAATAAAATTGAGTATAATTTACTATTAAAAAACACTTATAAGAGTGTCAAATTATTGTATCACCCAATTAATAAAATATTAGTATATAATAAATATATCATATAGTATTCCTTAGGAACAAGAAAACATAATTAATAAAAAAACACGTATATATAATCTAATTTTATATCCGATTGAATTTATCACACAAAATATATTATGGTGGATAATTATTCTTCCCATTGTACTATAACAACACAACTATATCATCAATGAATACCGAATACAATTATTTTCATTAATTATATGAAAAAAGGATCACAATTAGATAATATGGTCATCACAATGAAACAACATTTAAAGAGATATCCAACACCAAATACAAACTACACATGTTGAGGAAGAAGAGTTATTATCGTATCTCCAATTATAGTATGTATCTACAATAGTGACTTTACCATATAATATAGAAATATTATCTATATATTTATATATATATACATGATTATCAACTACAATAATCAATTTTATTGACATTATATCCCACTCCATCACAATTACTAATATATTCAACAGGGAAATGTTATATTCAGGAAAGAATTGAACATAAATTAAATAAATAGTTTAAAAATATAAAACCCCATTGGGTACCTTTATTTATATATAATTAATAATTTATAATAATATATTGATCATATAAGTAAAATTGAGTAGCCTATTGGATTGTTTGATCATGATGAGAACAACCTCCACCATCATTCTCTACTCTTTAAGGATGAGAGGTATCATGAAATTTTCTTATGTGTTCTCATCACCCTATAAAATATTTAAATACAGTAAACAATATTAATAATATGAAAACTAAATCTCTTATAATTTGTGATCATTAAGAAGAAAATATTACCCACAATATTTGATCAACATGAATTAGTTGATCTTATAATTTATTTGACGAGAGATAAAATTTTTAAATATGGATTTGCAGATACAACACTTTGATAAATGACAAGATAAAATATATGAAATACCCATTACATAAAAAAAACAATCCTCCAATTATGTAACAACATACCATAGCTATAATAATTTATTAATACATAAGACTTCCCTCTAATGATGAGTTGGTTTCTTCATGTGTACAATAAATGATGCCATATTTCACAAAATCATTTATATATGTTAATAATTCAAATGAGATGATATGTTACACTATAATATAATAAAAAAATACACACTAAAATTTGTTTCCATATATTCATCTTCTAAAAATAAATCATTTTCATTTTGTAGATGGGTTCAGAAATTGATCCCAAACTCCTACATGATGCATATCCCGTATTAATGGGTTAGTAGAAACAATTTACATAGAACATTTGATGTTCAATTACAACAATTTTGTTTTCATTGATACCAAAACGTATACTATAAATGTAATAAAGATCACATAATCCTTATAAAAAAATAAACCACACTCCCTTGTTGTCACACACAACACCTCCATCAATAAAATCTATTGATCATGTAATTAATGGAAATATTTGAAATATTTATCCCTGGTCTATCAATATTCCATTATCATTTTGTAGAATTTGGACACATGACATGCATGTATATGTAGGAACTAAAAAACTAATAATTTCATCATATATGTATGGATTCCATAATCCAAGACTCTATGGTGATCTATTAGAAAATCATGATGATCATATTCTTCAGTAACATGATAGGGAAATTTTCCTAGATCCATAAGAAAAATAAATAAATATTAGAGGGTAATAAATTTAGAATATTCAATAATTATGATTAGTTATTTATGACTTTACATTCTTAGTTCTGTTTAAAACCAGTGTCTAGCCATTTAGAACAATGTTATTACCAGATAAGATTAGATATTTAAATTATTTTCAATTACAATATGTGAGAATAATATTAATGAAATTTTCTTAATCAATGATTAATAAAAATACAATTCATTTAATTAAATGCATTGGATTTATATATATAATCTTATTATCAATAATCAATTGAAGGAATTAATATCCGATATAAAAAACCAACCATACATTAAAAAAACCATTAATATTTATATATCTTTTTGGAAAGTCATCGTAATTTATATATAAAAATTTAGTATTATATATCATATATTCCACAAATGATTGAGGAAAATTAATTTATCATCAATGAAGAAATTACAATTTTGAATAAAAATATTAATTTGTTCCTAATGTTATTTGTATCAATATTATCAATATATTTTTAATAATATTTAAATAATTTATACAATTTTTTCTATAAATGATAAGGATATAATATAGAGTGGAATATACCAAACTGGATGATGAAATGAATGATCGTTACAAGATCACATCAAATGCGGGTTTTTAAAACTTCTTCTCGATGTGGTTTCAATGATGTATTAATAACGATAAGAGATTTTTTGGTTTATAACTACATTAATTATCACTATCATAATAATATAATAATAAATATAATTTTTCATTTCTTATTGATTGGTGATGTTTATGTCCCAACTTGTGGAGTTTATTACATATAATTGGTGTATATTATCTCTTAATATTTTTAATTTAAATTAAAAATCAATGACAATAACTTGACAACCAATAATACTTGTTATAAACACATTTTTTGGTGTGATAATTTTTTATAAAAATATTCAAAATAAATCACAATGAAAACTATTAATAGATACTTCATTTGTTACATATCAAAATTTTAATGGATTTTCTTGGAGATTATTTAATGTATTATAAATAAATAGATAAAAATGATGATTAATTTAGAGTATTGATATACAAATATATGACAAATGGATATGATCTCATAACAATATATTTTTAATTTTTCTCCTATACGAATAACACTATATTCATAGGGTGAGTAATCATGATAATGTGATTTAGATTTCCATTTACAAACATATGTAATATATTATTAGACTAATAAACAATATTTTATATATTTATATATGTTATCTTAATTATATCGGTATTACATATGGTTTATGAAATTCTTTTTATTATCTTTAAAATTAAATTCCATAATAAATAAGAAAAATGTAATTTTTATTGATACATGTGATTTATATGTGATCTTTATATACCCTTAGAGAAAGATATTAATAAAAATAATATTCATAATACATTTATGTGTTGATGGATTTTGGATTCAAAGGTAGAATTTAATGAATATTACTGCTTAACGTTGAATATTTATAAATTGATAGCCTATGGATTTAAATAATTAAAACTTCATGATAATTCTACCCAACTAATGATCTAGGGTAGGTGTCTGTAATTACATGATAAATATTTAGCTAAAATTTTAATTATAAGAAATCATGGGAGAAATATGTTAATTTTATAATAATATATTTAATATATATGTATAAGAAGATAAAATAATTTCCAAAAAACAAATATTGATATGATAAAAAATGTGTACTTCATAATATATCAATAACAAGAATAAGAATTTAAATTTATATATTCCATGTGATAATTTTATATCAGATCCAAATCCATGACGAGATAACAATTATTACTAAAGTCATATCCTTGAAATTTATAGGAATGTTAATCATAAATATATATATGATATCCTATGTTATTGAATCATCTCACAATAATTTATCATGAAGAAGTTTGTGCTAGAGAAAACTGATGTTGTGTAAATGCCATGTATGTTAGAAAAAAAATATTAATTGTAATTTTTTGATGTTATTGATGATAAATGTATATTATTTTTTTGTAGAGTTTTTTATATCACAAGTCCCTAAAACAATAAACAAAATCATAGAACATATAATGGTTCTATATAATAAATCCATCCATTTAGAGAAAATTTTTCTATATATATCAAATAGCACCCCCAAAGAGATATCATGGAGACGATTTTTGATGAATATAAATAAAAATTATTAGAATTCCAAAATGTTATGGTATAAAGATACAATACCATAAGTATGACTATTCCATTACCAAAATAACTAAATGATCGACCAAAACTATTTACCTTATCATCTGTAATGTAAATATTTCCATAGAAAATAGTTCCATATGGGTAGTAGTGGATTATACTACAATAACATCATAGTTAAATTCTAATAAAGGTTATATAACACTCTATAATATTACCAAGACATATATTATTGATATTCAATCAATTATTTTAAAAAAAAATTATTTAATCTCATCAAAATTTTAATTTTAAATAAATGTTTTTAGGATCATTTAGAATGATCACAAAAACATATCGATCTTTACAAACACAATTCATCCCCAAATAGATGTAAATTATAAATTTACAACTCACACTATATATTAAATTCATAGATTATTCTATATGTATACCACTATAGTTTTAGATCATCTTATTCCTATAATTACATTTTCAAATATATATATTAAAATATTTAATTTAAATTGGTCTATATAAAACAATAAATGGGATGAAATGTTGCACTCAATCGTCATGTGATGAATTCATTATTATAAATATGTTGGTGTAACAACTAGTATAACAGAATCTAGTGATGTTATAATCAATTAAGTAACACATCAAAAAAAATGTAAAAAACATTAAATTACCTATTTTACTTTTGATATTCATTTTAGAGGAATATATATTTTATAATATCTCAATTAATGTAATTTTTTAGGTTTTGGGATGAATGGAAATATATGATCTATGTAAATAAGTACCATTGATATTAAAAATCATATTATAATTATGACCAATAAATATTCCCATATACCAATCAATTGTTTTGTAAATAAACTTTTACACATGTAATTAATGTGTAATTACACAATTTATTCTCAAAATGACGAATTTCTTGAGGTGGATGATCTATGGAATGATCTGTATTGTGAGGATAATTTTATGGAGATAATTTTTTATTGAGATAATTGTTTATGAAAAAATGTATACTATCAATTTTGTGAGTTATAGTTATATTACATTTACAAATATGGGATAAGGTATATTAAGGATGTAATAAAACCAATGTACCCTTTTCTATTTTCATCATAGGTTTTGCATTGACAAATATATTGTCACATTTTTATTTGGTTGAGATTAAAACAACAATAGAGTAAAAAATATTTAAAAATATAATTATACATATATAGATAATGTTTATATTATTAATCAACAACATTACCTAGAAAAAATAATCCTCACATTATGGCCTAATTATATGACCGTTAAAATGATGTATGAATATATAATCTGTTATATAATATTGTTCAATGTAGAAATATAATAAAATTAATATCATTAGATGTTTTTGAAAATACATATGACTATCTATTTTACAACATATCACTTCTTTTATAAAAATTAATATAAAAAAATTATTTATTCATTTAAATTGTGAATTAACTATTAAAAAATTAAGAAATGTATAATAAATGTCTTAATGCTTTATGAATGACTTATATTGAATTTAATATAATTACAGTAATTAACTATCTACTATAATAATAATAATATAAACTAATCTCATTATACTATTTTAAACTAATAATTAAACTGATTAATATACAGAAATATAAATACTGAAATTAAATAAAAAAAATTTGTAATTTTATTAAGCAATTTACTACAATTTAATACCACTATATAAATGATAATAAAATATCTTTGAAAATACCCAATATTAATGTATCATTTTGTTATTAATGAACAATGTATAGATATGAAATGTTATTCTTAAATAATATTATATATAAATCATCATGTCATTTGGATATCCAATTATGTAACAATAAAAAAAGAATCACATGAGATCATACCAATATAATACCATAAAATATAAACTCAATCAGAAAACTAGTTTGTCAGAATTGATACCCCTAATTAATCAAAATTATTGTTTCTCTTGATTTTTCAACACCTCAATGAGATGGGGATACCTAATACTACAAGATTAATATAAACCACATTGATATGAGTTTATCTATAATCGAAGGATATCTTGGATTATTCCTCAGTATGAGATTATATATACTCACAAGGATTATGTTGTGTATATTAGTGATTCTTTTTATCCATGATTATTACTACATAAATTTCCATTACTATAGATTTTGAAATAACATAAACTTTAGTAAAACCACATTTTAGGAATTTTTAAATCCCAAGTGTCATTTAAACTATTTATAGAAATAATTACCATATATCATAAATTGATAATGATCAATTATATTATAAATAAAAATGTAATATTGTATATTAATATCTTGTGATTATATATTTGTCCGATATATCACACATAACTTTTATAGGTCCATGTGTAATCTATTTGTTATTTAATTATTTTTGAAAAACTTTATGACCAGCTGTCTTGAATGTGTACCAAAACAATCATATTTAATTTCAAAAGGATTATCATATAAAAACAGATAATAATTTCCATCGAACTATCATATGTTTATAATCAGAATAAATTGGATTTTTTCAATGTTAATGAATTAATTTAACAATATAAGTGAGTTAAAATAAAATGACATCTTGCATTGTATTTTGAAAAAAACAATGTGAGTTGTCAAGAGATAGTTCTTAGAGGCCATGCAAGGAAATTAAAATATGAACATTGATGTTTTTCATATAAATAACTGGTCATTTGATGATTTTGCAATAGATTTTATTCAAAACTAAAATCTCCCATATTTTTCTATGTGATATCTTCCCATTCCTAGTCATTGTAATATATTACTGAGTTATTAAAACTGTGAATCCTTGTAATTTTTATTTCTTTTAGAACATATTTTATTTTGTAATAACGTATAAACAATTATATGATCTAGTGATTTTTGTGATAATAATTTGGTAAATACAATTCATTGTAGCTTGGGCATTAAGGTCTACGAAGAAATAAACTAATCATTATATCTTGGGGTTTTGTGGATATTACTATAGTGCTATTATGATAATTATATTTAGGTAATTATAGGCAATGAAAAAAGACATTAAAATAAGAATAAACTACTGTATACCTTTTCCTTTGTTTATTTAATACATTACTCTAAAGGCTAAAATATTTGAATCTATTAATATATCATGTATGACATTATTACTACAACTAGCTTTTTTGTTTCATGATTTTATAAAATCTTAATATGATATGTAATTAATAGAATATTATAGTTCATACACAACATTGAATTATGTCTATATTATCAGTTCGGCACTGAATATGAGAAAAAATTAACATGTATTTATAAATTCCAATGGGATTTTGATGTTCACTCTCATAAAAAAATAAAATTCTGATTCTGATAAATTTTCTTTAAGAGGTAATTATTTTTTCCTCAATTATATAATTTGATAAACTACAATTCACCCACATGTATGTATATTTATAAATGATACACATTAAATCATACGTGTCACATCAATAAGTTTATTGATGTATTTATTTGTTTCTTTTTTGGTATCATAATTTACATAATGTTTCCACATGGTTTTTTTGTTGAAATTTAAGAGTTTGGTTTCAATAGACCATGGAATATAGTTAGGATATCGTTTTGGAGAGACCATGTGGCCACAACCAATAAACTATGTGACCATTGTTCATAATATATAGTGGAAACTAGGTAGATAAAACAATGTTTGGAAAAGCATCTGGGATAACCATGCTATTTATTCAATAGTAGTAGTGTTGGATACACAATAACCATATGTATAGGAAGACGATTAGGGTTAATATTGTTACCATTACATTTCATTAAGAAGTTGGAATTTATCATTATAACATCATAGGTTTTAACACACAATCACATCTGATCCACCAAATATGGGATTTTTAGCTATGTGAGCTTCCACCAAGCATTCATACAACCTTTAATGATCAATATTTTTGTAATATTTTTTTTATATTCCTTGTGGAATCATCTACTAAGACTCATTTCATTCGATTTTCCCTAACTCTACAATTTATCATCCATTACACATGGAATTTCATTTTCTGGAAGGTTGTTTGACATAATGAGGTGTCGATCATGAATTGCTGGATAAAATCATGATTGTTATTGTTTGATGTTTCCATTACAGAGTCTTGTTGTTTTGAGGATGTTGTCTTACACCATTTTCACTAAATTTAAAACTATAATGTATGTGGTTCCATGGTTTTACATTATTAAATGTAATTGGATTGAATAATTTTTTTTCAATGTGTTCTATAGATTATTTTTGGTGAAAAAATTGTTTTAAAAATCATTGATAATCAAATGTGATGATAATTGTGGTTTTAAAAGAAACTAGAAATGTTTCATTTATGATTCATTGGGGTATTTCTGATATATGATTTATACCTTTTTTAAAAGGTGATAAATGTGGGTTTAATGATATTATAGTGATTCAATTTGTTGAAAGTGGAATTTCATAGGGAAATGTGGTTTAATTCACATGGCCAACTTTATTGTTCCCCATAAAACATTCAATGAATCATGAATGTGATGTGAGGAATTTTATAAAAAATAATCAATGTGTGTATAAATTTGAAAGGGTATTTTCCCCTGGATATATTTGGAATACATATGAGCTCTTCTGGTTGTGTTTCTAAATGGTCTCAATTAATTTATAATTTAGATATAAATGTATACCCAAATTTTTTTCATGTGCCTGTTGAATGAAATATCTTTTCTTTATGTAATTTAGTGGTTTCCATGTGGATTTTGATCATTCTATAAATTTTGAATTTTAAAATGGGTGATATTATTGTAGTAAATATTATTCCTATAATGAGTATGAGAATGAAATGGATTATATGGTATGTGAAATAGAATATTAGAATATTGGGAATCCAAGTTACATTGGTGGGTGGATGTGAACTTGTAATCTAGTTAATTCATAATTGGTTGATCCATTGATTCTTATGGTCGTATTGATAGTACAAATCTAACAGAACATGTTATATTATTTGAGAGGACTAGACCATTGGATGTGTTCACCTCTACTATCTCGTGGATGGGAACTCAGTTGGTTTTGGATTCTGTTATGGTGACTAGTAGACCTTGGAATTGGATCTCCTATAATAGATCATGCAAGAGAGCGTAGTCGGTATTTTAGTTATATGATTTTATCACAAATAAATGAGGTTCATATTGTCCAATTTATGTTATTTAAATATAGGTATTTCTTGTAGTTCTATCTCATGACATACTTCTCATTTGATGTGGAGATATCTAAAGGGATATGAGATATATATTTGACATTTTTAAATAATAATATATTATTTCTGAAATTTGAAATTTTTAAATTGCTTCTACAGAATGATTTGAATAAAATGGTTTCATAGAAATTATTATAATATTGTTATATAAGTATACATTTTGTTTTTTCCTAAAACTATATAGCATCAATTATTTAATTTATGTAGATTCCTACAATTCTTTGGAGAAGACCCTACAAACATATTTTGGTTTTTAATTTGATTTTATGTAATTTTGATGTAAAGGAATGATTTATCAAGGATGTCATGTGTATATAGATTCTATTATTCCACTTTATTCGCATTTTGTTAGTAGTGGCTAGAGGGTGATGACAACTGTGTTACATGGATTCATTTTGGATGAGATTTTTTCTAACACTCTATTGATGTATTTTTGGCATTAGATAATGTTGTATAACATTGAATTAAATTTTATTATGTAATTTGGTTATTCCTATCAGTTATGTGGTGTTTATTATTATTGACTGTTTATCATTATATATATGGTTGAAATAATTCCCAGTCGTTGTTGTTGATACCTAGGAACTAATTTCCAGCGTTTGGTGCAAATGAATTACCTTCAAGTGGTGTTTCGGTCTAGTTGAGGTGTATGATCAAATACCATATCGATTGGTTCCTAAAAATGGTAACAAAAGGATGTTACCCACTTTTTGGGTCATGTTATATGGAGAGATAGTATAGATAGAGCAGAGCTAGGAATATCAGGGCCTACGGTTTGGCTTCGATTTTGGGTGTATCGATAGTAAGTTGCGTGGAATGGATTGATTTACTATGAGATATAGTTATTTGATTTGTATTATTCTCCAAGAAATAAATATAGAATACACGCATTATATGGAAAATGGGTGGTGGTGGAGTGATTTTCTTGGTCTTGTTATTCTGAGGGGTTTCATTATGATTGGAATTATAATAGTTCTTGTATTAATTTATTGATGAAAATATTCATAATGGCTTAATTGATAGTTTTCCATGTGTTTAGTGCATTTTAGCATCAAATCTCCAAAGAGTCTTCTAGTGAACTTGTGGGAAAAGTCATTGAGATTTATCCCTCATAAATCCATCTGATATTAGTGCAATAAATTGTATGGTAATTCTTTGAATTAGGTCATGGAATTTGATCTGGTCCAGCTACAGTTTGAGAATTTGAAATCAGACCATGAAAAGAAAAAACCATATAGGTTCCTAAATAAAAATACCCCTAGATTTAGGGTATCAAAAAAACCAAGGAATTAAAGGAGTGGGATTAGATGGTATAAATAATGTTCAAATTTGAGGATAATGATAAAGAGTTTAGAGTAGTGTGTTTTAAATTCATGTTGGATTGTATTATTCGAATGTGGATGGACATTGTGGTGCATGCTAGAATCTATGAACAACTGTGATTGAATTATTTCTTTGTTGCCATCAGTGAGATATATTTCCCTGAGAGTATTTCCCTTACCATATCCATGGTTTTTTTATTGGTAAAAGTCAATGATACTAGACACTGATATAGTATTCCATCCACATTTTATTGTTAGTTAGGATGAAATCAAAGATCATTTCCAATTGGAAGCTGAATGTTCAAAAATTTGAGAGGGGATTTCCATTTTGTATCTGATGTGAAGGATTTTATTGAGATGAGAATTTTTATGTGTTTATTTATAATTCAATGATGATAAAAATTTATGATATGGAAAATTTAGGTTTTTGATGAGCTGTTTTTGTTTGGGGTGGTGGGTGTTCAACCGAGAAAAAGATGAATCCATATTGGAAAGTTATAATGGGAGGTGATAGTTTGGAAAAAACATTCGGACTCTCACTATATGTGGCTTCTGATACAGGGTCAGTAAGGTTCCATCAATGTGGGAAGGCATATAATATACAATATGAATTTTCATCTTCAATCAGTACTTGTAACTATTGTTGGTCTATGGGGAACATGTATCTATAATGTGATATGGAACAACCATATTACAGTGTTTTAGGATTGGAAACATTCAAATTGATGTTGGCTGACACTGAACTATCTTGGACATAGTATACTCAGTTCAGAGGTCATGGTAGTAAACCAAAATATTCTTCTGAAAATATTAAATTTAGGGTGGAGCGATATGTTAGTGGTATCTCTCATGTTCAGGCTGAGGTGATGCAACTTCAGGAGGTTGAACAATCACAAGTTGAATTGGATGCAGGGCCTGCAATTGTACACGACACCATTATTATTATTCCATCATCTTTTTATAATGTTCAGTTTGATACTTGAGATTTATTTTATTTTATTTATTTAATTCAGGAGGAAGTGTTAAATATTTCAATTGAGAAAATCATGTTTGTGATTTTATTAGGAATATATTTTGTTATACAGATAGAGTATGATTTCTGATGTCCGTCTTATTCAGTCACTATGTTAATGGGTGAGATAGAACGAGACATTCATGTATTTAAAATTATCCCCTTTTAATTCATCCATTGAATGGATTGGATAATTTGATTATATGAATACATATATCTTAATTGGATTCAACTGAGTTGAATTTATCCTAATGGAAGTGTATGTAGTTTTCAATGTGAATGGGATCTTTTATTTTTTATGTGTTGAACATACGTACATAGAATTAGGAAACCATATTTGTAATATCTTGTCACTCATGCTGGAGTATGATGATTGTTCTTATACGGGTTGATTACCTGTTATGTTGGATGTGTTACAAATCAGGTTTTTAAGATTTTTACATTCTTTCCTCTAGAGTGGGATGTGGAGTCCTAAATTAATTTTTTATTAGGAAAACAACTGATATATCATCCAATAAAATATATGGCCCATGTAGAGTTGATTAAATTATATTTACAAATATATTATATAGAATCCAAATTATTCACTCACATTATATTCTCACCATAGGATTCCATATTTTTATTATCGAAAAGGCCATTGGGTAAATATGGTTGTCTATCGACTAATATAAGATAAATATTGTAATGATCAGGGAAAATTATCCTTCTCCCACTATTAGTGACCTTATTGTTTAGAAAATAAATAAATATAGTTTTTCATGTTTGATTTGATTTTTTTGTATCACCATCTCAGAATTGGAGAGGAGGATGTTCCAAAAATAGACTTTTATATAATAATAGGCCATTTTGAGTACTTGGTATTGCCTTTTGGGTTGAATACTGATCCAATATTCAGTAAGGAACTTATGAATAGGTTATTTTATACCAAAATTTAATTTTTATTCCGGGTATTTGTTGTTGAAATTCAGCTCTATTTTGGAAATAATAATGAGATTGTGCGGTAATTGATAATTGTTTTGGGAACCCATAGGAAACATCGTCTCTATAGGACTATTTCTATGTTTTCCCTCTAGATAAAAGACCCCATGTTACTATGTCATGTTATCATTGAATTACTGTTTTTAGTGGACCCTATGATGATTTGTTTAGGTATTTCATGGCAATATCAAAATCATTTTTTGTAGATTATAATATTTTTGGGCCTGTTAAGGTATAAATAGTGGTTTGTTTGAGATTTATATCGGATTTCATTTTATATGACATACCTTATCCTTAATGGGATAATGTTTTAAAGGATCTATGTGTTCTATTAATCCATATATGTGATAATTTAGTGGTAAACCAGAACACCTATTATGATATTATCAGAATATAGGAAGGGACATGTGGTCTATTGTGATTAATCTAGTATGGTTATGGGATTTTTCCTGATGATGTATGAACATTTGGTTTTATATGGTTACTAATAACTCTAACCACACTAAATTAATTAGATAACCCATGGGGGATGTTTTTAGTAAATTATGGATTTAAGATCTTGGAAAAAATTATTACCCTCAAAAATCCAAATTTCAACGAACATCATTGGGTTGAGTAACTTTTGAGGAATTATTTTTATATATTCATTACCACATTTAAGGGGATTTTTTTGGAGGATTCATCGAGAATGAATACACATGTTCATTTTTTGAAATGTTAATGGGATGAGTGTACTTACATTGATATTTATAATTAAATTTATTTAGAGTCCATGGAACCCAACCGAGGTGATATCTTGGGCAATTTCTGGATGAAACCCTTTCTTGGGGATATGATTCAACAAGGTTATCTGGGAAATTATTTGTTCCATCATTCTATTAAATTTATAAATGGTGGGTAAATATATTTTAATTTGTCATTTTCCCTGGAAAAATTCTTATGCATCAATGGTCTCTTAGTGGTTCTGTTTTCATGGAAGAATGTGGTAATGCAGGATAAAATATAGTACCAGTGGGCCCATCACGCTGGTTCTACCATGATGTTTTGTGATGTTCGTTAGATGCTCCAATGGCTAGGTATGAAGTGAGACATAGATGAATTCATCTTATGGTGTAATAAATATCACTAGGTTATATAAGACAACCAAAGGTCCTATAGTGTGATTTATGTACTAAATATTATTACAATGACAAGGGTCATATCACCATGGATTTTATTGTTGGATTACCTTATACACCCTATTAAAGGAATTCCATTTGTGTATTGATTCAAAATAGGAATAAATAATACAATTTTTGTCGAATTAGGTATTCCACAAATGTGGATGAGTTGGGTCAGTTGTATGGTCAAATTGTTGTGAGGCATTAAGTTGGTCGGTCTTTTTTTTGAAATGGATATATGTTTTATGACATGGTTTTTTGGATGCCATTATAATTTAATGGGGTCACATTTCATGTTCAATATGTCATAACACCATCAAACTAATGGTCAGAGAGGGTGGAAAATTCATATTTTGGAATATAAGAAATAGGAATGTGTGATGGATTTATTAGTATCATGGGATATCCTTTTTCTATTGATTAATTTTTCACAGTAAAAGTGTTAAAATAAATTTTTTAAGGATCATTTGAATATCTTTTTGGTTGGTCACAAGGAAGTAATTTTCATTGGGATGTGGGGGGTGAGACCACATTTTTTGGACTGATCCATGTATTAGAAAACCCATGGAAAAATAAATTTGAACATTCCATAGTTTTTTAAAACATAATGATGATATATGTGTTATTCCAATTGGAGGTTCTGATATTTATATTATTTCATGGGTGACTGGTTTTTTCTAAATGTTTCATTTATCATTGGTAACTATATATGGGGTATGTAATGGAATATTACACCAAGGAATGTTGGAAATTTTGATATTATTGAGATATTTGGTAAGGTGTCATGTTTCATATTTGGTACCTCTTATTTTACATTGAATCTGGTCATATTCCATGTTTATTAACTGAAAAATTAAAAACCAATTCTTCCACATGTCATGAATTAAGATGTGATCGAATTAAAACCTACACTGTATCTCTTTGAACTAATGGTGTGGATTGATGATTATCATAAGAATGTGATATGTTGAAAGCCGACTATATTGTTTTTAGTTCATTGTAGTAGTGATGTGAGAATCATGAGACATGGTAGTGGAAGAAATGGTTTAAGGGGGATTATTTATTTTTATTTAATGATCAAGCATGATGTTTAATTTCTTGGGGATGAATTTTTTCATGTTAGAGAGAATATTCATATCCATTATTTTTCTTGAGGAATACTCTTGAATATATTTATTCTCATGTTAATCCCTTATATTCACATTTTTTTCGAGGAATATCATTATTTTTGTTTTAATAATAGGTGGATCATAGTTGGCTCACCGTTTTGTTGAACCATGCACCCTCACCTATGAAAACAGGAGAAAATAGTTCATTTTGGATTGTGGTGAGTAATGGTTGGTGCAACCATTGGAAAACCATAAGCATTAAACATGAATCTTTTTGTATTCCTTAATAATTAGAAATATAATTTATTCCCTATTCAATTATAAACTAAAATAACCTCACAACGACTCCTTAATATATTTTTTGAAAATGAAGATTCCTCTTACACTTCCTGGAGCTTTTGATCATCAATTTTTTGGTGTTTTTATTGAGGATTCATAAATGTATTACCAACTTATTCTTTTTTGATTTGATTTATACCTTCATCTATGGTTATTAATTCATTTTTAATATGTTTTACATTTACATAGGGTTTTTTACATAATGTGGTGTTAATATTTCATTTTTGGGAGATATCGTGATGGTTAATGTTTGTTATTTTCTTATTAGGGTATTGTGGTGGTGTTTTTTTGATATTCAATTTTTTCCATTTGTTTATAATTTATAGTTCTATTTTTCTATGACTCTACTTTATTAGATGAGTTAGTATTTGATGACTGATTTCTTAAATGCATTTTATGGATTATTTTGTGGGGGGACACATGTCCCTAAATTTTTTTTAAATGAACATGTGATGAAAAAAGAATTTCTAACAAAAAGTTACCTTATTTCATGTATTATTCATTATCATGTTCCTAAAATATGGTTTTTTCTTCATGAGAGTGGTTTGAAAAATTTTTTCAGAGTGATTGAAAGTTGTTATTGTGTTTAATGTTGATTTTTCAAGAGAAATTGTTTTTATTGAGTTTTTTTGTGTACTAAAAATATGTAATTGAATTGTGAATGTGATGTGATGCATTTTTTAAAATGTTTTTTATATTATTATTAAATATAAAAGATAATTTCCAATGGATGTGGTTGGATATAATATGTGGTATTCTTGTTGTGTTTTTAACTTTCTTTCATAAATTTTGTATATGGTGAAAAAATTATTTCAAAATTTATTTGTAGTGCATGTGAAATAGAATATTTTGTTTTGAAAATAATAGTTTCCAGATGTATATGAATATCGGTACAATGTGAAAATATGAATGTGGGATGTTTTAGGTGTGAAAAAGATTTTGTTCATGAGTATTTGAATGTGATTATTTATGTTTTATATCAATTGGAATTTGAGCACAAATATAATCTAGAGTATCTTGGTGGGGATATTAGAACATGTTTGTTAGTTTATTAATAGACAGATGAGGGCCAGATTCATCTAGAATGATTGTTGATAAAACAGTTACTAATCATGTGATATTATCAAAGACAACTAGACCATGGGTTTTCCCACTCTAGTGGCTTGTCCATGGAAACATTACTAGTTATGGATTATTTTATGAAGATATTTAGACCTTGGTATGTGGTCCCCTATATTTTATCATTCATGGGATCTATTTCTGTATAATATATGGATAATTTATATCATTGAGGACTGAGGTTCATTGGGTCCCATTTATGCTAGTTAACTATTGGGATTTCTCATGGTTCTCTCTTATGACATGAAGAACTTGTGATTTTGTTCTAAATATTGACATATGATAGATCTTGTGTATATTCATATTTCAATCATGTATTCTTGTGAAATATGTTTTTATAATATGTGTCTCCTAAGATTGTTTCCATAAAATGTCTTCTTATAAATGAATCGTGAATTCTTATGGAAATGTACATGTTCATTTTTTATCTAATGTTGTGGAATATTATATATCTATCTGGTATAGTCATAATATTCTTTGTGTAACACACAAAATATATTATTGGGGGTATTATAAATTATTATGTATTATCTATGTAAATTAAATATGTATCATGTTGGTGGTGGTGGATTTAGTTTTTTGCCTATTTTTTGATGAAAACATTTTGGATGGTTTTTTCACAAAAGTTTGTTTACCTTTTGGTTTACGTTAATGTTGTTGAACATTTTATGTGAAAAATTTCTGTTCCTAGATTTGTTATACATATTAGTATTTTGATTATTATTATTATATTTTTTTATTGTTTTAAATATGGTTGAATAAATAACCAATTAGTATTATCAATACATAGTTAATTGTTTCCATACCATGGGGTTTGAAAATCCCCTTCAAGAAATGACTTTGGTTAGGTCAGGTTTCAGTTAGATGACATCCCAACATGGGTCATCACAACAAAAATGTTATTAGAGAAGGATTCTAATTCATTAATATTTATTGAGTATTTTACATTCAGTAATTATTTTAATATATTTATGCTTTAAAACACTAATATTATTTAGAAACATTTTTAAACTAACATGTAATATTCCAATGATCTTTTATTATTATAATACGAAATTTATAAATGATGGCCCTCTTGAAAACTAGAATCTGATTCAAACACAAATTTTTTATGTGAATGACTATAAGTACTTGAGATAAATAATGATGAATATTTTCCTCAACTATGATTTTCAAAAATTCATTATGCATATTAGATAATTAATTATTCATAATAAGAATGTTACTGAGTTTAGAAAATCTAAGAATAAAGATCATCTGTTAAATTTAAAAGAAATTTTTTTATCTTATTAATAGGTATATATATTGTTATATATCATCTTTTGAAACAAAATGTTGTGTTTAGGGTAAATTGGAAGGTAAAAAAGCAGGTATATCTAATTTATAAAAAACATGAATATATATGCTTATAGATGATTATTAATTCTTTTTCTTTCTACCTAAAAACAAATTTACAAGATTCCACAATGATCCCTGATTTATATAGATAGTTTAAAGTATATTTTTGAAAAACGATTTCATGATGAAATATTATTCTAAAATATTATGGATAATATTTACAATGAGTGGGAATAAATAATAATAGATGTCTAAGATAAAATTAAGTTAACTGATTATTCTCTTAATGATTTTATTAGTTCTCTAATGAAACACGGGAGAATACATAAAAGTTATTCTGAGAAATGTATCTGGAATAATTGTGGTGTTTCATTTTCAAAAACATATATGGTACCTTCTAAGGTTCTGTCAGCTGATAAGGTTGTACATCATCTAGTGAGCATAAATTTTTCATTTAGGTATATTCTAGTACATAAAACCATTCCGAGAATGATTATTCTTACATCCCTAGATGGATGAATGTGATTTTTGGAATGATTCATTTTTTATATCAATCTCAAAATGGACATAATGATAAAAGTGAAAATAAATATTCTTTTGTCACTTTTTTTTTGGAATTTAACAATCATTGACATATTTTACCTGATTGTCTAATATTTAAATGAAAATATGGTAAGGATTGAAATTACTGATGAAATTATTAGGGTGATTAAATGTTACAAGTTAAAAATATTTGGAAATATTTTAAAACATAGAGTTCTATTGTAGGTGATTAGTATGAAATTTATTTTTATATTTAATGTTTTATATAGTTGAACATTGGTGATTCTTCAAATGTATCCATTAAAAATAATTGTTCAATGTATAATGTACAAATAGCTAAATCCCTAATAAATTTATCATTAAATGTTATTTATTACGAATCGAATAATGAGAAGTGTTTTAAATAATTTGATGTAGAATAATATTTTGATATTGAAGATAATAAATTACCCATATATAATGATGGTTCCTGATTTTGAAATCATTTATGGAAAAAAATTCAAAATATTGTAATAAAACATGGTATGGCTAATTCTGTAGATGTTACGAGTGACTCAAGAATAAATTTTTTTACTAATGAAATTGAGAATCATTATAAAGATCTTGAGAATAACATTTCTGGAAAAATAACAAATTTAAAAATAATTTGAAAAATTTATTTTTGAGGAAATAATATTGATTAATTTATTTTCTATAATGAATATTATTGAGGTTGAATTTTTTGTTATATAACTAAAATGAAAAATCTGTAGTTTGATAATCATTTTATCAATGTTTAACACTTATGTGGAATACATTGAAAAAATATATAAAAAATATACCTTATGGTAATTGTTATACATAGGCTTTTACTAATTCAAATACATTAACCAGTCATAATTATATTATTTATAACAGTAGAAATTTATTTATTAAGTTTCATTGTTGTGGGAGCTGGAAGAAAAATGATTCCTTATATAGAGTAAAATTCCAATGGATTTAGTTAAGAATATTTTTCTAAGGAAATAATATTTTCCAAAAACAAATTCAATAAAATTTGATTACAGGAAATATGGTTTTCTGACAATTCTAATCCCTATAATATATAGAAATAAAAAATATAATTTTTATTTTCTGAAAATCAATGATAGTATCAAAAAAAGTTGATGTCTGGATAATGAATTTTAATAGAAAATCAATAGAAAGAATTATTAATTCATGAAGATAATCAAGATGAAATATGAAAATGTAACTTATATATATAATTCCAAAGGAGATATTATCAAAATCTTTAAAAATTTAAATCAATTAAAAGATCCAATTTCAAAGGATTTATTTTCTAAAGTGATATTCAGAATCTTATATACATAAATCAATTATGAGACCATGGATACCTTGTGATATTTTGTAATAATAAATTTTTAGTATGTCATTCCAAGGAATAAATTATTCTTTCTTCCAATCTGCCTGAGAATGTTGACACACATAACATAGAATAACTTTCCATCCAAGACTGACCTTTCCATGGTTTAATGAATAATCAATATAGGTTCTAAAATAAATCTTTTAGACATTATAACTTATGAATCATATCTATATAGATTATTAATGAAATTTTAATTTATAAAAAAGAAATTAGGCTTGTTAAATGAAATGTTTTTTAGTATTCTCAATACAATAAACAATTAAGTCATGTTTTTAATCATTTAGTGAGGTCTAAACATATGAAGAATTATAGTTTGTGTACATTCAAATATTTGGTAATAATAAAATTTTAACTATACATGGGAAATTATATGTATACCTATTATATAATTATTTTAATAGTCATACACCATTCTATATACTATAATGAAAATATAATTATTTTTTATAATTATTTTTTAAAAAATAGGCACAGATAAAAATGAGAAAAACCAATCCTTGGTAAAAAAATATAGTTATTATGGTAGAAATTTTTCATATTATGATTTTCAAAAAAAGGTATTATAATAACATTTTTGTACCAACAACTCCACTAAAATATTGTGTAGTTTATTGAATAAATAATGTTCTTTGAAAACAACACAAACCATTTTCTAAACAACCAACTTATGATTTGTAGATATTAATAAAACAAAATGATTATTAATTCAATATTTTTGGTTGTAATATATTCATCCTAAACACTAAATATAATTTAATTATATTTTCACCCAAATCAAATGCTCGAATATTTTTATGTTCTTTCATAATTTCTAAGGCTTTATTATTTTCATATAAAAACAAATATACTATTAAATAAACAATATATCTTTGGTTTTATAGAGCCTATCATTTTATTTTTAGATATTCCAAAACTATATCCTTAGATTTTATTTTAAAACTATTTTCATTATTTGATAAAATTTTATCATCCTAAAAATTTAACTTATGAATATGTTTCTAATGTTTTTTCCCATGAGTATTTTCTATTTATCATTGGAAAATAAATTTTTGAAAAACAAAGAAGTTATTTTTTTGGAATCATTCTACTATATATATCATTGGTGATTGTGATCAAATAGTTATAAAGAAAAGTTAATCGAGGAATAAAATTGAACATCATTCATTATTTTCACAATTTTAGAAATAAAGTCTTAATGAAGCATTAGGTGAAAAGGATTAGTTTAAGGAAATTCAAGATGAACACAATGAGTTTTAGGGGATAAAATTATTTACATTAATCTATAAACCTATGGAAACATATATAATTTGATTTATGTAAGTATTATTGAATAAAATTTACGAGAATAAAATAATTATTATAACTAAATCATGACTTCTTGCTATGGTATATAATAAACATAAAATAATTTATTATTTTGATACTTATATTATGGTTTTAATACATGAACTATTCAAATACGATTAGCCTTTGAAGCATTTATTAATTTAAAACTATGTAAAATAAATATTATGAGTTCATTAATCAATGTATATGTTCAAAAGGATGATTAATTTAAAAAAAAAACAAATTGTGAAAATAAAAAATATCCAAAACATGATTATTAACATAGCAACGTTATATATGGTATTTGAAATATTCTCAGATATTTTAATGATCAGTGAACTATATTTACATTACAAAACAATTTTGAAATGGAGGACGCATATCGAAATATTTTCATAAAATATTTTAATAAAAATATTATCATTGAAAAAATTAGTGTTGATGAAATTATATTTGGTTGAATCAATAAGATTATACAAACTCATTTATTTATCTTATGAATTCTTTGTTTGAATTTGGAATGACGGGTGAGTCAGAAAAAATCCATGGGTTTTAAAATTTTCAAACATCGGAAAGAACATTTATTTATCAACACAAGTATATAATATTTCATTTAAAGAAACATGGATATGAAAATAATAAATTTTTTATTACTATTATTTTTACCACCAATCCAAATACATTGATACGACTGGGTAACCAAATGATTAACAAACATTTTTGAGTTGGTATAGAATGTTTAATTTTATTAACATATAGCTATTTGTAATTAATTTCTTTTTGTATTCAAGTGTGTAAGATATTAACCCAATATAATGGAATCTCATCTTATAAGTGTACAACTTATTTACAATTATATTAAGGGATATATGTACATTAGTATATTATATTGTAATAGAAATTATATTGACCTAGTTTTTTCAGTTATAGACTATGTATAATGTATAATTTATAGGAAAGTTAAATATAGATCCTATTATTTAATAATAGATAGTTTAGTATCATGGTAATTTTCACAACCCGAATATAGATGAGGGAAGGGACAATAATGTGCCATGCCCTTCCATCTTCAACATAAAGGATAGATAATGACCCCCGAGTCCCACCATCGATAGGCCCTAGAGTGGCGACTATAACACATGGTACAAAATCCCACACTATATAGAAGGAATTTCCGTTTAAAAAAACATGATTTGTAGTTATGATGATAAAATCCCAAAAACCACCCTGCATTTAAATAAATGTAACCAAAATCCATCACATTCTTGAATTAAACATAAGTGTGACAACATTATAACCAAATAACCAAATAAAATACACAACTTAAAAGGATAAGGAGTACAATAAAATCTTCCCTAACGCCAGGGATAGTAAATTCTAACATTTCCCTCAATGTCCTCCTACAAACATGAAAATAGTTTTACAGGTGAATGGTAATTATAAAAGTATACCTAGTAGAAAAACTAAAACCACATGTGCACAACTGGGGAAAATATACTAATTCCACTACAATAAAACATTATAAACTCAATGTACTTACTAAATAGAAATTACCCTCCCATCCCCATGAAGGAATTTAATAAAAAAAATGAATTTCATGCAGTAGTATAAGCAAATCAACATTTGGGTTCCCTGATCAATTTTAACATGATTTAACTGCACATTTATAGTGACTAACATCTTGATGCTTCCACACATTGAAACACAGTCCCACTTACACACCCTTTACACACACACCTGTGAATCAAACCACACACAAACCCCTCCTATAGACACATGGGCCACAAAAACCATTCCTCTAGCCCAAATAATCAAGGGTCTCATCCCGAATACAGTTCGGAAAAAATGATGGACCAAAATAACCTTGGACCCTCGTCCACAAAAAACCACCCCAATGAAACATAGAAAATGTTATGTGTCAAGCCGTTACATCCTTCTCAAATATGCTCAAGTAGTAAGAACCTAGAAGAGGGCGTGATAAAGAATCCAAGTTACCATTCATCCATAATCTGTCACGACCCGACCTCGGGGCCTGTGCCGTGACTACCCCAAGCCCGCCTTCCATAGGCCAGGGGCTGGCGACTAGCACCAAGGCGTAAAATCACGGTAAACAGGGAAGGCATTTCCTTTATGAGTAACAACCACCACAGAGTCAGCAAGCGGAAAGTAACTACAAAGTGCAGAAAAGTAAAGGGGGCCGTAAATACAAGCCCAACTGTAAAGTACAACTGAAAAGGTAAAGAACAGCAACTGAAGAAAAGACGGCGGCCTCGTGTCGTCCACTGGCAATCCCACCTGAAGGGTGGGTACAGATAGCCTCCAGGCTCCTCGGGTCCCACGTCCGCTCCGAGCACGTCCCGCCCAGTGGTCCACCTCCAGGTACCGTCCTGCTCCACGCCCCAACCACGATCAGCGCTGTCCGTCGTCTGCATCCAACACAACAAGGTGCGGGCATAGCCCGTGCAGGGGTGAGTATGAGCTACTCAGTAAGGACCCCGAGACACCCGAAGGTCTCCCGAAATCCACAAAGGATATAGCACAAAAGAAAGATTCAATCACGAAGTAACATCTGACTCGACTTAGGTATATGCCCATACATATACCTAAGTCCCCAATTCTAGCTCTGCTCACGAGCTCAAGAACAACTCAATCCACAAAGGAAAGCAAGACTCAAATCCACAAGGAGAGTAAACAGTAAATCCACATAGGATAGTTCAACACAATCCACAAAGGAGAGTAACATAAGATTCAGCTCAACTAGGTATACTTTTTCAGATGACGTCAAAGATGATCACTGATCCATCTAAGTCGTCGGACCCACGAAGGATCGATAGGTACTAACCCCCGCAAAAGACCCACGTAGGATCGGGCTCACACAGAACCTGTAGGCAGTGGCTCACACAGAACCGGTAGTAAGGACCCACATAGGATCGGGCTCACACAGAACCTGTAGCACTGATCCACGTAGGATCGCTGAGTGCAGTAGTCGACGCAGTCCACTGAGGATCTCTGCACAGTCGTCGCCGCAGTCCACGAAGGATCTCTGCTCTGCCGTCGCCGTAGTCCATGGAGGATCTCTGCTCTGCCGTCGTCGCAGTCCACGGAGGATCTCTGCTCTGTCGTCGAAGTCACAGCCAGCACTAGGGTTCCCGCACATAGCGAGCTCGTTTAGGAGGGTCCGCTCCACGAGCCGAGAGGCTGATACATCAACTGACACGTAGTCCGAAGTTGATGTATCCAAAAGTTCCGTATCGACAACAGGATCTCAACGCAACAGACGGCGCGTCAATCGGACGCCCGGTCTGGGAGTTATTGGCATTTTCGTCCCAGGGGCCCGGTTGGTTTTTAGGGCAAAACCAACCCGACCGTACTCCGCCTGCGTCCGATCCTCGGGCGGAGTATGCCAAAAGTTCCGTCTCACTCAGAGGAAACTACCACAGCTGACGGTACGTCGATCGGACGTCCGTAGCTCAAGTTATGAGCGTTTCCGCTCCGAGGGCCCGGTTGGTTTCGTGTACGAACCAACCCGGCCGAACCCAAAGTCTTCCGAAACCTTGAGTATAATATACCGAAACGACCGTATCGATCCAAGGATCGCGTAGCCGCCGACGGTTCGTCAATCGGAGGTCCCAGGCCCAAGATATGGGCGAAAGACCGAAGAAGGCCCGAAAACGGGGGTTCTGGGCCCGGGGCGACCCGGCCCGAACCCCCCCCCCCCTGGGTCGGCCGTACCGGGTCGGCCCGACCCGGCCGGCTCGGCTTCGGCCGAGCGGCCGAATGAGCCGCCGCCGCAGGTTTGACCCGCGGCTTGGAGGAAAACGCGGCCCCGCGGGGGCCGCCTGTCACGCGGACGCGGCCGGGCCGCCGCGTCCCTCCCCGGTTCCGCGCGGCCGCGGAACCGGCCGCCGCCGCCGCGGCTTCAGCCGCGGCGGATCTTCTCCACGGCGGCGCGCCGGGCGCCGCCGCCGCCTTCCACGGGCCGCCAGAGTTGCTCCGGTGGCCCGTTTTGCCTCCCATCTGCGCCGTTGCTCCTCCCGGGGGCCGATCTTCACTGCGGAATCAACAGATCGCCCGTGCTGCGCGGTTCGTCGTCGTCCGCCATATCCGCACAACAAAAGAGATCGGCGGAGGGTTGCCGGGTCTTGTTCGTTAGACCCGCACCCTCCGCGTTAGTCATAAACAACGGGAGGAATAAAAACAACCAATCATCAATTTAAAAATAATTTAAAATTGTTCTGAGGTCGGGTTCTTTATTCCAAAAGAATAAACACGGGAAAAAAAAGAATTCCAACAACCCTTACCTCGCAGCTGTCGTTGCCGAACGAGGGATCGTCGCGGGATTGCTCGTCGCGGAAGAAGGGGGATCGTCGCGTCGTCGCGGTATCCGGCGTCGCGTTGCCAATCTCCGGATCAAGATCAAACGGATTTAATTAATTAAATCCGTTGTCATTGAAATTAAAAAAAAGGGTGAAATAAACGATTCGTTTCTCACCTTAATTGCCGAACGAGGATCGGCCGCGGAAGAAGAGGCGTCGCCGAAGAACGTCGCGGGTAGAGCTCGTCGACGTCGCAGATCACGGTGTGCATCGTCGAATTCCGGTCGTCGGCGTTCTTCGCGTTCTTCGCGTTCTTCGCGTTCTTCGCGAGGAGGGGAGATGAAAAAACAAAGATCCTCACAAATCCTTTCAAAGTATTTTTAGGTTGGTCTTATTTTATAAACATGCCAACAAACGCACAAGCGTAAGTAACGACCCATCAGTTTGTTGAATTAATTCAACGAGCGAAACAGCCCATTTAATTCACGAAATAAACCGCTCAATTAAATGGTCTGTTAAGAATTTAAGAAAACGCGTCGGTTGACTTTTCAGTTACTTTGACGGGTTTTCGCGGGTGCGTTACTTAGCGAAAGAAACGGCGGGGCTCGTGCGGGCCCCACCTCACAAATATCCTACCAAGGTGGTAGGATATTTCTGGATAGCATCCTATCCAGTTCAACTCAGATCAAGCCGCCTTTAAGTGGCTTCAAGTGGCTTCCAAGCAGCTTAAGTGAAATAAAATAAAGTTGTCGCACAAACTTTATTTTATTTCTGACTTTAAGCCCCAAAATTTTAAAACCACGTCTCAGCAAACGCAACTCCGGAAGAGGCATTTCTAAGCAAAAACCGGCGCTACGATTTCATCGGTGCCCTCAGAATTCGATTCCGGGCACCGGTTCAAAAGATAGAAAAACCCGCTTGTCCGTTCACTGAACGTACCCGAGCCAAACTTCGGAAATTGATTCCGGGCACACCGGGCCTCGGAATCAGGTGCCGTCTGAAGCTGCGCTCTTGTAAAATTCCAAAGAAAATTAAGAAAAAAATTTCCTTGAAATTTGTGGGTCTTTACATTACTCCCACCTCATGTCTTTACATCCCCGTAAAGATACATCAAAAACTAGGGGAACAAATGGGGGTACTGAGCATGCATCTGAGCCTCCCGCTCCCAAGTGCTCTCCTGGAGGTTCCCGTGCTGCCATCTGACGCGCACAAGAGGAATCGACCGCCCACGTAGGACCCGCTCCTGTCGATCCTCGATCTCCACTGGGACCTCTGCAAAAGTCGCCCCATCGTCCACGTCCAGCTCCCCAAAGTCGATGATGTGCGTCGGGTCGTGCACGTATCTCCTCAGCTGAGACACGTGGAAGACGTCGTGCACCCGGTGCAACTGAGGTGGTAGACCCAGGCGATAAGCCACCTCTCCTATCCTGCTGAGGACCTGGAAAGGCCCGATGAAGCGTGGAGACAACTTGCCTCCTCGGGCAAATCTCCGTAAACCACGTCGAGGTGAGACACGCAAAAAGACGTGGTCGCCATCCTCGAACTCCAGTGGCCTCTGCCTCCTGTCAGCATATGACTTCTGCTGGCTCTGAGCTGTCCTCATCCTCTCCTGGATGATCTGGACCTTTTCTGTCGTGGCTCGGACCATCTCTGGTCCCACGAGTGCTGACTCCCCAGGGTCTGTCAAGCACAACGGTGATCTGCAGGGTCTGCCGTACAACGCCTCGTATGGTGCCATCCCGATGGTGGAGTGGTAGCTGTTGTTGTACGCGAACTCCACCAAGGGTAGGTGGTCCTCCCAGCTACGACCAAATTCTAGAACACATGCACGGAGCATGTCCTCGAGTGTCTGTATGGTCCTCTCAGTCTGACCATCCGTCTGAGGGTGGAAGACTGTGCTCAGATGGAGCCGCGTCCCGAACGCCTCCTGCAACCCCTTCCAAAGCCGGGAAGTGAAACGAGCATCTCGATCGGAGACGATAGATGATGGCACCCCGTGAAGCCGTACGATCTCCTGGACGTAAAGACGTCCCAAGCTCTCCACTGAGCCCTGCTCTCTGATGGGTAAGAAGTGTGCCGACTTGGTGAGTCGGTCGACAATCACCCAAATGGAGTCGTGACCTCTGGAAGTGCGTGGAAGTCCAGTCACGATGTCCATAGATATGCCGTCCCACTTCCACTCCGGGACCTCCAAGGGCTGTACCAAGCCTGCTGGTACCTGATGCTCTGCCTTCACCTGCTGGCTGGTGAGGCATCGTGAAACGAACTCTGCCACAACTTTCTTCATGCCCGGCCACCAGTGCTGTCGCCTGAGATCCTGGTACATCTTCGCCACTCCGGGATGCACCGCCAAGGGAGAAGTGTGAAACTCTCTCAGAACCTCCTCTCGTAAAGCGACTGGTACGAAGGTACGCCCTCTGAAAAGGATTTCGTGCTCTGCTCCAAGGGAGAAGCCAGCAGGCGCCTGACCTGAGGATATCAGTGCACGCCGGGTCTCACAGTCAGCGTCCCCACGCTGAGCCTCTCTGACCCGCTGTAGAAGTGGAGGAGAGACTGTGAGAGACTGAAGAAAGGATGCTCCATCTCTATCCACGAAGGATATCTGTAAGGAGGCTAGCTGCTCTGTCGCCTCCTCAAGTAGCTGAATGCCCGTCCTCCTGCTGAGGGCATCGGCTACCACGTTCCCCTTCCCAGGAGTATGGACTATCTCAAAGTCATAGTCCTGGAGGAACTCAAGCCATCTCCGCTGTCTCAGGTTCAGGTCCTTCTGAGAGAAGATATACCTGAGACTCTGGTGGTCAGAAAAGTCTGTGAAGCGCTCGCCCATCAGATAGTGTCGCCAAGTCTTCAGAGCGAAGACCACTGCTGCTAACTCCAGGTCATGAGTGGCGTAGTTCTGCTCATGCGGCCTCAACTGACGTGATCCGTAGGCGATCACGGCCCGCTCCTGCATCAGGATGCACCCGAGTCCAGTCCCTGATGCATCACAGTAAACTACGTATCCAACTCCCTCCTCAGGCAACCTCAAGATAGGTGCGCTGGTCAATCTCTGTCTCAGCTCCTGGAAGCTCTTCTAACATCTGTCTGACCACACAAAGGGTTTCCCCTTCTTTGTCAAGGCTGAGAGTGGTGCCGCAACTCTGGAGAAGTCTGGCACGAATCTCCGATAGTATCCGGCTAGGCCCAAGAAGCTCCGCACCTCCGTCACGCTCCTGGGTGGCTCCCAAGCTAGTACTGCCTCGATCTTCTCGGGATCCACTGCAACTCCCGCCTCAGAGATGACGTGCCCTAAGAAGTGGACCTCACGGAACCAGAACTGGCACTTAGAGAGCTTGCCATAAAGCTGGTGCTCTCGGAGCGTGTCTAGCACAACTCGTAGGTGGTAGGCATGCTCCTCCTCAGTCGTCGAGTATACCAAAATGTCGTCGATGAAGACCACGACAAATCGGTCGAGGTATGGCTGGAAGATCCTGTTAATGAGGCTCATGAACACTGCTGGAGCATTGGTTATGCCGAACGGCATAACCAAGAACTCATAATGGCCATACCGAAACCTGAAGGCCGTCTTCTGCACGTCCTCGTCTCGAACTCTGAGCTGATGATAGCCTGACCGGATGTCTATCTTCGAGAACCACCGCGCTCCCTTGAGCTGATCGAAGAGGTCATCAATCCGTGGCAGCGGATACTTGTTCCTCACTGTCACCTGGTTCAGGCGACGATAGTCGACACATAGTCGCAAGCTCCCGTCCGCCTTCTTGGCGAACAAAATTGGGGAAGCCCAGGGTGAAACACTGGGTCGGATAAACCCCTTGCTCTGCAAGTCCTCCAACTGCACCCGCAGCTCCCGAAGCTCGGCGGGGGCCATCCGATATGCTGGAGTAGATATCGGGGCTGTCCCGGGGTACAAGTCGATGTAAAAGTCTACCTCTCTACGAGGAGGTAGCCCTGGAACGTCGTCGGGAAAGACGTCCACGTACTGGTCCACCACTGCAGGAAAAGCTGGACTCCGCACGTCCGCTGCTCCTAGGATGAGGCTAGCCAACTGATGAGAGATGGGCTGCACTCTCCTCCGCGGAAGTCCATCCTGTGCTGCAAAGGTTCCCTTCTCGCCGGTGAAGGTAAACCTGCTCCCGTCGGTGCGAACACACCGCACCTTGCGCCTAAAACAGTCGATCTGGGCATGAACCGTGGATAGCCAATCCATGCCCAAGATGACGTCGTAAGGCCTCGACGCCGCTACAAGGAGATCCCAGCCGAAGCTCTCGCCTCCTAGAGTAAGCTCACACTGCCGGCACCAGTGCGTAACCGTCGGGTCTGCTCCCGTAGGAGTCTCTAGCCGTAAGGATCGAGCCAACGGCTCAGTCGGAATCTCCGAGCTCCGAACAAGGGCAGAGGCTATGAAAGAGTGACTCGCTCCTGTGTCTATAAGTACTGCAGCAAGGGTGGAATGGACACAGATCGTACCTCGAATCATCTCTGGCATGTCAGGGTCGTAGGCCTCCACTGCCTGGAGCTGGGCCTGTCCCTGCCCGCCAGCTCCCTGTGGTCGAGGTGGCCCTCCTGGTGGTGGTGTGGGTAGAGCCTGGAAGCGTCGCCCACCACCCGCTGCTCGGCCAGCTCCTCTGCCTCGTCCGCCTCCTCCATGCGGACAGCCACTGTCGACCCTCTGCCTCTGCCTGGGTGGCCCCTCCACCGTCTGCTGCTCCTCTGGTCGGCGAGTCGGGCAGTCACGAGCCATGTGACCCTGCCCGCCGCAGGAGTAGCACAGCCTGCCTCTCGGAAGGCTGGCACTCCGCTGTGTGCCCCGCACCGCTGAGCCGGTGTCCTGAGGCCGTCTGCGTGGGGGTCTGGTCTGCCTGGAACCGGGAGTCATCCGTCGGCTACCTGCTGCCGAAGACTCAGCTACCTGCCGCCCTGCGCTAGGTCTCGCCGCTGAAGAAGGCTCTGCCAGGAAGCTCTCGATCAGGAGGGCTCGCTCCAGCACTCCTGCCTGGGTCGGAATGCTGAGGGAGACCAGCGACTCCCGAATCTCCTGCCGCAAGCCCTGCTCGAAGGTCCGGGCCCGGAAGAAGGGGTCTCGTACCATGTCAGTCGAGTAGCGAGATAGGTCAGTGAACCTCGCCGTGTACTGAGCGACCGTCATGCTGCCCTGGCGCAGCTGGAGAAGCTCCTGGATGCGCACCGCTCGGAGGGTGTCCGGGACGAACTCAGAGCGGAAGAGGCTCTCGAAGTCCGCCCAGAGCAAGGATGCCTCATCGTGAACCTGGAGCATCAAGCTCCACCATCGTCCTACCGCCGCCTGCAGGAGGCTCGCCGCGAGAATCACCATGAGATCCGCTAGTGTCCTCACTAGCCTAAAGATCCGTACCACCGCCTCTAGCCAGTCCTCGGCGGCCTGGGGGTCCGCCTCACCGCGAAACCTGGGCGGTCGCTGGCTCTGAAACTCATGCAGTGCCCTGAGGCGACGTGCATCGTCAGCGTCTGGTACTGGAAGAATCAGTGGCTCGGCGGGTAAAGCTACCGCCGGTGCCACTGCTGGCAAAGGGCCCTGCACCGAGGCCTCGTCGCTCGGTGGGCTGCCGTCGCGCCCTACACTCGGAACCCTAGATGGCTGTCGTCGCGGGGCCATCCTGAAAAGGAGAACAAGAGCACCATAGTCAGAACAGTATACCTGGTGAGCTGGCACAAGTAATCACATGGAAAACTTGAGACTTTCATAAAGCAGATCAGTATACCCGGTGAGCTGACGCAAGTAATCACAATGAAAACTTGAAACACACACGCAATCAATGTTTTGATGCATTAAGTCGGAAATCATGAGTCAGGGTCCTGGTGTACGGATACGTCGGCCGCCGCACCAACACTGGGCTCCCTGAACTGATAACCACACTCAATACACTAAACACTATTGCTTCATATAGAAAGAAAGGACGATCAAAGTCTGCAGTATAACCGACCACCTTTGATACCAATTTGTCATGACCCGACCTCGGGGCATGTGCCGTGACTACCCCAAGCCCGCCTTCCATAGGCCAGGGGATGGCGACGAGCACCAAGGCGTAAAATCCCGGTAAACAGGGAAGGCATTGCCTTTATGAGTAACAACCACCACAGAGTCAGCAAGCAGAAAGTAACTACAAAGTGCAGAAAAGTAAAGGGGGCCGGAAATACAAGCCCAACTGTAAAGTACAACTGAAAAGGTAAAGAACAGCAACTGAAGAAAAGACGGTGGCCTCGTGTCATCCACTGGCAATCCCACCTGAAGGGTGGGTACAGATAGCCTCCAGGCTCCTCGGGTCCCACGTCCGCTCCGAGCACGTCCCGCCCAGTGGTCCACCTCCAGGTACCGTCCTGCTCCACGCCCCAACCGCGATCAGCGCTGTCCGTCGTCTGCATCCAACACAACAAGGTGCGGGCATAGCCCGTGCAGGGGTGAGTATGAGCTACTCAGTAAGGAACCCGAGACCCCCGAAGGTCTCCCGAAATCCACAAAGGATATAGCACAAAAGAAAGATCCAATCACGAAGTAACATCTGACTCGACTTAGGTATATGCCCATACATATACCTAAGTCCCCAATTCTAGCTCTGCTCACGAGCTCAAGAACAACTCAATCCACAAAGGAAAGCAAGACTCAAATCCACAAGGAGAGTAAACAGTAAATCCACATAGGATAGTTCAACACAATCCACAAAGGAGAGTAACATAAGATTCAGCTCAACCAGGTATACTTTTTCATATGACGTAAAAGATGATCATTGATCCATCTAAGTCGTCGGACCCACGAAGGATCGATAGGTACTAACCCCCGCAAAAGACCCACGTAGGATCGGGCTCACACAGAACCTGTAGGCAGTGGCTCACACAGAACCGGTAGTAAGGACCCACATAGGATCGGGCTCACACAGAACCTGTAGCACTGATCCACGTAGGATCGCTGAGTGCAGTAGTCGACGCAGTCCACTGAGGATCTCTGCACAGTCGTCGCCGCAGTCCACGAAGGATCTCTGCTCTGCCGTCGCCGCAGTCCACGGAGGATCTCTGCTCTGCCGTCGTCGCAGTCCACGGAGGATCTCTGCTCTGTCGTCGAAGTCACAGCCAGCGCTAGGGTTCCCGCACATAGCGAGCTCGTTTAGGAGGGTCCGCTCCACGAGCCGAGAGGCTGATACATCAACTGACACGTAGTCCGAAGTTGATGTATCCAAAAGTTCCGTATCGACAACAGGATCTCAACGCAACAGACGGCGCGTCAATCGGACGCCCGGTCTGGGAGTTATTGGCATTTTCATCCCAGGGGCCCGGTTGGTTTTTAGGGCAAAACCAACCCGACCGTACTCCGCCTGCGTCCGATCCTCGGGCGGAGTATGCCAAAAGATCCGTCTCACTCAGAGGAAACTACCACAGCTGCCGGTACGTCGATCGGACGTCCGTAGCTCAAGTTATGAGCGTTTCCGCTCCGAGGGCCCGGTTGGTTTCGTGTACGAACCAACCCGGCCGAACCCAAAGTCTTCCGAAACCTTGAGTATAATATGCCGAAACGACCGTATCGATCCAAGAATCGTGTAGCCGCTGACGGTTCATCAATCGGAGGTCCCAGGCCCAATATATGGGCGAAAGACCGAAGAAGGCCCGAAAACGGGGGTTCTGGGCCCGGGGCGACCCGGCCCGAACCCCCCCCTGGGTCGGCCGACCCGGGCGGCCCGACCCGGCCGGCTCGGCTTCGGCCGAGCGGCCGAAGGAGCCGCCGCCGCGGGTTTGACCCGCGGCTTGGAGGAAAACGCGGCCCCGCGGGGGCCGCCTGTCACGCGGACGCGGCCGGGCCGCCGTGTCCCTCCCCGGTTCCGCGCGGCTTCAGCCGCGGCGGATCTTCTCCACGACGGCGCGCCGGGCGCGGCCGCCGCCTTCCGCGGGCAGCCGGAGTTGCTCCGGTGGCCCGTTTTGCCTCCCGTCTGCGCCGTTGCTCCTCCCGGGGGCCGATCTTCACTGCGGAATCAACAGATCTCCCCTGCCGCGCGGTTCGTCGTCGTCTGCCATATCCGCACAACAAAAAAGATCGGCGGAGTGTTGCCGGGTCTTGTTCGTTAGACCCGCACCCTCCGCGTTAGTCATAAACAACAGGAGGAATAAAAACAACCAATCAACAATTTTAAAATAATTTAAAATTGTTCTGTGGTCGGGTTCTTTATTCCAAAAGAATAAACACGGGAAAAATAAATAAAAGAATTCCAACAACCCTTACCTCGCAGCTGTCGTTGCCGAACGAGGGATCGTCGCGGGATTGCTCGTCGCAGAAGAAGGGGGATCGTCGCGTCATCGCGGTATCCGGCGTCGCATTGCCAATCTCTGGATCAAGATCAAACGGATTTAATTAATTAAATCCGTTGTCATTGAAATTAAAAAAAAGGGTGAAATAAACGATTCGTTTCTCACCTTAATTGCCGAACGAGGATCGGCCGCGGAAGAAGAGGCGTCGCCGAAGAACGTCGCGGGTAGAGCTCGTCGACGTCGCAGATCACGGTGTGCGTCGTCGAATTCCGGTCGCCAGCGTTCTTCGCGTTCTTCACGTTCTTCACGAGGAGGGGAGATGAAGAAACAAAGATCCTCTCAAATCCTTTCAAAGGATTTTTAGGTTGGTCTTATTTTATAAACATGCCAACAAACGCAAAAGCGTAAGTAACGACCCATCAGTTTGTTGAATTAATTCAACGAGCGAAACAACCCATTTAATTTTCGAAATAAACCGCTCAATTAAATGGTCTGTTAAGAATTTAAGAAAACGCGTCGGTTGACTTTTCAGTTACTTTGACGGGTTTTCGCGGGTGCGTTACTTAGCGAAAGAAACGGCGGGGCTCGTGCGGGCCCCACCTCACAAATATCCTACCAAGATGGTAGGATATTTCTGGATAGCATCCTATCCAGTTCAACTAAGATCAAGCCGCCTTTAAGTGGCTTCAAGTGGCTTCCAAGCAGCTTAAGTGAAATAAAATAAAGTTGTCGCACAAACATTATTTTATTTCTGACTTTAAGCCCCAAAATTTTAAAACCACGTCTGAGCAAACGCAACTCCGGAAGAGGCGTTTCTAAGCAAAAACCGATGCTACGATTTCATCGGTGCCCTCAGAATTCGATTCCGGGCACCGGTTCAAAAGATAGAAAAACCCGCTCGTCCGTTCACTGAACGTACCTGAGCCAAACTTCGGAAATTCATTCCGGGCACACCGGGCCTCGGAATCAGGTGCCGTATGAAGCTGCGCTCTTGTAAAATTCCAAAGAAAATTAAGAAAAAAATTTCCTTGAAATTTGCGGGTCTTTACATAATCCCACTGGGCTGTTTGGAAAACACACTACACTATGGAATGGGGGTGGTCGGGACATTGTGCTCAATGTTGGTGGGGTGTATATACAAATCAAAGGGAACTAAAATTTATACATAAAAGTAATCATATACTCAACCGAAAATTTGAATCCCAAATCAAACAAACTTACCACTAAATCAACTTGTGATACTACACAAACATGCACAACCACCAAAACAACCACGACTAATGTATAAAACCAATCCCATTTTAAAAAATTTCCAATTTATTTATTAAGGGGTTCACATCATTTTTATTCCATCACTACCTAGGGAAAATACAATTCATATCATATTTTCCCTTTCATAGAAGTCTATTTACCAGATTAATTATACAAAAAACACCAAACCCACACTATTCTTTGGCATTGAAAACTTTTGAAATGGGAAGTGGGACCAAGGTAACTCATTTACAATTTAACCCCCATTAATAAAAAAACAATAGAAACCAACCTTTAGTCCCCCTAAACACCACCTTTTTCCCTAGACACCCATCCAACCACTACCGACATTAATTCTACATAGTTACACATCACAATAAAACATTCGCAACCAAAAATTGTAGCTCGACTGCACAACAATTCCACACCTGACACACCTACTTACATGAAGTCACGAAAAAACCCAAACATGGAGCCCCACTTCTCAAACAATTATCATATGTAGTCCCACTGTATAACAAGTCCATAACATCATTTTAGTGCACTACCCAATTTCAATTGGATTCCAAAACACAAACAATATTTGTCACACCACCTTTATGTCCATCCATTCCAAAATCAATCTGTCTCTTAACCTGAGATACCAACACACCACATGTTCCACCCCACACACCAAGACTACATCAACTAACATTTATCCAAAACCCTACAATTCCCAATCACCACAACATTCCAATAGAACCAACTTTTTTAAACATTTTTTATTAAGAAAAATTTGATAAATATGCATGATCACAGAAACGTTCTCATCTTCAGGCATTCATTTCAATTTGACATGTATACATGATTAAGAATATTTCATGTTACATCCATTAATCTATCATCACAACTGAACAAAATGTAATTGGTTGTGAAGAAAATACTACTAAAAACCATTATATTCATAAGGCATAAAACTTAAAAAACCCAAATAAATGTAAAAGGAAATAATTAATGTATATGATCAATATGAAACCACTGTCATCCCAATATTTAATTGACCTCATTCTCTTTTGCTCATATTCCCTTATTTATCTATAATTTAATGGAATTTATTCACCCTTTTTTTCACAAGTAATAACTATTAAACCCTCACCAAATTATTTACATTTAATTATAATATGAAGAAACACCTACTTCGTACAATATGAGACAAAGACTCCCCCTTTATCCAAAAATAGGGTATCATGTGAGTAGCAAGAAAGCATTCCATGAAACACCAATGGTGGCTCCCACATAGATGAATGACTCTTAAGAGATTAAATTCTCTAAAGAATCCTAGGGTAATCTAAAAGGTTCTATGGAAGAAATGATTTCTTCATTTAATATCCATATCAAATATCAATGGAATTTGAAATGGTTTCGGGGGCCATTAAGGAGTGGTTATGGCTTTGATTTATGCAGCTTAAGTATCTTAATACCCCTAGAGCATTATAATAATAAATATATACTTAATGTTATTTCTGAGCACATTAAAAATTACCAAATAAGTATTTAACTTCAGTTTATGTCAGATAAATAATAAGATGGGTGATATTGGAAAACAGGAAAAAACTGAAAAAATGGAAATGAGTCACTGATGGGTGGTTCTCTAACACTGATCCACTAATAGTTGATCTACTGTTGCATCTAATTGAGGTTGATCCACCGATGATGATCTACTAACACAATGATTTACTATTTAATTGACTCACTAACACCCTGACACTGACACCTAAGACATTGATTCCCTTTATAACCAAAACCAAAGCCCTTGACTCACCAAGCCTTACTCCCCCTAACTAATCTATGTCGATGTTCATGATTCACTAATTAAAATTCCCATGACTTTCAAATTTCGACACCCAGGACTCATGAATTTCGATGCCCCTAACTCATCAAGAATAACTCCCCTAACAACCTGATGAAAAAATAGAAAAGGGAAAACTCTTGAAATGAGTTAATGTTGCCTCCTAAAACACCATGAACAATGGATATATACAATGGAATGAAATAGGGATATATAGGCCATTAAAATAAATACCTATCAAAATAATCTAATCCTGTAGAATTTAAAATGAATCCCAAGAAAAGATAGGATAAAAAAACATTATGATAGCTATAAAGAACCAACCACCTCGTGTGGTTTGAAAATCTGAATGAGAATCTCGACGTCGATGAAAACATGTTGAAATATATCTCATGAATAATTGTAAAAACACTATATCACCTTTACATAAAACAACAGCATAAACACCAACGAATCCTCATCCTAACACATTAATTAAGGTGCTACATCCTCTATATCGAGATTCTCTCTGCATTGGGCATCACATACTCTCGAACATGGGTTTAATAGAATCCACATTAATGTGTCTTGATTATGAGTCATGAAAAACCCTTCCCATAGTCTAGAATTTTCACACACATTCATCGAGTTCGGAAATAAAGAATCTGATAATGGAAACGTTCAACCATTTCCTCACAAAACAAAGAATGCATGTATAACATAGAAAAAACATAGAACAACTATGGGTAGTGGACACACATATATGCCTCTCTCTACCAATTAGTCTCCTAGTAGACACCATGCCTACATGACACACGAACCAAAGGGATAGTCTATCCATAAATCACCATCTCTTCACAATCCTCAATTTCTACTAGTTGCTCCATATACGTCATGTTATCCTTGATTTCAAACAATACCCAGCATATGACATGGGAATCATCTTTTATATACAAATAGAGGTGAGATACATGTAATAAATCAAAAATCCTCTACAACTATTGTGGCAATGAAAGTTTATATGACACTATTTGGTCTCATCCAAACTCCTCGGAAGGGTTGATGGACTTTGGAGAAACATTTAACCCTCTACCAAACCTATACTGCCTACATAGAGGTGAAGACTTCACGAATATGTGGTCCCCTACATCAAACAACAATTTTATACTCTTATGGTACATTAACAAATTTTTTCGGTCTGGTACTATATTTATCCTCTCATAAACAAGATGCATGAAGCCTCACAAACACATCCAACATAAGGGAGAATGGCATATCCTCCCATATAGATCATCGAATGGAGCCTTACCTATGTAATAGTGATAGATAATGTGGAATGAAATATCTATCAGTGGAAAATGATGCACCCAATACCCACTAATGACTAGAACACATTCCCATAACATGTCCTCTAACATCTAGATAGTCCTCTATATCGGGCCATCCATCTGAGGATGGAAATGAATTCTAAGGAATAGATGGGTGTTAGAGGTATATTCAATCCACTATAGAAATGGAATGTAAAATATTCATCTATATCCAAGAAAATGGATCTTGGAACTCCATGAAGCCACACCACACGATGCATATACTATTGTGCTAATGTATTAATCACCCTCGACTCCTTGGTCACAAAAATGTGAGCCATCATCATCAACCGGTCCAATACAACCTTAAGAGAATCACATCCTCCCTAATTTCTAGGTAATATTGTGAAAAAATACATCAATATGTCTATCCACATCCAGAAATGAACATCTAAGGTCTTCTATAGACCAGTAGGAACATGATGCTTTTCCTTCACATTCAGAAGCACAATACACCCATTCGTAAACTCCACCACTACCCACTTCTCCTAGTGTCACCAAAACTATTCTTTCAATCCTTGTTACAACTTATAGACACTGAGATGAAAATATAGAGGTTATCAATGGATCTCACGGAGATCTACCTCATGAATATCCACTAGGGAAAACATATTCCTACAAAACAACATCTAATTATGACTATGCCTCGACCATCCCTCTGGAGAATCACCCTGGACATTGTGATCATGCATCATTATAGTCTCTTTGTCTCTTCATTGAGGCTTCACCACCATATGCATTATATAATACTATAATCACATATGAAATAGAAATCTTCCACTGTAATCCATTGTGTCATCCAGATTTAATGTAGCGAACACCTCTATTGGCTTCTAATCATCTATGGATTCATGAAATTCCTACTTCTACAACATCCTACATAATGAATCATCCACTAGATTACCATTTCCTGAAGTGTATGAGGTCTCGAATTCACATTCCTAGAGAAATATAATCAATATTCCATGATGAATGATATCTATTGTTGTGAGAAGATATCCCTATAGATCTTGTGATATGTGAATACCACAAAATACTCCCCGAGGAGGTAATGTCACCACAACTTCAACGCAAAAATGACTGATGCACTCTACAAATCATGGGTGGCATAGTTGTCTTCATTTGAAAGCAGTGACCTTTACCCATAAGACACCACTCTCCACTACTGCATTAGCATACATCCTAATCCAAGGTCATAAACATCATATAACACCTCAAACATCACCCCTTCTTCTAGAAACATATGCACATAGGAAATGACTGGCTTCCACAGTAGGTAGCTGAATGGTGAATGACACTGTTCATTCCCCACAAAGGCCTAGTCTTCTTGGTCAATTCAATCAATGGAGCCAGAACAAAATAGATTTTAAATATGACCCTCTTGTAATAGCCTATTATTCCAAGGAAGATACAATCCAATACATGATTTGGGATTTTGAAAAATTAAAAATTCCCAAGAACGTTGATTGGTCCACTAAAATATCTTGATGATACACAATATGTCCAATTATGTGCACCTCTCTCTTCAAGAATGTACAATTGGACAACTTCCCTATAGATGGTGCTTCTAGAGGACACCATGACTATATTGAGGTTATCGAAGTTATCCTCCTATGACTGTTAGTAGACCAGGTATCTGTTACTGAACATGGTGATGAACTAGTCTAGGAATGTGAAAAATATAGATTTCATGATCCCCATGAACATGAAAGTTGAATTCGTAACACCAAAGGGCATGATCACAGATTCGAAGTGCCCATACCTGCATATGAAAAGTAGTCATTAGGATGTCACCCTCCTTCTCCCTCAACTGGTGAAATCATGGCCGCATGTTGATCTTATATAACCATCCCATTCCCCTTAGTATTTAGAATAGAATGTCTATCCTCATAAGGGGTAACAATTGTTGACTATTACCTGGTTCAGTCTCCAATAGTCAATGTACAACCTTAAAACACCATATCCCATCACTAAAAACAATATTGGTGCACTCTATGAAGAAATACATGTCCAGATGAAACTATTTTTCATCAGGTGTTCAACCTAAATATACAACTCTATCAATATATAATGCGTCATCCAATAAGGATCCATCGAAATCGGACTGACGCCTTGTTTCATGTCTATTCCAAACACAATGTCATGTCGATGGGGGTAGAGTCATAACCTACTTTAGGAAGATATCTAGGAACTCTATGAAAACCCTTGAAACCTCCACTATCTCCATGACTATTGGTCCCAGTAATATCTCAACAGAAAAAGAGGGATTATTATCTATACACCAACTACCCACCAGCTAGCTATGATCGCAAAATAATGTTATTATTTGTCCATTCAGATCTGAAGACAACACTAATATTTTTATGTAGTCGATAACAATATGCAAAAGAAGTGACCAATCTATGAAAAGGTGGATATCATACAGCTACATCTGTAGTAGATGAATATCTTCACTCGACATACACAACCCCAACATTAGTATACATCCTTAGAAAACATTTATCAACCAAGTCTGACCACTAACTGGTGTACTCAAAAATCGAGGAATGTGGAGACTCTCAACGTCTATTCCTAGTGAATAAGATATACCATGTGAGAAAAATATTATGAGTATCCAGATTCAAATAATATGAATAAACGAGTGTGAAATAGACTTATCAAACATCAAACAATCTTCTTCCCTGTAGGAACTTCTCCCTCATTGATGTGAAACTACCAATTCCTAGATCATCTAACATTATATTTCATCCCCCTCTAAGACATTTCCATGGTTGAGTTCTCTATTTATCACCATGATATCTTTATCCTCTAGTTCCATCTACCCATGGTGGAGTAGGAGAACATTGCCCCAATTGTTGGAAATTTCTATCCAGCAACTGCTACTGAGAGTAATGGTGCTGGTCCGACCCACCCTCATTGTATTAATCTCGAACTGGGAACTAGTTACAAAAATATACAAGGCCACCATAGAAAAATAACCTCGGTACATTGACTATTAAGAAAGTGTGTGTATGGGGATATTGGAATTGGAATTGCTAAGGCCTACTCCCCACTGCCTGAAACCATGAAGGCCTGGTCACTGGAGAAATATTGTTATCCACCATCTCCTACGACGAGCTCCATGGGCACCCCTATTGTGGTACATATTCCCGTGAGTGCATCTTTTCTACTATGTTGGTATTCATCTGAAAATATATTTATGTATACTAGGTAAAGTGGGTGAATAAGTACTGAGGAGAATGTCCAAGTATCTTCTCCAAGTGTCTCTTATGCGACACATAATTAATAAATATATCTGATGAAAAGAGTAGGAGACCATTGAACATGATAACTAGTCCTCTCTCCCACATACACCCTTACTATAGTGAGAGTATATCCTACCACTTCTTGACATTCATCGTGAATGAGAGAATCACTACCCAAAACAATGTATCAAAGACATCCCAAGAGAAATCATTCTCCATCCCCATCTAGAGGTAAAGCATCCACCACTGATGTTCCACTACACACATATGGATCACTACATGGGGATCCCAATAATTAAATAGATCATACATAAAGGTAAATTTGATTATCATTTCATCAACTCAGTCACCATTCTTTGATTCTGAAACACTACATTTATGCTTTCCTAGGGTATAATGATTCAAATCATGATGGTTATTCTTCCAAAAATCATCTTCATCATAATGATTGGGCCTCTGCTTATCTACCATGTCAGTTTGATGCAGATCAACTACTCATAGCACATGTGGGAGGCATGAGGGTGCCAAAGCTAAAAAGGGGTATACCCGAAACCCATAACTCTAGGTAGTATGGATATTATATTTTATGGATTACATTAACACTTTAATTAAATGAAAAATACCAAAACATTCAAGGCACAAAAGAACACAAATAAAGATGATGGATGGACATTTACATTTTTTTACCCTAAAATTAGTGTACACACACTTGGTCATTCAGTAAGTATATATTTCTTTTATGGGATCACGAGGGCCCTAAAATATCGTGTCCTAGATAGAAATCCAAGCACTATGTCACAAACCATGGTTTCCTAACAACATTTCATGACCATACCACACAACCCTCACTATTCCGACCTTCAAACACTAACCTACCTCTCAAGCATTGTCTTTATTACCATTCATTCATGACTAGACTTCCTTGAGATGAGGTAAGAGACAACACAATGTCATGCCCTTCCAACATAAAGTTGACGGAGGGATAATGACCCATGACTCACACATACAATAAGCCATAGAGAGGTTAATATCACCAATGGTATATAAAATCACAAAAATTTAATGGATTTGCATTTTTATTGAAAATATTACAAGGAGATAAGTTGGTAAAATCTTAAACGACACCATGAATTTATATAAAGAAAACCCGAATCCAACCCCGACATGATTTAAATTTTGCTGTTACAAAAGTACAAAAAAATCAGTAATGAAATTACCAAAGAAAATGGATATGAATCAAAAAAATAAATATATTGATGCCTATGTTATTAATATCCATCACTATCCGCAAATACCACCACGAATTCTGAAAATAGTTTTACAGACATTAGGTGAGAATGAAAGTATTCCAAGTGGTAAAACTAAGTCCACCCATCCACAAATGGGCGTGCATACTAATGACTATGGGAGAAAATAGTAGAAACTCAATGCACCTACTAACCAACCTAGACTCTCCAAGGCACAATCACTAAATAACACATGTCATGTAGTAGTGTGTACACATCATCATTTGGGTACCCTACACCACATTTCCATTAGATAACAGCTCATTACTAATGGATAACGTCTTTTTGATACACCTCTTACAAATGAAGCCCCACTTCCATAACCTACCCACAGTCGCATGGGCTTCAAACCACACACTAACCCCTCCAGTAGACACCTGGGATACAAAAACATTCCTCTCACCCCGAATACACTAGTGCCTCATCCTAATGATTCTTTGGAAAAAAAATCTTGGCCCAAAGACACATAGACCCCTTTATCCACAACAAACATGCCCAATTGATCTTTGAATATGGTAAGACTCATTCCATTAAATCCTTCATAGATATTGTTAGGTGGTATGAACCTATAAGTGGGTGTGAGGAAGAAATTCAGAAACATTCCACCCATACTCCCACAAGGATGTTTGAAAAGTCACCCTCCTCTATCAAATGGGGGTGTTCAGCACATGGTGATCAAAAAGAGAGTAGTGCATATAGAAATAAAAAAGAACTAAAATTTATGAACATTTGGAAACAAACACTCATCCCAACCTATAGGACCCAGAACAAGAATTTCCCACTATAACCAATTTCTTTGCTACCCCTATATGCACAACCACACAAACAACCATTTTTGGATGTATATACCCATACAATTTTTATTCAACCATTTTCCATTTATTTATTAAGGGGCTGAAAAAAAATTTATCCAGCACTACCCAAGGAGTCTAAAATGAACAACATTTGAATCCTTTATCAAGAGGAGAAGAGCCTGGTTATTTAAAAACACAACAACAAACTCACATTGTCCATCAACACTACCATCATTGAACAATATAATAGATTCCAAGTTAACACATTTCCATATTAACACCAATTCATAAACACAACCAAGAAAAACCATTATGATGTCCCTCTTCATATACAATTCTTCCCTATAAACACATTCAACCATGGACAAATAGCGTTTTTTCAAAATATAATGCAAAAATAAAGACCTTGCATCCAAACCCCGAAGCCTCACTGAACAGTAATAAAAATACCTGGGAAACTAATATACATGAAGTGAGGAAAAACACAAAAATGTAGCCCCACAGTAAAAAAATCTTAAATGCAATCCCACATGATAAATTTTACATTACCACATTTCAGTCCCACTTCCAACATCTCTTGGCAGCCACAAAACAATAAAAGGTATTTCCAATGACTACAAGCCCATCGATTCAAAAATCAATCAGTATCTCAACCATGGTTTTCAATACACCTCCAGTATATCCCCATAAACTAATCCCACAACATCTACCATTAACCCATAACCCCCAGCATAAATATACAACACTCTTCTAATAGAACCAACTAACATTTCTACCCATGAACCCATAAAAATTATACCACATATAGCACCACACATCTCAAAAAAATACAATAATCCTAGTATTATATAGAACACCACCAAATCTATAAAAAATGACATATTCTAATTAGGTAGACAATAATCATTATATCCCCTATGTTAAACGGGGGTAATCACACAAGGGTTTTCAACGTGGGGAATTCATTTTTTTTCCAAGTAAACGTGATTAATTACAAAATATGTTGGAACCATATGTAAAAAATCATGAGAAAATAGAACATAATTAGTGCAGAAGAATATCCTAGAAAGGGACATGATTTACATAAGTTATACAGTCACAAATACCCATAAAAGAATCAATGTTAACAATTAAATACAGAGATCAACATCAAACCACTCCCATGATAATATTTCATTGACCCCATTATCATTTGATCATATTACCATATTTATTTCCCATTTTAACAAACTTATTCTTTTATTTGTCCCACAGAGTCATTAGTACACCCACCATGTATGATGCATAATTTAAAAGAGGTAGTAGAAATCTCTACATGTATTAGAAAGTAGCCAAAACTACTTCTTGTGCAAAAACTTGGCGATCACATGAGTTGTATGAATGGACTCCAAGAAAAATCCCTGATGAAATTCTCACATATTAATGATCCCGAGGAATATAAATTATCTATTTGTCGGAATAGAAAACGAATATGGTCTATGTATGATATGATATCATCATTGAAGAGATAAATCATATATCAACGTAATGGGAAATAGTTTCAATAGCCATTAATGTCGAATCATCATTATGACTTACGTGACATGTGTATCTCATAGCCCCTATAGTGTTAGGATATTAAATATATACATAATATCACTTGAAAAAACCCAAAAAATGAAAAAGTATTGATTTAAACTCAGATTACATCAAATGAAAACTAAGAGATGCAAAATTAGAAAACTGGAAAAAACATGAAAAACTAGAATTGAGTCATTGATGGGTGAGTCGCCGATGCTGAGAAACCAATGGTAAAGCTACCAAAAAAACCTACATAAAATGATCCACTAATGCTAAGAAAATAATGCAATGACTCACAAAGGCCACAGCTCGCCAATTCCCTGACAATGATGCCCTCACACTGAAACCCCATGCATAAACTGCCTGACTCACTGACTCCAATGTCATCAACTCGCCGTCTCTCACACCCCTAACTCATGGATGATGACACCCTTGACACACTAATGTCGATTCCCCAAACTCATTGATTTTGACACCCTTGACTCACCAAGGGGAAAAATTGAAAAATATAAAACACTAGAAATGTGACACAATTTCCACTGATAACACACTATACATTATATTTTTACAAAGTAATGGCCCGTAAAAAATTTAGGTAAATAAAATTATGTAATAAAAATCACTCAATTAAACATTACCCTGCTAATGTTGAATATTAAGATGAATGAATTTTTATTTTATCATGTGTTGTGTAGGCAACAAACACTCCCTCACTGTGGAACTATTTTCACTAAAAAGTCTAATATTTTTTATTTACATTAGTTCTATTTATATAATCATATACCCATTACACCACCCTTATACTAAGAATATAATTACAAGTCAACATTTCTTTTTAGAATTCACATTAAAAGGATATTTTATTTTACAATTCATCAAAATAAAAGTAAAATCTTATGAAATTAAAAAAAAGATGTTCGGATATACTTCAATATATTAAACACAATATAGTAATGATCAATATATAGTGATTATTCATATCATCTTTTATTTTACACTATTCATGGTATTCTGATTCTCATTTTTATTGGTGGGTTACATAATTTTTTAGTCTATAAAAACCGTTCCCTTTTTGTTAAAAATATAACTTTCGTGAACTTATTTTTTTCAAATACATTTATCATAAGAGTTGTCAAAATAAAACCTATTTAAAAAAATGTCTGATTTACAATATAAAAAATTATTCTTGAACTGATGAATTATTATATAATTTCATGAATAAATATTATTAAAATTTATATGATTTTTATTACTATAATAATAAATTTTAATAAAAACTCATCTGTTTATTTATCAAAAAAAATTATTCTATTATATTAATATATTTACATTATCCTCTATTTGAAAACTATAAAAATATATTTATGAAATCATAACCAAAATTATTAAACATATCACTGAAAATTCTATATTGAATGGTATTCTTATATATAATACTCACAATTAAATTATTTCTTTTTATAATTTCCATTGTAATACTTATAATTTTTTATAAAAAATCTTGTTTGGTTTTCAATGTTCATAATATTTCTAATCATATTAATTATCAATCCGATAAATGATATAACATATCTTGAGTCAATATAATATATTCAATAATTTCTCAAAATAAATATTGGTTTAAAAATAATAAGGATTAAACCTCAACTGTACTTTTTATTATGGGAGATAAATCGTCTTCCAATGTTCCTATATAAGGGTGTGTCAACCCATGTCACACGTCATTTATTTCGATTTTTCAGACCATATTTAGTGTACACATCAAAGTAACCAATATGATAAAATTTATTTTAATCTAGTCATCTATCCAAATTTCACCATTGCTACAAACCATGAGAAAAAAATATAAAGTTGTTTTTATATAAGGAGTGTATGATTTAGAGGTCATGATCCAAAAAGAATGATACAATACTAAAAAATTATATTTATCTTTATTTTTGGTAGTCCATATATGTTGAAAATCATGATATATATTTTTAACTTTATTATCTAGATAATATTTCAAATGTATATGTTTATATAAATTTTTTTATGGAATATGATAAAAGAAATGTTTACTTTAAATTTTTTGGAAAAATAATAATTCTTTCAAATAGATGGTTAGCCTATTATTAAGGAGTTCAAATAGATGGAGAAGCTTAATTATACTTACATAATATACTCTGAATGTTTGAAATATTTGATATATACAAGGATAAAATATAAATATTTATAGAGAATTTAATAATGTTTTAAAATCATAAAATAGATAAATGAGTAAATTCAATGTCAATATAATGTTGTTTGATCATTATGATAGTTAATTAGAAAAATCTAAAGGTTTTATAATTAATTTTTTTTTATATTCTTATCATCATCATTACAATATATTTTTTCATTTTTATATTCAATAAATTGTTGAAAATAAAAACCTACTCCATTATATTGATGATTATAATGTTTACCACATTAATAATAAATGTGGTTGTAAAGAGTATGGAGTTTTTAAATGTATACAAAAACCATATCCACTGAGGGAGAATATATATTTAATCATTGTTGACATGATCTGAAGAATTTATCGGGTTTTTGATTCTAGGAAATAATAATTTTTTGAAAAAGATGATATTGAAACATTAAAGGATCAAACATCAAGGAAATATTAGGAAAAAAATGAAGCAAAATTACAGGAATATTCATAACCCTACATGAAGAAGAAAATAGAAAATATTACCATTAATGATTTTTGAGAAATGTGTTGCCCATAAGACATAAGTGATTCCTCGGTATATGAAAATCAGAATTGAACCTGTGCATTTTAAATCACAAGAAATTTGATCTCTTGAATAGCTTAAAAAAGAATTTAAGAAATGAGGGGGGAATACAAGATTATGTGAATCCATAAATTTAGAATATTTGATGAATTAAGATGAGATAGACACTAAAAATCCATTATATCAAACATCACATTCCGAATATATAAATTTGAATGGAAGTTTTTTTCCTAAAACAATTGTTTTTTGGGATGATATCTCTTCTGTTGTTGATAAGTATTAAATATTTTGTTTTTCAATAATTTGTTCTTTGTGTTCCAATCGAACAATCGATAATAAAGAACGTTCAAAATTGGTCTCTAAGAAGTGAAATGTTGATACAAGATGAACTAGATAAAGATTCTGATTGGTATGTTAAAAGAGATAATAAAAAATATAATGTAGAAGTCCAAAGAGAAGAAATTAAATTATAATAATAAGTTGTGGAAGGACATGAATAAAATTAATTGGATGATGATACTAAATCTAAATCAACTATGGATTCATCTGAATCGTCATATTTCTCATTTTTAACATCTAATATTGGAATGAGTTAAAATATCAATGTTCTTGAGAAGAAGTGTATTCATCAAAAGAATAATCTATGTCCTCATCGAATAAATAAGAATAATACTATAAATATTAGACAAAAGGTGAAGAAAAATCCAAAAAATAGTGATGTGTGATTTTTATATGTTTCTAATGATAGTAATGTTTTATGGGTATTTTAAACAATGAAAAAGAAAAAAGATACTTGAATTACAAGGGAAAAAATTCCTAAGATTTAGCTCTTTAATTCAGGCTCTGAAGGAACAACGGCTAGGAAATGTATTGAATTAATATTCCTTAAATTGAAAAGATTATTATCTTCATTTACATATATTCTATATCACGAATCAATGAGTAATATTTTTAATGAATCCATTAATGAAAAATCAGAGTCTAATATGGTATTGACATTAAATGTGATATGAATTGAGACCAATTTCAATTATTTTCATGAAAATGTCTAAAAACTAATGTATTTATATAATAAAATGTTGATATATTTGTAGTCATATTGATAATGTTATTAAGGAGTATTATGTATGATTTCTAGATGTCACCAACTTATTATAAAATCACTTGAATCATTTGATAGATTATCCTCAGATAATGTTAATATTGTTTTTTATAATTCATTTATTCTATAGATTATTTGACTACAGCTGAGATTATTTTGAGTTAAAAGATTCAAAATATGGAGTTGGAAATGCGCAGAATTAGATTATTTGATGATGAACTCACATTAATAATGGATCAACACGAATAACATTCAGAGGAATTTAATAGGCTAAGATTTCATAACCATTTATGAGAATGAATAATTAAAAAACATGGAAATGGATCAACATATTATAAAAAATTGAAGGTATTTTTGATGAAAATGATGAATAAATAATAATTTTTAATCTAATTTAATTATCAATTTAAATTTTTGAAACATTATATTTTAAAATTAATCAATTTCTCTAAATCCAATAATATTATATTTAATGTTTCATAATTATTATAGTTTATTTATTAATTTATAATTATATGATTTATTATATATTCTTATAATGTAATGTATTATAATTTTTTACAATTTTGGAATCATAATATTCATGACCATTGTTTTTGATAGTCCAAAATGGGGAGAATATTTATCCAAGGTGTCAAATATTTTACAAAGGGTAGGAATATTTTAAAAATTGTGAAAATATATTTTTAAAGTGTATATGTTATAAAAAGGTTGTAATGTTCTATTTATGGAATAATTTCTCTAATACCCACCATCATTTTATAAGAGGTTATAAACAGAAGGAGAATTTTTTAATTTTAATAATGTAGTAGTTCAAAAAATAAAAATGGTTTTACTATTTATGATGATATTTTTTCAGTTATGTTTTATAATTTGTGAATTAAATAATGGGTTTTGTTGAGTTTTAAGAATTAATTTTGTTTCCACTGATATATATTTGGAAGACATAATCATTCTAAAAAACACAATAACATAATTTTTTTTTATTTTGATTAATAAATTTTTTAAAACATCACCATCTACAATACATATGAAACATTTATATCAATTAAACATATAAACATATTATTCATCATTTCAACCATCAGTTATTGTCGGTGTCTATTATATCATATATTCGTTTATCAGATTAGCATTGCAACTTTTTTTCTTGACTTTTATACTAACCCATCCATTACATCGGACTATTGACACACAATGTCTTCATGATATGTTTCTAAAAATGTTAATTCAATATTATGTGTTACATGTGATACTGAGTTCTAGAGCTCACAATCTAATTACCTCGTATTATTAAAATATTTTTATGAATATAAATAACACCATTATGAAATTCATTTATCATCCATATGATTCGTTTTAGAAAATTATATAAGAAAAAATAATTTGATTTTACAGTTACAAACTATATTTTTAAGGGGAATTTTGAAACCTATTAATGGTGCACCTATTTTAAAAATTAATTATGTAAATTATTAATATTTTAGATTACAAAATAGATATCTTTTTTGATTTTCCAATATAAAATTTATCTTTGAGTGAATTTATTATTAATACCTACCTTCCTGCAAAATATTTGCAATTGGTGTTAACATTAATTTTACCACATCTGTGAAATAAATTTGGATAAAGTATTATGATATTTGATTTTTAAGATGATAAAATTTATATTTTAATTTTATGAATAATAACATCAATAAAATTTTATATACTATGTTTTTGCGTAAATCATGTAATTTATGGTTAAAATAACATTTTAAATATATTATGTAATCCAAAAACATGTCCTAAAATAATTGGATCAGTGGAAATCTACCAAAATAAAACATAGGATGAAATTATAACAATTTTATTCTACACATTTAATTATAATTAATTTATAATAAATTTGGTAATGATATGTTAAGAATGTTATATTCATGTTTTTAATAATTATTAAATAATTAATATATGGTATTACAAAAGATGAATTAGACTATAAATAATCATTTTGAAGATAATAAATGTATATTCCTCATGATTTTTTAGTTTTAATATATAAATAAATAGTAATTTATATAAAGGATTTCATAATAATGATGTTGTAATTTTTTAATCAATGGAACAATAAAATAAATGATATAAAATATATATATATGTATATATATTATTTCATTATTAATGACAACAAAAATTTATATAGATATGTAATACATTTTATTAATATTTTATAGAAGTTATCTTGTTTTTATGATATTTTAGAAAAGATAAAAAAAATTTATTATTGATATTGAGATTAATTATAATTTGAAATATATAATATATTATTAAATGATATTAAACTGATAAAAATTTAAAATTTATCCAAATTACTATAATAAGGTTATATGTGTCATAAATTATCTATTTTGGGTTATTTTTATATTTTATAGTAACTATACTAAACCATAATGATTTCAAATTATTTCTGTCATGGTAGGAGTTAATGGGATTAACTAAGGGATAAATCAAAAAGAAATTTGTAATAATGTGACGTAAAAATATCGTATAATTATTGGTTGATAGGATTTTGATCCATCCATAAATTACCTTTGAAAAATATCATTTTTGAACTATATGAATATAGAAATAAAATTATATTAAATTAATAATTTCATAGTTTAAAAGTGTACCCCTCCCCTCTCTTACAAAAAGGAACAATATTCCTCACTTCCCCGAGAATAATTGAGAATTAAATTTTGACCCCAAAAAGTTCCATTTATCCTCATGAAAATATTATATATTTAATGAAATTCCTTGACATCTAAAATGTCCTCCATTATTTTCCCTAATCATAGATCAAAATGAAGTGTTTCAAAGAAGATGTAATTGTTTTTAAAATGAATCATGGTTTTTATTATTCTATTTCTATCTAATATTACATTTAAATACTAAATTAAAAAATTAATTTTCATATATAATACTATGATGTTATTATGATAATGGGAATCCCATTTTCTTCCTTTTCACAATCCATCAAAAAACAATATCGTCATGTGTGCCTAAGTAGTGCTTATCATCTCAATTATCTGGAATAATTTGATTCGCATAACCAATTTATATGGATGGGAATATTGATTAATATAATGGATATATATAATAAATATGGAATTTTATTTATTAATTATAAATATTATTCATCGAATTGATTTTCATATTACAATTATAGGATGATACAGTCACTCATGTGTACATCAAACCTACCATCTCCATGATGAAATGAAATTTACCCTCCATGAAAACCAATTGAAAATGATTACAATATTTTATAAGGGAATTAAATATAAAATTTATGAACGTAATATCATTATGTATATGAATAAAATATATCTAATACAAAATAAATAAGAGTAATGTGAAAAAACATTTATAATATAATGAAAAATTTACTACACAAAACAATGGTTACAATGAAATATTATAAAAATGATATTAGAGTATCGTTTATGATTTAATAATAATATATATGTTTCAAGAATAATTTAATAATACGATTGAACAATTTTACGTGATGTTTACATAGACTCTTCTAAAAGAAATTATGAAGTAAGTGTTAATTACAGAATCTCATTATTATCAGAGATTAATTATAATTAAATATTTATTGGGATATATATATCATCCATGTCAATGTTTCCTAAAAATGTATTTCAATATATTCATAAAATCCATCAACTTAATTTAAATAACATATATAAGAAAATGGTTATCTCTATGAAGAATTTGGTACTGATTTTAGTAGACTACTTTTTTTATGTCAACATCATTTTTGGATGTAAATATTAATTGAGGATGGCCTCTTAAGATATCATCTACTATATTTTTTGGAAAGTTATTTTATAGGTTTGTATATGGGATTTTATTTAGATACCATGTGTGTTTTATAGTTAATTTAATAACATTTAATTTTCTCCTTTTACAAGAATGATTATGCTGGAAATGATTCACCCTATTGATATGAAGAATAAATTGGACTTTGTAAGTAATGGAAATGACCCATGATATCCCATCAGTGAATTTCTAGGTATCATGAGAAAAAATAATTTTAGTATTAGCTTATATCTATCATGTTTGTGTATGGTTCCTTGTCATAACCATTGAGTACATGATACTGACGTATATGAGTATCCATTCTCACATTATGAAATTAGTTATTAATATTACATTTGATTATTCATCTAATTTAAAATATATGGTTAATTATATTTCACATGTGTATAATTATATGGTTATATATGACCTTCTAATATCCCTACCACATTTTTATGAAGATTATGTTTTAATGGAATGTAGTTTTATTTATGTACTATTCTTTGTTTTTTAGGTTTATTAATCATTTATTTGACATTATTCGTAAACATTACTGATAATCAATGCTCCCCCATTAATTATTTTTTATGCCTCCCCAGGTCAAAATTATTTATATTATAACTGAATTGTATATATAATAAATGTTAATAAGATTGTTTTATATGTAGTTAATATATTTTATTATTTCAAGATATAGCATAAAAAATATTTTTTTAATATGAATTCCAATACTTCTTATCTAATTTATTTGTGGAGATTAAAATAGTTTATCTATTCCAATTTAAAAAAGTTGGGCATAAACTATTGGACACTGGTGTCGATGTAGTTATTTTTTCCAATAATTTTTTATGAGACCATTGAATCAAAATTTTCAAAACAGTGACTAGGGAACATAACTAAAAGATTTTTTTATGGATATGTATTGAATAACATCTTATAATTTTTTTATAGTATATTCTTGGTGGTAATTCATAGTAATAAATACTTATTAGTATAGAAAAGGTGGATTAGGATCTCTAACAGATGTACCAAGGGGTATCAACTAAAAAAACATGCATCAACCTATACTTGGCATTACTCATGAAATGAAAATGTTATGTGAAATTCACATGGTTTGACACTCCCATGTTATTCTCATAGGATTATTCCCATTTTCAATATAATAATTATATAAGAGGAAAAATTATATTTCACCCCAATGAAATCATTTTAATGACTATGAAATTATTTTAGGATAAATATTCAATTTATTATGTCTTTTTTAGTTGTTTAAAATTATGAATAATGATTAATAACATATTCTATTGTATTTTCTTGTATATAAATGTCTCCTAGTTTAGGTAATCGAAACATTATCGAATCACATAATACATATAAGAATTAACATCCTATGATAGATAACTACTTTGTAGCTAGAGCCAAAAATAGTGTTGAATAACATATAATTATACCATGATAGCTGACTCATCTTATAAAAATTTATCTTTACCATATTGAATAACTTGATCAAAAACATGGATGGACTATGTTAGGCCATATCATAAGATAACAACCTCCATTATTAAATGAGACTAAAGATCCATTATTAGCTGACTAATGGATAATTTATGAACATAAGATATTTGATTCATTGGAAATTAACTAAAGGGTTAATGATGTAATGGATACTTACCATATCTCAGAATATACAGATAAATTCTTGTCATTGATTCAAAACATGAAATATGATGGAGAAGTATAAAACATGGAAGGAGTTCATTTATAGAAAATTTTATAGAAAATTATTTTCCTCATTAATATGGAACAAATAAGGATATGATATTTCAATGTATAAGAAAAAATATAGAATATTATGTCTCATTTTATGAAGATATCATCACAAGAATATCAAGGAATTCTGAGTATTACATATGAAATCTTATAAGTATGATTGATTGGTTAGTTTATGTGATAAATTAATTTATTTATGGGAATTTGTCTCCCTTTTTTTCTCATTATATGATGGTATAATATCATGTGATATCAAGACATTAGAGGAGTTCCTTGTATATTATAACAGTAAAGTAATGAAAGTGAATAAGATGGATATTGAAAACTCTAAAAAGAAAAATTAGGGAAATGGGTAGAAGAAATTAGTTTAATTTCAATTGTTTAATATTTTTTTACAAGAAACAACATAGTAATATGATACTGTGTATAGAATATTGTTAATAGCGTGGAATAAATGACACCATGCCAATTAATTAAAGGTAAATAATTAATCTAAAAATAATAAATTCTACAATTATAATGAAACTGGACATTTTGAAATCAGTATATTAAATGTCAAGGAATTTTTCCCCCAAAATAGTTTATCTGAGAAATTTCAATCTTATAAGATCTCAACTTATGAGGAGGAATTTTCTACTGATGTGGTGGATAATATGTTAATCATCTTCTCAAATATTTACAAATTTTTCATTGATTCTAGATCATTGAAATATATTATATCATAGTATTTATCTAAAAAAATAATTCATTTTGATTTTATTTAATAAATTAATTTCAGGAAAAAACTCATAAGGGAATTCACATTGCAATAGATATTAAAAGTTAGTCTGAATTATGACAATTAATTGTCAATTACGGCATAGAGATGGCATCATGCATGTGGTTAACTTTGATATAATAATTATTTTGTATTGGATTTCAAAATAAGATAAAAAATTATATTCCAAGAGGTTTGAAATTATGATTTTTAGGTTGAACATGAATACCACATAATTGAAGCAGAAACAGCATCATCACTGTTGAGCCTATTGATTGAATTTGTGGTTGATGACATGCCAATATGTGCAAAATGAGTGGATCATTGATGTAATTCTGATTAGAGGGTCCACAAATTAGACAATGGTTGAACTAGTCCTATGTTCCAATGAATGTATCAATGAATAATGGTTTAGATACACCATTTTATGAAGTGCATTCAATACATGATAAATAGATGAATTTAGAAGATCCATCCACATGTTTTTAATTGAATAAAGTGGATGCAGTTTTTGAGATGATTGAGTTGATCATAAATTCCTAATTGGTGTTCCATAAATAATAAAATAATAAGAAGGCTATGATTGAAAATGAAAATAATAATACTTCTAAGTGTCATGACTTTATTTTTGAAATACAATACGTATATACTTTGTTTTTTACAAAGTATTTATGTATGAGTTCTACATAAAAAACAGAGATAGATGGCTTTCCAACAAGCCAGCCAAGCCCGGGAAGAGGCTATCGCCATGAGAGTAGATGGTGATCATTACCCCAACAATCCAGTGAGCATGACTGACCATATTAATGAATAGGGAACACATAAGGGAATGGGAGAGAAATATATTGTTCCACTGTGTGGGGTGGCACGGACGCAGGGAGTATAGGTTGGGTGTCGGGAGTGCTCGCAAGGAGAACATGGTACTGGGCGGTAGCATGGAGGGTAAAGGAATAATCTAGTAGCGAGATGAGTTGTCTTCATAGATATGCCTAACATAACCTTATTCCACAATTCAATGTGGGACAAGGTTTTGAAAATGTAGAAGTAATCCATACCATCCATCTGATTTCACGAGAGATCACGACTGTATGATCCATCATGAATCTCCTGATATAATAATCATTGTCTGTATTTTATTTGAGATAATCCGATTATTTTCCATCATCCACACAATTTTCTTCTACCTTTGATTTCTTAAGAGGTTCTCAATGCATTGCAGCATGTCAGAGCATTGCTTCACCTCTGAGGTCTTTCTTCTATCAACTGTTTAAGTAAAAATCCACAGCATTATAAACATCAGGACCATGTAAATTCATGCATGAATATAATTAATGATGAACACACTAGGGATGAAGAAATCACAATTCTGGGGCCATGTCATGTAGTACAAACATTCGTGATTGAGATTTACATGATTCTTAAAAATCATCCACGTGATGTCTATATTTGAAATGAGGTTCTCATTTTGAACCGAATTATTCCATCATATTCCACATATACCATATGTTCATTTTAATAATCAAATGTTATGGTTATTAGGAATTCAAATCATTGATCTATGGGCATATCCAATAGGATTTGAATGCGGCACAAAACTATCATCCCTACCGATAAAAAGACATCCCTTGACCATCGATTTTTTTTGGAAATTGAGAAAGCTCTTATTTAAAAAATAAAATCGGACCATGAGATAAATTACATGCATCACTTTCTTGCGCGAGGAATGAATGCAACCTCGTAATAATCATACCCGAGGGAGAGGGTTCTCATGAATACACAAAATGTACTCTGTACACTTGAGTTATTTTGCAAAGGCCATGTTAGTTAATCCTTACATGGAAAGTAAAACACACCTCCCTCATTAGTGTGACACACCCAGAACCACAAATCTTCATTGGTTTGTGTGTTTTTATAATCCTCAATGAAAATTTTACATATCCACTACCTTGTGAGAATAAAATCCAGGGCACACTAAGAACACATCAAATCAGGTTTTGGTGTGCTCTAGGGGCCATGCATAACCACCTATGAGTTTGGTCTATATAAAAAATGAGGAATTATGATGGTATGTATGCATATACATTCATATTAATGATGTGAAAAATGAATCATGTGTGAAATATAGTCATTGATAATCCTTAATAAAACTTTTGTATATAAAGAAGGACGGAGAGGAACCATTGTGTATTCGGGTTTCATAACACATAAACAAGATCGTATATAAACTTATTCATGACCATGAACTTGTTGATAAATAATTATGTGTGAAATTAATTTGAACAAAAATAAAAAAGTTGCACAGATCTATCAATATTCACAATATTAATGAGTATTTGGGCCCCACTTCCACACATATAATATAGATAAGGAATTCAGTAATAAGAAAGACAAATTATTCTGAGTGTTTTTTGAATTTACATAAATGTTCATTACACGTTATCAGAATCGGTGAACAATACTGGCAACATTAATCAGTGTTTGTAGAAGCTATTTGAAAAAGTACACCAGCAACTCAGATCCAACATGCTCTTGGTGGAATATTGTCATATCATCTGATATTGGATCTAAACATCTAAATATATAAGTTAAATATAGGGGAATAAAATGTTTATATAATAAGGAAAAGGTGAAGTGTTGTTTGGGGGTTGAAACAACATGAAATAGAGTTTTATCCAATTAATATTTGTAAGAATCATCTGATAATGTAAATAATTTATGATGGTTATAGTAACCCACATGGAATGGTCTATGTCTTTTTACTGAATATAGTAAATCCATGTGTTGTGTGCTACTTGTTTTTCAACATAATTTGAAGATTTGATCATGTCTATAACCATCAATAGTGGTTAAATTAAAAAAATATTGAATTGATTAAAATAAAGAATTAAAAATGTGATCACTAATTCACCCCTTCCCTCTCAGTTATATTTCACTATTCAGGTAATTTTGATTGGTATCAGAATTTGGAACCCTCTTCAAGGATCTAATTCATTAATAAGATGTAAAATATAAATTATTTCAATACTATAGGTGATTCTAAAATTAGTGGAAAGAATTATCAATGTTATAAGAATGAGATTTTACCCTCTGTTGTGTCTCATGTCCTTATTGTTAAAGATGCATCCACTTTTTAATTCCCTCCTAATATTGATGAGACTATTATGAAATTCATAGAGAAAAGAAATATGAACTTCGATGGAAAGGATGAAAATTCTATTTGGTGTCTCTTTTAAGAAAACTGTACAGAAAGGATATGGGAATAAAAAATGCCAATGAAAATTGGAACAAATTGGATAGCACCGATGAAGGAAACATGAATGTCAAGGAATCTAAATTGAAAATATAGAGGGGAAAATTCGAAGTTATCAAGATGGGTGAAGAAGAAAAACATAATGATTATTTCACAAGAGTCAATGAGTTTTCCAGAAATATTCAGTGCTTGGGGGAAACATTGGATGATTCCACTGGTTTCAAAAAAACTAATGTGAAATTTTCCTAATAGGTTTTATCACAATTTATCAGGTTTTTAAGAATGAGATGATCATTCTCATAAATAACTAAATAATATTCTCATTTCATATAAAATGTGAATGATCTTGTTTTTCTAAAAGAAGATCAAATTTGATATGTCTTTTGACACCATGAGAACACTCATAATCAAAGATAATAATGTTTCAGAATAATGTGAATTTGATGGTGAATAAAAAGATTAAGAATAAAATATAATTTTTTCTCTTATATCATAGATATACAAGAATGGAAAGTTGATGGGTAAAGGAAAATCCCCAAAAATATATAAAAACTACATTATAATTAGACACTTTTCTATAAAGGTTAAAATGAAAAGGTTTTTTTCACAATGAAGTGATGAAGAAAACCCATAGACAAATAATTGGTGTATAATCTAAAAAGATTCAATCTTATTTGGTTGAATAATGAAAATGATCTTTTCAGTTGAATTAATAATCCATGTGAGTAAATATGATGAACTATATTCTATATGAAGTAGCTAAATAGTAGATGAAACTAAATTTATGGTGCATGTGGAAAAGGGGTCTGATATTTCATATAGTGAAGATGATGAAAGTGAACAAAAAATATCTTGAAGTCATGTTAAGGAGTGAATTAGATGCTTCTCTGGATAAATATACAAATATCATGAAAGACAAGATATTGTTATTAAAATAAATATGAAATACTATAGAGGAAATGGAAATATTTAGAATGGTTTATGTATTTTATATTTAATAAATAAAAAAGAACAAACTGAAGGTAGATGAAATGTGAAATATGGTAAAAGATATTGAGTAAAAGCTTAACCTATAAGGCCCCAGCCTTAAACCTTACTTAATCTTGAGTTATTAAAAGATTACACATTGAGGATCTTTTCGGGTTTAGAGTTTTAGATAATTAGATCATAAAACTTTCATTACATTCCACAAATAAACAAAGTGGTTACATAAAGATAGTAATCTTCATTCCCATAAATGGAAACATATTTTAGATAAAACATGGATTCTTTCTTGACACTTGCTTGACACTATCATCATATCATGTACCTTTCCCTTGACCTGTGAAAATCATTTCAAAAAAACTTGGGATGAGCATAAAAAGCTCAGTATGGGTTATAAAAATATGGAAAGGAAACATGGGTACATATATACATAAGAATGAAATCATACTTTACCCATAAAACATAAGCACTTTAACATACCTCATCAAATCATGAGTAAATCATAGAAATCATAAGATATAATGGTAACTTGAGGCATTCATAACATTCTTACGTATGGAGTAACCCTCTTGGTTACGTTTGGAATACCCATCACAGTATATTCCCTAAATCTCTTTGGAGAAACCTTAACGTTTCACAACTTCACGTTACCCAATGCATTGGAGAACTATATCGGGATCACCCACCCTTAGTCTATCACGGAACCACCCGTCTTCATAATAATGCCAAAGAACCTCAACATAACCATATCACATAAAACATGCATAAAAAACATAACATTCCTACCTTTCAATCACAAGATATCAATACAACACATTGATATAAAAACATTTTGAAAACCATTTTCGATACCAAATTACAAGAAAAGTAAAACATGGTATTTATTTTTCTCTTAAAAAAGGTATGGCTTATAGAGGAAGCCGAAACTCAAATAATGGTCACGACGATGGAGAAGATGTTGTCACTGCATACGTACGACAAAAACATTCCCTTTTGTCATTTAGTAAACACTTCGTCTAAAAAAGTTTCCTTTTGAATAATCGTAAAAGTCAAAGAGGATTTATACACCGTATAAAAGAATGTTGTGTATAAAATAAAATATGCCTCAATGAAAGGATATTGAGATGAAGTCCCATACCTCATATCCGACTTGACCCGACCGTTCTTTAATCTCCTGAATAATAAACTTGAGTTAATCTCTACTTTCTTAAGAACCTTTTTCAAGTTCATTATTCCTTTTATACCATGTTATGAACATCATGTAATCATTTAAGTTAATAATGTTCATTCTGTCGGTATTTGGTTCTTATGTCAAAAATAGACTTCTTACACTTACATGTTGTTAATTTGGTCAAAGGTTCATTATATCCAGAATGATATTAATGATTTTGATAAAATATATATCATATATATTCATCATATACATGTATTTATAATATTACATCACATTCAGAGGTAAGAAATGAAATGCACCGTTCATGGAGATGGTAAGCCGTACGTACGCATGAACGCTACTTCCATTTCTGTTTCGTATTTTCTGGAATGGAATCATAAGGATATAAGAGTATATTATAATTCCAGTATAATAACATATATAATATCATTAACTTTATCCTTTACACATCCCACATATGGTATTAACGAATCAAATCACTTTCAGGGGGCGGTAGTCCGCACTTCCTAAAATGAAGATATCGTGTTTACCCATAATGGAAACAATAATGGTATGCCATAAATGAAAAATACAAAAGCTTAAGGAAATAATAAACATAGTATATACCATATATAAAAATACTGACATCATAATGGCCACCTTTTAAGGTGTTAAATGAGTATTGAACAATCATCGTTTCGGGAGATAGAATTTCGCCATCCACGGAAACCGTATGTTCTTTTACCATTTGATGTAGTTGTGTTAGAGTGTAGCTCGAATAAATCTTATAACAACATCCTAGTATATTTAAGGTACTATTTTTGTTACAAAATAAGTAAATAAAAAGAGTTTAGGGTGTTGGAGAATCAAAATAAAACAAATGAACATGAGAGAATGAATTACCTTTAAAAGTGTAATTCCTTTTGATTTGAGCCTAAAGGCTTCCTTTGAAAGGATTCTGCCCAAAGGGAATCCTCTAGGATGATGATAGGGATGTGGAGAGAGTAAATGGGCAGGGTTTGGCCGAGCCAAAGGCTTGAGGAGTGTGTGAAATGAGGTAGAGGTGGGAGCCTTTTATAAGAGGAGAGGAGGGGCACTTTTAGAAAGTAAAGATAAGTTACTTTATTTTAAAAAGAGTTTCGGATTCAAAAAGTCCCACATTGCTATAATTAGAGGATAATGTGATAAGTATTCGAAATACACTCATCAAATTGGTTTTGGCCATGTTTATGTTTTAGATTTTTCATTATCCTTCCATTTTATTTAAACCGTTAAATAATGAGGTCATCACTGCATCATCATGATGTCGTAAATAATTTAATTTATTTCAAGTCTAAAAAATATTTAAAAACTACTATGATGTAGGAAATATTTTTAGATTTCCAATGACTATTTATAATCAAAAATCTGATCATTATAAGCCCATGTAAAATTGTTTTCGTAAAACATATTATGTTTGCGTCATTTTTACTTTTACATTAAATAAAAAGTTATTTATGTCATTTCCCAACCAAAGTAGATCCATGGGGTCCCCAAGTTGACCCATGGCTTGTCTTGGTCGGCCATGACACAACCAATGATGGTAGGACATGTTTCAAGCTCATATTATTTTATTAAAGCATTATTTTTACCTTAAACTACACTAATTACCACTAATCGCGATTAAAAACTTAATATGTTACTATTCACAAAAAAAAAATTATTTTAATCTCATTGAACAAAATTTTACATAATAATGACAACCATGTATGTAGTATTTTCAAAATTCAATACACATTAGTGGTAAACTTTCATTTATCCGAAAAATCAGTTTTCTTGATTACCACTTAGTGGTTTCACCATTCATCAAAAATTGATGTTTTTCAGAAAATTACCAAAAATTCACCCTAACATATATTTGATATTACGAATTCAAAAATGAAGTCTATTTTACAAAATTCAAAACATATAAGTCACATTAATTAATTTAATAATTAATTCCTTTTGTCATGACAAATAGCATGTTTTTATGAAACAATATGTATCAAAAGATTGATACCAGTTTAAGTCCAATTTCAAAGTGAAATTGATTACAATGACCACCATTTGATTAAATGGTAAACATATATTCAGATTACACATTAAGATCAATTCAAAAGATAATCTAATCATATAAATAAATTATATTAAGAAGCAGTTTCGATGTAAAATGCAGTATTTTTCACTATTCATTAAAAAATGAATATTGTCTGAAAAATACCAAAAATTCACACAAAGTAAATTTTGATGTCCCAATCATAAATCATAAGTTTATTTTGACAAAAATAGTTTAAAAAATTGTCAAAAGATAGATTTAAAAAGGGTTTTCCATCATAATGCAGTAAAACAATCTTTTAAGAATATTAGTGTATTCCATGCTTAAGATTGGATTCATTTTCATTTTAAGCTTATAAAACACTATCTTAATCAATAATATACATAGATAAAAATATCTATTATTCATTACTTACTTGGGATATTACATCCTTCCCCCCTTTAGAAAATTGTGTCCCCACAATTTATTTACTTATCAAATAAATGGGGGTACTTATCCCTCATTGCATTTTTAAATTCCCATGTTGCCTCTTCAATCATGTGGTTTTTACACAAAACCTTTACCTGGTGAATCACCTTATTTCGTAACACTTGCTCCCTATGGTCAAGAATCTGGACCGGTTTTTCCTCATAAGATAGGTTCTCTTACAGCTGAACTACCTCTGGACTCAAAAAATGAGATGGATCCGGCATGTACTCCCTCAACATCGAAACGTGAAAAACATTGTGTACCTGAGATAAACTCGGAGGTAAAGCCACTCGGTAAGAAACTGATCCAACTCTCTCCAGAATTTCATATGGTCCAATAAACCTCGGACTCAGCTTTCCTTTCTTATCAAATCGCATCACACTTTTCCATGGTGATACTTTGAGAAAAACATGATCACCTACCTCAAAAGAGAGATCCTTCCTCCGGTTATCTACATAACTCTTCTACCTGCCCTGAGATGTTATCATGTGTTTCTGAATTAGCTGAACGTTTTCTGTCATCTCTTCTACCAATTCTGGTCCCATCAACTTCCTTTCACCCACTTCATCCCATAAAGCTGGAGTTCGACACTGCTTCCCATATAGTGCCTGAAATGGTGCCATATGTATACTGGAATGAAAACTGTTATTATATAAAAACTCATCCAAATAACGATGTTGGTCCCAACTTCCCTGATAATCCATTGAACAAGCTCGTATAATATCCTCAAATGGCTGAATTGTTCGTTCTTACTGCCCATCTGATTGTGGATGAAAAGCTGTACTAAAATTTAATTCAGTACCCAACGACTTATGATGGCCATTCCAAAAGTTAGAAGAAAACCTGGGATCACGATCCGATACAATGGAGAGAGGAACTCCATGTAACCTGACTATCTCTTTAAGATACCAATGGGAATGTTGATCACGAGAGAAAGTATCTCGTATAGCAAAGAAATAAGCAGATTTGGTCAAGCGGTCAACAATAACCTAGATTGCATTATTACCTCGAGATGTCCTCGGTAATCCCACAACAATGTCCATGGATATGTTTTCCCATTTCCACTCTGGCACTGGTGAAGGCTGAAGCATCACTTTCGGTAACTGCCGCTCTTCTTTAACCTGCTGACAAGTCAAACACTTCACAGTAAAATCAGCAATATCTCTTTTCATTCCATCCCACCAGTAATACTCCCGTAGGTCTCTATACATCTTAGTACTACTCAGATGAACTGAAAACGAAGAACTATGAGCTTCACATAACAACTCTCTCTTCAACTGTGAATCACAAGGCACACACAATCTCTTCCCAAATCTCAAAACACAATCATTATCAATGATGAATTCAGGCAACTTACTTTTCTGAACAAACTCTACCTTTTTCTGCAACTCACTGTCTTGCTTTTGTGCTTGATTGATTCTGCCTGATAGAGAAGATCTCACAGATACCTGAAACAAAACAGAAGGACTTCCTTCACCAACAACTTCTATTCCAAAGTTCATCAAATCCTTAACCAAAGGATCATGTTCCAAACGCAACATTGTTAATGAATCATTACTTTTTTGACTCAAAGCATCAGCCACTTTATTGGCTTTTCCGAGATGGTAATGAATTGTACAATCATAATCCTTGATTAATTATAGCCATCTCCTTTGTCTCATGTTCAATTCTTTCTGAGTGAATATATACTTTAAACTTTGTTGATCAGTATATATTTCACACTTTACTCCATACAAATGATGCCTCCAAATTTTTAAAGCAAAAACAACAGCAGCTAATTCCAAATCATGTGTAGGGTAATTTACCTCATGAGTTTTCAACTGTCGTGAAGCATAAGCAATTACCTGATCATTCTACATTAGGACGCAACCAAGTCCTTTCATTGAAGTATCACTGTATATAACAAACTCACCATTCCTGGAAGGAAGAGCCAAAACTGGAGCATTCACCAATCTTCTTTTCAAATCTTGAAAACAATCATCACATTCTTTTGTCCAGATAAACTTAACACCCTTCCGAGTTAGCTTAGTCATTAGATTAGATAACTGTGAAAAATTCCTAACAAACCTTCGGTAATAGCCCGCCAAACCAAGGAAGCTACGAATCTCGGTTACATTTGTGGGTCTTGGCCATTCTTACACAACATTTGTTTTTGCAGGATCAACAGTTATTCCATCATTAGAAACAATATGACCAAGGAAAGAAATTTGTTGCAACCAAAAATCACACTTTCTGAATATCCCATACAGTTTATTTTCTTTTAAGGTTTGAAAGATAACCCTTAAATGTCTTTCATGCTCCTCTTTACTTTTAGAAAACACCAAAATATCATCAATGAAAACCACCACAAACTTATCCAAGAACTCATGGAAAATTCTATTCATTAAGTCTATGAATACACTAGGTGCATTGGTTAGCCCAAAATTCATTACTACAAATTCATAATGGACATATCTCCTACGGAACTCGGTCTTCGGAATATCTGCCTCCTTTACCTTCAGCTGATGGTACCCCGATCTCAGGTCAATCTTTGAAAAAAACTGAGCTCCCTGGAGCAGTTCAAACAAATCATCGATATGAGGAAAAGGATATTTGTTCATAACAGTTATATTATTCAAGGCTCTATAATCAATGAAAAGTCTCATAGAACCATCTTTCTTTTTAACAAATAAAACAGGAGCAACCCATGGTGATGTACTAGGTCGAATGAAACCTTTCTCTAATAAATCTTGCAATTGTTCCTTCAACTCTAACAGTTCAATTTGTGCGATTCGATAAGGGGGTTTTGAAATCGGCATAGCATCAGGAACTAAGTCAACAGTAAACTCAACTTCCTGATCTGGTAATATTCCAGGAAACTCATCAGGAAAAACATCAGGATACTCATTTACCACTGGCACATCATTAATCTGAACAGTTCCTTTATTTTCAACGACGTGTGCAAGGTAACATTCATTTCCATATTTTACATGTTTCTCGGCCTCTTGATAAGTTATCAACAGTAAGGGTTCATTCTTGTACACAAACTGAAATTCGTTCTGAAAAGAAACTTCTTTAGCTCTACAGTCAATCTTAGCATGGTAAATAGAGAGCCAATCCATACCCAGGATAACATCAAACTCTACTAGAGGTAGAACAATAAGGTTTTCAAGTAGGTTCTTTCCACATATATGGATAGGAAGATTCTTATAAATTCATTTTGCCTCATCATTTCCCCCAGGTGTTTTTACAAAAAGTTCAGGAGTCATTTCTTGAGATTGTATTCCCATTTTACTAGAAAAGGTTTCAGAGATGAAAGAATGTGTAGACCCCGAATCAAACAACACACTGGCATAATCTGAAATAACAAAGTACCTGATACAACTTCATTTGACGGCCCGACATCTGCTGAAGTAGTTTCAAAGGATTTCAACACCCCTTTCTGCTTGTATTCTAACTACTTCCCATCACTCAAGCTCTTTTTCGGACACTCATTTGCATAGTGACCCATCTCATTCACTTATAGCATTTTACTAACTGTAAATATAATTTCGTCTTACCTTCACCTTGATCCTTTTCAGTGCAACCACGAGCCTTATGACCCATCTTACCAAATTGGTAGCACTTTCCAGAATTCAGAAGACATTCCCCAGCATGCCTTTTTCCACATTTATCACAAACTAGAAACTTAGTTCTCTTACCATCAGACTTTTTTGAAAAAAATTTACCTTTCTCCTGCCACCTCGGTCTCTTCTTCTACTGGTTGTTATAGAACACTTGGTCATCAGAAAACTCCATTTCCACCTTCTCAGTACATCGAACAATCTTTTCATAACTTTTAAACTCACGAGAAGCTAATTCCCTTCAATATTTTGTCTTTAATCCTGATTAAAAACGATTGATTTTACCATCAAGGTCTCAGATAAAATTTGGGGCATACCTTGCCAATCGAGTGAACCTTTCTTTATAGGTAGCCACTGATTCATCCTCTTGCATCAATTACAAGAATTGATTTTCCATCCTAAGTCGAACAGCCTTAGGAAAATACTTTTCAAGAAACATACATTTGAATTCATCCCAGTCGAGAGCATCAATCTCATCAGCATCCATGATATTTTTAACCATCAACAACCACTGATCTGTCTCACCCTCCAAATGGTAAATAGAAAGACTAACATTTTGATTGTCTGAACACCCCATGACATCAAAAATCTTCTCTATTGCTTTAATCCACCCTTCAGCTAGCACAGGGTCAGATGATCCTCTGAATGATGGGTGATGTTGCCTCATGAAATGTTCCACCACTGACATGTTCCTCTGCGGTTGGTCTAGCTGATCTCATTCATGGTTACCAACACCATTTATAGCCTGAGTCAACTATGCAATCACTGCAACAAACTGTTCAGTTTCAATTCTGACCATCTCGGGATGCTGATTCAAGAAGGTTATTTCCTTCTGTATGCCTTCCTAGAACTACTTCCATGTTTCCTCTATGGAAAACCATTCTGAACAAACATGTCTTAGATGAAGCAACATGGTAATCTTAAAATGCTATATCATTTAAAAAAAATTCTTGGATAATAATTTAATAGAATTTTAACTCCTAAATTCATCTTAACCGACCTCTGATACAAACTATAAGGCCCCAGCCTTAATCCTTACTTAATCTTGAGTTATTACAAGATTACGCATTGAGGATCTTTTCAGGTTTAGAGTTTTAGATAATTAGATCATAAAACTTGCATTACATTACACATATAAACAAAGTGGTTACATAAAGATAGTATTATTCATTCCCATAAATGGAAACATATTTAAGATAAAACATGGATTCTTTCTTGACACATCCTTGAAACTATCATCATATCATGTACCTTTCCCTTGACCTCAGAAAATCATTTCAAAAAAACTTGGGATGAGACTAAAAAGCTCAGTATGGGTTATAAAAACATGGAAGGAAAACATGGTTACATATATACATAAGAATGAAATCATAATTTACCCATAAAACATAAGCACTTTAACATACCTCATCAAATCATGAGTAAATCATATAAATCATAAGACATAAAGGTAACTTGAGGCATTCATAACATTCTTACGTAGGGAGTAACCCTCTTGGTTACGTTTGGAATACCCATCACAGTATATTTCCTAAATCTCTTTGGAGAAACCTTAACGATTCACTCCTTCACGTTACCCAATGAATTGTAGAGCTATATCGGGCTCACCCGCCCTTAGTCTATCACGAAACCACCCATCTTCATAATAATTCCAAAGAACCTCAACATAACCATATCACATAAAACATGCATAAAGGAAACATAACATTCCCACCTTTCAATCACAAGATATCAATACAACACATTGATATAAAAACAATATGAAAACCATTTTCGATACCAAAATAAAAGAAAAGTAAAACATGGTATTTATTTTTCTTTTAAGAAAAGGTATAGCTTATAGAGGAAGCCGAAACTCAAATAACGGTCACGACGGCGGAGAAGTAGTTGTCACCACATATGTTCGACAAAAACATTCCCTTTTTTTCATTTAGTAAACACTTCGTATAAAAAAGATTCCTTTTGAGAAAACGTAAAATTCAAAGGGGTTTATACACCATATAAAATAAAGTTGTGTATAAAATAAAATATGCCTCAATGAAAGGAGATTGAGACGAAGTCCCATACCTCGTATCCGACTTGACCCAACCGTTATTTAATCTCCTGAATAATAAACTTGAGTTAATCTCTAATTGCTTAAGAACATTTTTAAAGTTCATTATTACTTTTATACCATGTTATGAACATCATGTAATCATTTAAGTTAATAATGTTCATTTTGTCGGTATTTGGTTCTTAAGACAAAAATAGACTTCTTACACTTACATGTTGTTAATTTGGTCAAAGGTTAATTATATCCAGAATGATATTAATGATTTTGATAACATATATATCTTATATATTCATCATATACATGTATTTATAATATTACATCACATTCAGACGTAAGAAATTAAATGCACCGTTCATGGAGACGGTAAGCCGTACGTACGCATGAACGCTACTTCCATTTCTATTTCGTATTTTCTGGAATGGAATCATAATGATATAAGAGTATATTATAATTCCAGTATTATAACATATATAATATCATTAACTATATACTTTACACATCCCACCTATGGTATTAACGAATCAAATCACTTTCAGGGGGCGGTAGTCCGCACTTCCTAAAATGAAGATATCGTGTTTAACCATAATGGGAACAATAATGGTATGCCATAAATGAGAAATAAAGAAGCTTAAGGAATGAATAAACAAATTATATACCATATATAAAAATAGTGACATCATAATGGCCACCTTTGAAGGTGTTAAATGAGTATTGAACAATCATCGTTTCAGGAGGCAGAATTTCACCATCCACGGAAACTATATGTTCTTTAACCATTTGATGTAGTTGTGTGAGAGTGTAGATCGAATAAATCTTATAACAACATCCTAGTATATTTAATATACTGGTGTTGTTACAAAATAAGTAAATAAAAAGATTTTAGGGGGTTGGAGAAGCAAAATAAAACAAATGAACGTCAGAGAATGATTTACCATTAAAAGTGTAACTCCTTTTGATTTGAGCCTAAAGGCTTCCTTTGAAAGGATTCTTCCCAAATGGAATCCTCTAGGATGAGTATAGGGATGTGGAGAGAGTAAATGGGCGGGGTTTTGCCAAGCCAAAGGCATGAGGAGTGTGTGAAATGAGGTAGAGGTGGGGGCCTTTTATAAGAGGAGAGGAGGGGCACTTTTGGAAAGTAAAGATAAGTTACTTTATTTTAAAAAGAGTTTCGGATTCAAAAGGTCCCACATTGATATAATTATATGCTAAGGTGATAAGGCTTCGAAATCCACTCATCCAATTGGTTTTGTCCATGTGTATGTTTTATATTTTTCATTATCCTTCCATTTTATTTAAATCGTTAAATAATGAGGTCATCGCTGCATCATCATGATGTCATAAATAATTTAATTTATTTAAAGTCTAAAAAATATAAAAAAAATACTATGATGTAGGATATCTATTTTTCTTTACAATTACTATTTATAATAAAAAATCTGATCATTATATGCCCATGTAAAAATTGTTTTCGTAAAACATATCATGTTTGTGTCATTTTTACTTTTACATTAAATAAAAAGTTATTTATGTCATTTCCCAACCAAAGTGGATCCATGGGGTCCCCAAGTTGACCCATGGATTTTCTTGGTCGGCCATGACACATCCAATGAGTGTAGGACATGTGTCAAGCTCATCTTATTTTATTAAAGAATTATTTTTACCATAAACTACACTAATTACCACTAATCGCGATTAAAAACTTAATAAGTTACTATTCACCAAAAAAAAATTATTTTATTCTCATTGAACCACATTTTACATACTAATGACAACCGTGTATGTTGGATTTTAAAAATTCAATACACATTAGTGGTAAACATTCATTTAACTGAAAAATCAGTTTTCTTGATTACCACTTAGTGGTTTCACTATTCATCAAAAATTGATGTTTTTCAGGAAATTACCAAAAATTCCCCCTAAGCTATATTTGATATTCCAAATTCAAAAATGAAGTCTATTTTACAATATTCAAAACATATAAGTCACATTAATTAATTTAATAATTAATTCCCGTTGTCATGACAAATAGCGTGTTTTTATGAAACAATAAGTATCAAAAGATTGATACCAGTTTAAGTCCAATTTCAAAGTCAAATTGATTCCAATGACCACCATTGGATTAAATGGTAAAAATATATTCAGATTACACATTAAGATCAATTCAAAATATAATCTAATCATATAAATAAATTAGATTAAGAATCAGTTTTGATGTAAAATGCAGTATTTTTCACTATTCATTAAAAAATGAACATTGTCTGAAAAATAACAAAAATTCACACAAAGTAAATTTTGATGTCCCAATCATAACGAATAAGTTTATTTTGAAAAACATAGTTTATAAAATTTTCAAAAGATATATTTAATAATGGTTTTCCATCATAAGGCAGTAAAACAATCTTTTAAGTATATTTGTGTATTCCATGCTTAAGATTGGATTTATTTTCATTTTAAGCTTCTAAAACACTATCTTAATCATTAATAGACATAGATAAAAATATCTAGTATTCATTAATTACGTGGGATGTAACATCACCTATAAGAAGAAAAACTGCCAATGTCTCAGTCTAAATGCCTTAAGGCATATATTTTCTTTATGATGATCAAGGAATACTCCACCAAATTTGTTGAGGTCAAGGAAGTATCATCACATACTAGTAAAATAATGGGATAAATCAAGAACGTCAATCAAACACTCATCGAATCCCCAGATACATATTTTATTTCTAAAATTATAGGTCCAAAAATATATATTAGGAGACTCTCAACCATAAATGAGGGTGAGAAAACTTCATCTAACACAAATTAAGTAGGAAATTTTGTATGATGATTTATTCCCCCAGAAAAAAAGTCAAAGCCAGTCACTAAAAAAACTACAACAATCTTTAGGGAAAGGTTTTTATCAGTTGGTAAGATCTTGGTTTAGAGGATATTTCTAGTTTTGTCATGTTTTTTGACACAAAACATATTTTTGATGGTATAACATGTCCCTACCATAAATGACGCGTGAACCAAGAGGAGAAATTATATAAATAAAAGAGTAATAAAAAATAAAACATATATCATAACAAATTCATTGATCTGCCAATACAAAACTAATTTATCTATTTAAAGGATGTTTGTAGAAGATTTGGTCAACATGGCTATAGTGATAAAATGTCCTGATTATTCATCCTGAATAAAAAACTCAATGTGATTAATGAAAATTTAATTCATAAAATCAATGAAGAAAACTCACATTTTATTAAAGTTTCATTGAAAACTATCAGAAAAACCAAGTCCTTAAGTCTCTATTGGTGATGTTCATCACACATAAAAGGTGATAAAAAAATTATTATAAACATATAAAATCCTAAAGGATGGCCCTTAATCTTTGGAAATAGTTGTTCAATGAAAATAAAGGGAATTTTAAAGGAAATGATTGAAGTAATAAATATGAATTCAAATGACATGTTATTTGTTGAATGATTAAATCAAAATTTTCATAGCATGAGCCAAATATTTGATGCTGGATATTTGGTTTTATTCAAAATGGATTTATGAATCATCTAGAATATAAAGGATGGAAGAAATATATCCCAAAATAATGAGGACCACTAGAAAATTATTTCTAATTGGTTATTATATTAATTCATATAATTTGAGTGCAAAGGATTAAATCAAACTGTAGAACATAAGACTTGGAAACCTTGGTCAATGATTTATTTGTAAAATCATAATGTATGACATTGTGAGGGATCATACCAAATTTAAAATAGAGAGGGTTGAAATTTGTGACACAAGTTAGAATGGAAAATTGATCCAATGTTCACACAAAAGAGGAGATATTCTATTTACTAAGCCCCTTGAACATATTCATATAGACATATGTGGGCCAATAAGACAAAATTATAAAAGTAGTGATATTTATTTCATTAAATTTAATGATTATTACACTCAAAGGAAAAATTTCATGTTTATCATACACAAGTCAAGGGAAACCACAATGCTCATAAAAATTTGAAGGTATAATCAGAAGGTTATCAGTAACTTTATCAAGAAAGTGAGATGAGATAATTGTAAGGAGTATACTGATGATGATTTTTAATACTATATTTGAATGCATGCAATCATGAATCAATAAATAACACAGTATAATACATAGAAAAATGGGGTAGCTGAAAGAACTAACATAAGCATAGTTGAAATGGGATGAACTATGTTGGATGAACACAATAACTCGATTATTTTCTTGGGAGATGTTGTATGTACTACCATAAATATAAATAATAGAAGACCTCAGAGACAAAAATAGAATATAATGACTTATTAAATGTGGTATGATAGAAAATTAACTATTAAATACATTAAATATTTTTAAGGTCCAGACATCAGAATGATTAAAAACATAAATTTAGAAAATTTTATGAAAAGAAAGTGGAATGAATCTTTATGGGAAACATACCTAATGGTAATGGTTATAGATGTTGGGACATAAGAATTAATAATCTATTTTATTGCAGTGATGTCAAATTTATTGAAAAATAAAAAAATTCAGATATTATTAAAAATGTGATTCCAGAAATTTTGTAACAAACAACATGATTATAGAACAAATGAATGATAAATATGGTGAGATATAAACAAAAAATGTCGATATCGATTATGATTGTACAAGTGGTTATTAATAAAATAATGAAAACAAATGTAATGATACAACAAATTAATGAAACATGTTGAGGTAGAAAAAATCAATGGTAATTAAAAGTCTTTAGTGAAAAAAATAATATTGAGTATTGATGATCAAAACAAACTTGTTCTAATGATGAACATCATGAAATCATTGAGTAATTTGAGCATGATTACGGGATAGATGATATGCATGAGGGGCTTGATCCAAATGAGACTAATTCCACTAGGGATCGGGTATCACATAATATGAATAAAAATGTAATGAGAAATTAGGGGGTTTTAAGAAATAAGAAATATGACACATGGGATGTTTTTAGAAACAAGGTCATGATTTTATGAAAATTATATTAAAAATGGAATGAATTTATAGTCAAGAATATTTTCTAGTAGAAGAAAGGATGGAATCAATTAGAATGTTCCTGGTAGTTGCAGCACAAAAGAATTACAAGGAATATCAATTAGATGTGAAATCTGTATTTATAAAGATGTATCATTACAAAGAGGTATATATCGAACAACTAAATTAATTTTTTCTATAAAAATATGGAAGCACAGTCTGCTGGTTGAGAAAAGCAATGTATGGTTTAACAGAGGCCCCTAGATTCTAGTTCTCTAAACTAGATGGTTCTCTTCGGGACATGATGTTTATTAAGGGTATAGTTGAAAATATACATTATGTCATAGAAATGGGAACTGGTAATCTCATAGTAATTATATATGTGGATGAAATCATTTTTTCTAGTTACAAGTATTTTACATTTGATGAACTTTATGAGGAAATTGGGGGTAAATTTAAATTTTCTTGCTTGCATAGAGGATATATTTTCTGGGATTTCTGGTTGACCAAAAAAATCAAAAATTTCTATCACATGAGATGTATATAAGGGAATTGATTAAAATGATTAGAATGGTAAATTAAAAAAATTGTTTTAATACCCATTTCATTTGGAACCAAATTATTCAAAGATGAAAATAGAAGAATTTTTTATTTGAATGATTTCATAAGGATCATTGCAGGCCTATTTATCTCACAAAATCTATGTCAAACTAAACATATGCAGTGACTCTATGTGAAAAAATTCAAAGAGACACAAAAAAGTATCACATATTAGTAGTTAAAAAGAAATTTGATATATTTTAATAGAACACTGAACAATGGTATTTTATAAAATCATTGTGCCAACATGTAGTTGTTGGGGTTTATCAATACTGCTTATGTAGGTGATTATACTGAATGGATGTCTACATATGGTAGAACCTTCTTTTTCATTGATGGATTTGACTGTTGGTATAGAATTATTGATAATTGAATAAAATTTAGGATAGGTAAAGTAGAGTATTTTGCAGCTACACATGCATGTAAACAAATGATTTGGAAGCAATTGCATCTAGCATATTTGAATGTTAAAACTGAGAAACCACCAAATGTGTTTTGTGACAATCAAAGTGAAAAATTTATTATCTATGAATACTATTTTAGAGACACGAAGCTTGACGTACATGGATATTACATTACATTTGCGAAATACTTAGTACATAACAAAACACACACACAAGGACCGTAATAGTTTAGTGTCTTTGGAAACTCGGAGTATAATCTTCTAATCGTGGTGAAAGATCTTCAACATCTCCCATAAAGATCTTCCTTTTTTTCTACCTAAAACCATTATTTATATCCTGGGAAAAAAGAAAACATTAAAGGGTGAGCTCAAATGCTCAGTAATTGTAATCCAAAGAAATATCAATCACATAATTTTCATAAGAACATAACATTTTTAGAAATCTTAACCTGCAAAATAGAGCATAATTTCATAACATGGGATAAATCATAGTAGTGAAATGAAATCCAAATAATCTTAAATTAAAACATGAATATTTGTGGCATACACACATAATCATGGAAAATCATTTCTTGTTAGTCAAGACTCATTTCCAAGACTATCTTAGTGGACAAAGTCCCTTTCTGAACCGAGTCAACCTCGTTTCAGTCCTGTTTCACTGAACCGGTATAACCTACCATTCCAGCCATGTCTATCTCATGAGATATAAAATCTTTACCCAATGCATTGGAGGGATATATAGGTATCACGCATCTTATAATGAATCCTATCTTATGTGTTCCACATAATCATAAATCATACATCATCGCATAACACATGTAACAAAAATGGGATTCTTGAAACATCATGACATCATAAAAAAATCATATAATGTAAATGACTTCATAAAAATAATTCCCTCAAAACATAATCAAATCAATGTAATAATAGGGATAAAAACAGAACCCTATATTATCATAGATGGAAAATAATTTTGATAAAACATTTGAACTCCATTGTTGAGGAAAATATCCATTCTATTTCAAAAACACTTTTCTTTTCTTAACATGTCATACAATTATAAACTAAAACAAGTTGATTAAAAATAAACTTGAAATCTTGTAAAGGAATCTTATTGGAAATAATGTTTTAAAAATCCATTCATGCCGTATAAGTTAAAAAAACATTCTTCGTACTTTTGTCGGAACAGTCAAGAAGTACCTCGTATGAAAAACGACAAAAGATTCCTTTCATATCCTTTACTAAAAACTCACTGAAGGGTAAAATTGGATTTTAAAAAATTGTAGGTGGATTGAAATAATATTACATATTGATGAAACATGGATGTGGATGATAAAATACACCCCAGTAAATGATAAAGTATAAACAATCTCAGATTAAAATGAGATTGTGATATTTCCCTTACCTTAGGTCCGACTTGCTTTGTATGTGTCCGAACCTCCTCTTCTTTGAAGTGTTTCTTTGAGACCTCCTTTTAGGGAACTAAAACGGGTCTTTGAAGAAGACCAGAACCTCTAGGATGTTTATAGGGAAGTGGATAAGAGAATTTGGCCGGGGTTGTCCGAGCTTGAAGCCTCAAAGTTGTGTGAGGAAGAGAGGGAGGAGGTGCCCTTTTATAAGGGAGGAGAGGGGCACCTTAGGAATATCTCAAAATATTATTTTATATTAAAGTCAAAATCAGTTTATAATGATTTCAAAGGGTCTTATTTCGAAGCTAAAGTGGGTATGGGTTTAAATCCTATCAACCAATAGGATTTAGACAAGTTTAGGTTATTATTTTAACCTTATCAATTTGATTTAACTCTAAGTTAAATAATTTAACTTTTACCGTGTCTTTTTGTTTTCTTACACTATATGGTTAATAAACTTACTATAACATGCCAAACGAACCCTAAATTGTTTATTATTAATATATATATCCTTATCTAAGTTAGTTTTCCGATCCTTAGATTTTTAGGATTAAAATAACAATTAATAATATAATATTTGATTTAAAAACTATTTTGTGTCAATTTTGACACTATTTTATATATGACTTTTGTGAAAGTCATAACAGAATTATATGTTCTAACCAAGTGGATTAAATCAACACTAATATATCATAGTAACCTATAAAATTAGTGGAATTCATAAAAAGTCTTAAATTACATTTATTTTGATATTTATAACATCAATTATGTCAATATTTAATTAATAAGATAATTACTGCATTATCTTTGTGTCATAAATATATTAAATTATTTGATGTCTAAAAATTAAAAATAAAATACCATTATATAGGAAATATTTTTAGATTTCTATTGAATACTTACAATCTAATTTATCTTATGTATAATTCCATATTAAAAATGTTTTAGTAAATAAATATTGATTTTAACTCTTTTAACCCTTCTTTAAATAAAATAATAATAAATGTCCTAATCTAATCCAAGTGGGCCTAAATGACAATATTTTACAATTAATGTTGTTTTTGGTCTAGGTAAACTTGTCCAATAGAATTAGGACATGTGTTAGGGTAATATTAATATCATTCTTACCCTTAATTACAATATTTACTATTAACCGTGGTAATTAAAAGTAAAAAGTTAATATTCACCAAAAATTATTTTCATCTCATTGAACCAAATTTTACTTAATTACATCAACCATGTCTCTATGTTCTTTGAAATTCCATTCACAGGAGCGGTAAAATTAAGTTTTATGAAAAATTCAGTTTTTTAACTACCACTTAGTAGTTTCACTATTCATCAAAAATTGATGTTTTTCAGAACAATGTCAAAAATTAGGCTTAAGCTATATTTGTTATTATGAACTCAAAAATGATTTCTATTTTACCAAATTCAAAACATATCAGTTGCATTAATTAATTTAAAAATTAATTTCCATCGTCAAAACAAAAGGCATGTTTTTAGGAGATAATAACTCTCAAAAGATTGACACTTCTTTATAACTGTTTTAAATGTGAAATTACATCCAATGACCAACATTGTATTAAATTGTAAAAATATATTCTAAATATACTTTAAAACCACTTAAATTAATAATTTATCACTATTAATTATTTTGATTAAAAAAATTGTTTTTAATTAAAATTTAATAATTATCACTATTCATTAGAAAATGAAGGTTATCCGAAAAGTACCAAAATTTCACCTTAGGATAAATTCGATACTCCGAATCCAAAAATGAAGTCCATTTTGAGAGCTAAAATTTCTAAAATTTTAAAAAGTGGTTAATACTATTCATAACGAGTAGTTTTAATAATATTTTAATAGCATATCGTTGTTTCGTGAAACTCAGTATTGCGTACTACACACGCTATCGAGGGAGGTTGCGATTGCGTGTATTGCAAGGCAAGTCAAGGATGCGTGTTGTGAAAGCTCCTTTTGGTGTAGTGTACAACACAAGACATTAATAAAATTAAAAAGAATATTTTTCATAAAATCTCGGGTTGTTACATTCCACCCCACTTAAATTGAATTTCTCCCTCGAAATTCGTCGGGGTTATAAATAGATTACTATTCGAAAGTTTCTTTAATAGAAACCCACATCGTAAAAAGGAATACCAAAACTTGGCTTTAAAAATTAAAGTATGAAATGTAACGATTACCCAAATAAACTAATCATTGTGTTTCCACATCGGTGAAAATATGGATATGAAAGAGAAATCTAACCATCCTGTTCTGATGAAGAGTGGTAGAGAACATGGCTATGGAAAATCCAGCAAACAAAAAGCCATAAATTTGTGACGATCTAAGGTACCATCTGATTCATCAGATATAAGATCACTAGGACAACATTTTCGGTTTTCAAGATCATTTCCCTAAAGTCGATGAATTAAAATAAATACTTACATGATTTTGGTACAATCTCACTGTTGTTTGTGAATTGAACAATTTCCACTTCATATCATAAAGAAATGAAGTTGAATTTGTTATTCGTGAAGCATTAGAAGATCATGTGATATGATGGGTCATTCCATCTATTTAAAACAAAAGGTTAGCAAAAGTTATAAGTCCATCTTATAGTGAGATTAATCGTATATGGTTCCAAAAATGAACTTATACTTCATATATCATACCACTTAATAAAATAAAACTAGTTTCTACTAAACAGGGACTTCCTGTAGGCCATTGGTAGGCGATAAAGGCCAGTCACACTTTGGTTGTGGGTTTGATTCCCATAGCCTTGTCTGATGCGATGGGTTGTCGCCCGTCCTGCAGGTTGTCCATTTTCTCAAACTACATTACTATAACATCCCATCAATAATATCGAAAAAAGAACTTATATCCTTAAACAATACGATTTTATGTCCATCATAATACATTCTAGTCTTTAGGCTTATCCATAATAATGCAGTCCATTGTCATAATATAGTGAAAACGATTACCAGAGATTTAGTACCATCATTGATCCCCATATATCATAAGATATGTCTTGTTGGTCATATTGCAAACATTCAAAGGCCTTAATCATGTATTCTCTTGAATACCCATTGAATCATAATGAAAACATGAATGCAGTTAAAAGTTAACACTTTCCACATACCAAAATCCTCATAATTCTATATATTCCATCCATGATATCACTTAGTCCTTATATCAATCATGAGCTCATGAATACTGTTAAACATTTGGTTTTCTCGTTTTCCTTTCATTATGCGCATATCATCTTATTTCCATAAATATCTCAATCACTTTGAATACCACATTAGACCAATACAAAAATATTCCAATACTCCATGATACAACATTATTTTGGAATCCCATTACATAAACACTTAATCATTCCACCACATCATTGTTATATTCAACATCACCAATAGTGAACGCATGTGACTTCCCTTTGTCATTTTCTTTAAGCGGTTGCTCATGTTGATCATCACTAACCCTCGGATTAGGGCATTTATTAGCATAATGCCCCATTTCCTTGCACTTGAAGCATTGAAGTGTTGGTGGTGAGTTCTCTGCAGTCTTTGCTTTATTCACATCATTAGAAACCCTTTTTTCATTACTTCGACACTCAGCTGCTCGATGACCTTCTTTTCCACACTTAAAACATTTTCTAGTCCCTTTAAGACAATCTCCACCATGATTCTTTCCACACTTTGAGCATAAGGAAACATTCATCTTCTTTTCACCATTAATCTGAGATTTCTCCTTCAACTCCATCTTTCGTTTCTTGTCAAAACCATGAGATGGATATGTGACACCAACTTCCATTTCTACCTTGATAGCACAACACACAATTTCTTCATAGCTACTGAAGTCTCTTATAGCTAATGCCCTTCAAAGACTTGGTTTTAATCCACTTAAAAATCGAACAACTTTACTTTCTGGTTGGATGATAATGCTATATGCATACCTTGCAAGTCTTGTAAAATACGCTTCGTATATACCAACAGATTCATCATCCTTCTGCTTCAGCTCAAGAAACTCATTTTCCATCTTTGTTCGATGAATACGAGGGAAGTACTTATTGAAAAATAAGTTCTTGAACTCGTCCCATTCCATGGACTCAATTTCATCTCTTTGCCTCGTATTCGTGATAAGATTCCACCATTGATCAGCTTCACCTTCCAAACGATATACTGCTAAGATGACTTTATCATGTTTAGAACATTGAAGAACTGAAAATATCTTTTCAGTGGTACTGATCCATTGTTCAGCAACAAGTGGATCGGAAGACCCACTGAAAGAAGATGGGCGTTGCCTCACGAAGGAATCAATAGAATATTGTTCCCTTCTTTGCTCATTTCGATGTCCAGAATGATTCATAGCTTGTGTAAGTATAGAAATAAGATTTTTCACTCCATCTACCATAACATTTTCTTGTTCATGAGGAAAATCATTTCATTTTCCATTGCATTGATCGACACGGTTCCTTTGGGTTCCAGCCATCGTCTAAAACCCAAATAAATAGTGTGAGAGGCAAAAATCATGATAGGGAAAACAACATAATAAAGGGGGAGTACCGTCAATATCTAACATCTTAGTTTAAATTCTAAGATCGTTAGCGCAATTCTAGGTCTATAACCTATACGTATAATAACCTTAGATACATCCCTAGACATACCTTAGAAATATCACTAGGGATCTCACTAAAGTTCTCGCATCCTAGTTTCCAAAGGTTGACTAATCCTTTCCTCTGATACCAACTATAGAGACCTGAATCTTGACGTACATGGATACTACATTGCTTTTGTGGAATACTTAGTACATAACAGAACACACACACAAGGACCGTAATATTTTAGTGTCTTTGGAAACTCGGAGTATAATCTTCTAATCGTGGTGAAAGATCTTCAACATCTCCCATAAAGATCTTCCTTTTTTTCTACCTAAAACCATTATTTATATCCTGGTAAAAAAGAAAACATTAAAGGGTGAGATCAAATGCTCAGTAATGGTTAACCAAAGAAATATCAATCACATAATTTTCATAAGAACATAACATTTTTAGAAATCTTAACCTGCAAAATAGAGCATAATTTCATAACATGGGATAAATCATAGTAGTGAAATGAAATCCCAATAATCATAAATTAAAACATGAATATTTGTGTCATACACACATAATCATGGAAAATCATTTCTTGTTAGTCAAGACTCATTTCCAAGAATATCTTAGTGGACAAAGTCCCTTTCTGAACCGAGTCAACCTCGTTTCGGTCCTGTTTCACTGAACCGGTATAACCTACCATTCCAGCCATGTCTATCTCATGAGATATAAAATCTTTACCCAATGCATTGGAGGGAGAAATAGGTCCCACCCATCTTATAATGAATCATTTCTTATGTGTTCCACATAATCATAAATCATACATCATCGTATAACACATGTAACAAAATTGGGATTCTTGAAACATCATGACATCATAAAACAAATCATATAAGGTAAATGACTTCATAAAAATAATTCCCTCAAAACATAATCAAATCAATGTAATAATAGGAATAAAAACAGAACCCTATATTATCATAGATGGAAAATAATTTTGATAAAACATTTGAACTCCATTCTTGAGGAAAATATCCTTTCCATTTCAAAAACACTTTTCTTTTCTTAACATGTCATACAATTATAAACTAAAAGAAGTTGATTAAAAATAAACTTGAAATCTTGTAAAGGAATCTTTTTGGAAATACTGTTTTAAAAATCCATTCATGTCGTATAAGTTAAAAAAACATTCTTCGTACTTTTGTCGGAAAATTCAAAAAGTACCTCGTATGAAAAACGACAAAAGATTCCTTTCATATCCTTTACTAAAAACTCACCGAAGGGTAAAATTGGATTTAAAAAAATTGTAGGTGGATGGAAAAATATTACATATTGATGAAACATGGATTTGGATGATAAAATACACCCCAGTAAATGCTAAAGTATAAACAATCTCGGATAAAAATGAGATTGTGATATTTCCCTTACCTTAGGTCCGACTTGCTTTGTACGTATCTGAACCTCCTCTTCTTTGAAGTGCTTCTTTGTGACCTCCTTTTAGGGCACTAAAATGGGTCATTGAAGAATACCAGAATCTCTAGGATGTTTCTATGGATGTGGAGAAGAGAATTTGGCAGGGTTTGGCAGAACATGAAGCCTCAAAGTTGTGTGAGGAAGAGAGGGAGGAGGTGCCCTTTTATAAGGGAGGAGAGGGGCACCTTAGGAATCTCTCAAAATATTATTTTATATTAAAGTCAAAATCGGTTTATAATGGTTCCAAAGGGTCTTATTTCGAAGCTAAAGTGGGTATGGGTTTAAATCCTATCAACCAATAGGATTTAGAAAAGTTTAGGTTATTATTGTAACCTTATCAATTAAATTTAACTCTAAGTTAAATAATTTAACTTTTACCGTGTCTTTTTGTTTTCTTACACTATATGTTTAATAAACTTACTATAACATGCTAAACGAACCCCAAATTGTTTATTATTAATATATATATCCTTATCTACGTCATTTGTCTGATCTTTATATTTTTAGGATTAAAATAACAATTAATAATATAATATTTGATTTAAAAACTATTTTGTGTCAATTTTGACACTATTTGATATATGATTTTTGTGAAAGTTATAACAGAATTATATGTTCAAACCAAGTTGATTAAATCAACACTAATATATCATAGTAACCTATTAAATTAGTGGAATTCATAAAAAGTTTTAAATTACATTTATTTTGATATTTATAACATCAATTATGTCAATATTTAATTAATAAGATAATTACTGCATCATCTTTGTGTCATAAATATATTAAATTATTTAATGTCTAAAAATTAAAAATAAAATACCATTATGTAGGAAATATTTTTAGATTTCTAATTAATATTTAAAATCGAATTTATCTTATGTATAATCCCATATTAAAAATGTTTTAGTAAATAAACATTGATTTTAACTCTTTTAACCTTTCTTTAAATAAATTAATAATAAACGTCCTAATCTAATCCAAGTGGGCCAAAATGATAATATTTTACACTTAAGGTTGTTTTTGGTCGAGGTACACTTGTCCAATAGAATTAGGACATGTGTTAGGGTAATATTAATATCATTCTTACCCTTAATTACCCTATTTACTTTTAACCGTGGTAAATAAAAGTAAAACGTTACTATTCACCAAAAATTATTTTCATCTCATTGAACCACATTTTACATACTGATATCAACCATGTCTCTAAGATTTTTGAAATTCCATTCACAGAAGCGGTAAAATTACGTTTTATGAAAAATTCAGTTTTTTAACTACCACTTAGTAGTTTCACTATACATAAAAAATTGTTGTTTTTCAGAACAATGCCAAAAATTAGGCCTAAGCTATATTTGTTATTATGAACTCAAAAATGATTTCTATTTTACCAAATTGAAAACATATCAGTTGCATTAATTAATTTAAAAATTAATTCATGTCATCAAAACAAAAGGCGTGTTTTTAAGAGATAATAACTTTCAAAAGATTGACACTTGTTTATAACTGTTTTAAATGTGAAATTTCATCCAATGACCAACATTGTATTAAATTGTAAAAATATATTCTAAATATACTTTAAAACCACTCAAATTAATAATTTATCACTATTAATTATTTCTATTAAAAAAATTGTTTTTAATTAAAATTTAGTAATTTTCACTATTCATCAAAAAATGAAAGTTATCCAAAAAGTACCAAAATTTCACCTTAGGATAAATTCGAAACTCTGAATCCAAAAATGAAGTCCATTTTTAGAGCTAAAATTTCTAAAATTTTAAAAAGTGGTTATTACTATTCATAACGACTAGTTTTAATAATATTTTAATAGCATATCGTTGTTTCGTGAAACTCAGTATTGCGTACTACACACGATATCGAGGAAGGTTGCGATTGCGTGAAATGCAAGTCAAGTCAAGGATGCGTGTTGTGCAAACTCCTTTTGGTGTAGCGTACAATACAAGACATTAATAAAATTAAAAAGAATATTTTTCATAAAATCTCGTGCTGTTACATTCTACCCCCCATAAAATGAATTTCTCCCTCGAAATTCGTCGGGGTTATAAATATTTTACTATTCGAAACTTTCTTTAATAGAAATCCACATCGTAAAAAGGAATACCAAAACTTGGCTTTAAAACTAAAGTATGAAATGTAATGATTACCCAAATAAACTAATCACTGGGTTTCCACATAGGTGAAAATATGGATATGGAAGAGAAATCTAACAATCATGTTCTGATGGAGAGTGGTAGAGAACATGGCTATGGAAAAGCCAGCAATCACAAAGCCATAAATTTGTGACGATCTAAGGTACCATCTGATTCATCAGATATAAGATCACTAGGACAACATTTTTGGTTTTCAAGATCATTTCTCTAAAGTTGATGAATTAAAAGAAATACTTACATGATTTTGGTACAATCTCACTGTTGTTTGTGAATTGAACAATTTCCACTTCATATCATAAAGAAATGATGTTGAATTTTTTATTCGTGAAGCATTAGCAGATCATGTGATATGATGGGTCATTCTATCTATTTCAAACAAAAGGTTAGCAAAAGTTATAAGTCCATCTTATAGTGAGATTAATCGTATATGGTTCCAAAAACGAACTTATAATTCATATATCATACCGCTTAATAAAATAAAACTAGTTTCTACTAAACAGGGACTTCATGTAGGCCAGTGGTAGGCGATAAAGTCCAGTCGCACTTCGGTTGTGGGTTTGATTCCCATAGCCTTGTCCGACGTGATGTGTTGTCGCCCGTCCTGCAGGTTGTCCATTTTCTAAAACTACATTACTATAACATCCCATCAATAATATCAAAAAAATAACTTCTACCCTTAAACAATATTATTTTATGTCCAACATAATCCATTTTAGTTTTTAGGATTATCCATAATACTACAGTCCATTGTCATAATATAGTGAAAATGATTACCAGAGATTTAATACCATCATTGATCCCCATATATCATAAGATATGTCTTGTTGGTCACATTGCAAACATTCAAATGCTTTAATCATATATTCTCTTGAATACCCATTGAACCTTAATGAAAACATGAATGCAGTTAAATGTTAACACTTTCCACATACCAAAATCCTCAAAATTATATATATTCAAACCATGATATCACTTAGTTCTTATATCAATCATGAGATCATGAATACTGTTAAACATTTGGTTTTCTCATTTTCCTTTCATTATGTGCATATCATCTTATTTCCAAAAATATCTCAATCACTTTGAATACCACATTAGACCAATACACAAATATTCCAATTCTCCATGATACATCATTATTTTGGAATCCCATTACATAAACTCTTAATCATTCCACCACATCGTTGTTTTATTCAACATCGCCAATAGTGATCGCATGTGACTTCCCTTTGTCCTTTGCATTAATTGGTTGCTCATGTCGATCATCACTAACCCTCGGATTTGGGCATTTATTAGCTTAATGCCCCATTTCCTTGCACTTGAAGCATTGAAGTGTTGGTGGTGCATTCTCTGCAGTCTTTGCTTTATTCACATCATTAGAACCCCTTTTTTCATTACTTCGACACTCAGCTGCTCGATGACCTTCTTTTCCACACTTAAAACATTTTCTAGTCCCTTTAAGACAATCTCCAACATGCTTCTTTCCACACTTTGAGCATATGGAAACATTCATCTTCTTTTCACCATTAATCTGAGATTTCTCCTTGAACTCCATCTTTTGTTTCTTGTCAAAAACATGAGATGGATATGTAACACCAACTTCCATTTCTACCTTGATAGCACAATGCACAATTTCTTCATAGCTACTGAAGTCTCTTATAGATAATGCCCTTCGAAGACTTGGTTTTAAGAAACTAAAAAATCGAACAACTTTACTTTCAGGTTGGATGATAATGCTAGATGCATACCTTGCAAGTCTTTTAAAATTCACTTCGTATATACCAACAGATTCATCATCCTTCTGCTTCAGCTCAAGATACTCCTTTTCCATCTTTGTTCTATGAATACGAGGGAAGTACTTATTGAAAAATATGTTCTTGAACTCGTCCCATTCCATGGAATCAATTTCATCTCTTTGCCTCGTATTCATGATAAGATTCCACCATTGATCAGCTTCACCTTCCAAACGATATACTGCTAATATGACATTATCATTGTTCAGTAACAAGTGGATCGGAAGACCCACTGAAAGAAGATGGACGTTGCCTCACGAAGGACTCAATAGAAAATTGTTCCCTTCTTTGCTCATTTGGAAGTCCAGAATGATTCATAGCTTGTGTATGTATTGCAATAAGAATTTTCATTCCATCCCCCATAACATTTTCTTGTTCAGGAGGAAAATCATTTCATTGTCCATTGCATTGATCAACACGGTTCCTTCGGGATCCATCCATCGTCTAAAACCCAAAAAGAATAGTGTGAGAGGAAAAAATCATGATAGGGAAAAAAACATAATAAAGGGGGAGTACCCTCAATATCTAACATCTTAGTTTAAATTCTAAGATCGTTAGAGCAATTCTAGGACTATAACCTATACGTATACTTAACCATAGAGACATCCCTAGACATACCTTAGAAATATCTCTAGGGATCTCACTAAAGTTCTCACATCCTAGTCTCCAAAGGATGACTAAACCTTTCCTCTCATACCAACTGTAGAGACCTGATGCTTGACGTACATGGATACTACATTACTTTTGTGGAATACTTAGTACATACCAAAACACACACACAAGGAGCGTAATATTTTAGTGTCTTTGGAAACTCAGAGTATAATCTTCTAATCGTCGTGAAAGATCTTCAACATCTCCCATAAAGATCTTCCTTTTTTTTCTACCTAAAACCTTTATTTATTTCCTGGGAAAAAAGAAAACATTAAGGGGTGAGATCAAATGCTCAGTAATGGTAAACCAAAGAAATATCAATCACGTAATTTTCATAAGAACATAACATTTTTAGAAATCTTAACCTACAAAATAGAGCATAATTTCATAACATGGGATAAATCATAGTAGTGAAATGAAATACCAATATTCATAACATAAAACATGAATCATTGTGGCATACACAACTAATCATGGAAAATCATTTCTTGTTAGTCAAGACTCATTTCCAATACTATATTAGTGGACAATGTCCCTTTCTGAACCGAGTCACCCTCGTTTCAGTCCTGTTTCACTGAACCGGTATAACCTACCATTACAGCGATGTCTATCTCATGAGATATAAAATCATTACCCAATGAATTGGAGGGAGATATAGGTCCCACCCATCTTATAATGAATCATTTCTTATGTGTGCCACATAATCATAAGTCATACATCATCGCATAACACATGTAACAAAAATGGGATTCTTGAAACATCATGACATCATAAAACAAATCATATAAGGTAAATGAATTCATAAAAATAATTCCCTAAAAACATAATAAAATAAATGTAATAATAGGGATAAAAAAGAACCCTATATTATCTTAGATGGAAAATAATTTTGATAAAACCTTTGAACTCCATTCTTGAGGAAAATATCCTTTCTCCTTCAAAAACAATTTTCTTTTCTTAACATGTCATACAATTATAAACTAAAAGAAGTTGATTAAAAATAAACTTGAAAACTTGTAAAGGAATCTTTTTGGAAATAATATTTTAAAAATCCATTCATTCTGTATAATTTAAATAAAACATTCTTCGTACATTTGTCTGAAAAGTCAAAAAGTACCTCGTATGAAAAATGACAAAATATTCCTTTCATATCCTTTACTAAAAACTCACCGAAGGGTAAAATTGGATTTTAAAAAATTGTAGGTGGATGGAAATAATATTACATATTGATGAAACATGGATGTGGATAATAAAATACACCCCAGTAAATGCTATAGTATAAACAATCTCGGATAAAAATGAGATTGTGATATTTCCCTTACCTTAGGTCCGACTTGCTTTGTATGTGTCCGAACCTCCTCTTCTTTGAAGTGGTTCTTTGAGACCTCCTTTTAGGGCACTAAAATGGGTCTTTGAAGAAGACCAAAACCTCTTGAATGTTTCTAGGGAAGTGGAGATGAGAATTTGGAAGGGGTTGGACGAGCTTGAAGGCTCAAAGTTGTGTGAGGAAGAGAGGGAGGAGGTGCCCTTTTATAAGGGAGGAGAGGGGCACCTTAGGAATATCTCAAAATATTATTTTATATTAAAGTCAAAATCGGTTTATAATGGTTCAAAAGGGTCTTATTTTGAAGCTAAAGTGGGTATGGGTCGAAATATTATCAACCAATAGGAGTTAGACAAGTTTAGGTTATTATTTTAACCTTATCAATTAGATTTAAATCTAAGTTAAATAATTTAACTTTTACCGTGTCTTTTTGTTTTCTTACACTATATGGTTAATACACTTAGTATAACATGCCAAAAGAACCCCAAATTGTTTATTATTAATATATATATCCTTATCTAAGTCATTTGGAAGAACCTTATATTTTTAGGAATAAAATAACAATTAATAATATAATATTTGATTTAAAAACTATTTTGTGTCAATTTTGACACTATTTGATATATGATTTTTGTGAAAGTCATAACATAATTATATGTTAGAACCATGTTTATTAAATCAACACTAATATATCATAGTAACCTATAAAATTAGTGGAATTCATAAAAAGTCTTAAATTACATTTATTTTGATATTTATAACATCAATTATGTCAATATTTCATTAATAAGATAATTACTGCATCATATTTGTGTCATAAATATATTAAATTATTTGATGTCTAAAAATTAAAAATAAAATACCATTATGTAGGAAATCGTTTTAAATTTCTAATGAATATTTTCAATCTAATTTATCTTATGTATAATCCCATATTAAAAATGTTTTAGTAAATAAACATTGATTTTAACTCTTTTAACCATTTTTTAAATAAATTAATAATAAATGTCCTAATCTAATCCAAGTGGGCCTAAATGATAATATTTTACACTTAAGGTTGTTTTTGGTCGAGATAAACTTGTCCAATAGAATTAGGACATGTGTTAGGGTAATATTAATATCATTCTTACCCTTAATTACCCTATTACTTTTAACCGGGGTAAATAAAAGTAAAAAGCAACTATTCACAAAAAATTATTTTCATCTCATTGAATCACATTTTACTTAATGACATCAACCGTGTCTCTCGGATTTTTGAAATTCCATTCACAGAAGCGGTAAAATTAAGTTTTATGAAAAATTCAGTTTTTTAACTACCACTTAGTAGTTTCACTATTCATCAAAAATTAATGTTTTTCAGAACAATGCCAAAAATTAGGCCTAAGCTATATTTGTTATTATGAACACAAAAATGATTTCTATTTTACCAAATTCAAAACATATCATTTGCATTAATTAATTTAAAAATTAATTCCCGTCGTCAAAACAAAAGGCGTGTTTTTAAGAGATAATAACTATCAAAAGATTGTCACTTGTTTATAACTGTTTAAAATGTGAAATTACATCCAATGACCAACATTCTATTAAATTGTAAAAATATATTCTAAATATACTTTAAAACAACTCAAATTAATAATTTATCACTATTAATTATTTCGATTAAAAAAATTGATTTTAATTAAAATTTAGTAATTTTCACTATTCATCAGAAAATTAATGTTATCCGAAAAGTACCAAAATTTTACCTTAGGCTAAATTCGATAATCTGAATCCAAAAATGAAGTCCATTTTGAGAGATAAAATTTACAAAATTTTAAAAAGTGGTTATTACTATTCATAACGACTTGTTTTAATAATATTTTAATAGCATATCGTTGTTTCGTGAAACTCAGTATTGCGTACTACACACGCTATCGAGGAAGGTTGTGATTGTGTGTAATGCAAGGCAAGTCAAGGATGCGTGTTGTGCAAGCTCATTTTGGTGTATTGTACAACACAAGACATTAATAAAATTAAAAAGAATATTTTTCATAAAATCTCAGGCTGTTACAACTATACAAAATCAAAGATCTAGAATATTGATATAAAAAAAAATTATAGAAAATGTTTTTGGTGGATATATCAAGCTATAATACATTTCTACTAATGATATAGTTTCAAATATTTTCACCAAAGCAATTCATGTAGAGAGGATTTTTGAGCTCTGGCTGAAACTTCATGTTTAGCCTTCTCCTCTCACTTAAATAACATGAAATGTTGACTCTATAATCAATAAATATATAGATATTATTTCATATTAATTTGCAGAAATTTAAGGAGATGAATGCATCCTTATAGGGGATGCATTATTTGTTGAATTTTATGCAGGGTAATTGCATTTCATTGCAGAATCTGTCTATTTAACTCCACTTAGATTTGAATGAAACCATTCTATGCCTGATCTGACATATATGGTTTTATTTATAGAATATAAAACATTGGTTATATCTCTCCTATATCCTACAATAGGATATCCCACATATACATAGAGTTGATTAACTAAAGGCTCTTTTCTATGTGATCCTTGTGATATCAACCCTCTGCCTCAATTATTCAAGAATATAATACTTAATGGAAGGATATAATCGTTTGACTACACCCGACATACCCATTGCATTTGATTTTCCCATAAGGGGTTGAAAACATTTTGACACACATATTGATTATATCAAATTATTCTTAATGAGTGGATGTTTGGACCATGTTGATGAATGTTTTGAGAATAGGTAGATGATCATAAATTATAATGATGTCTGCCAAAAATAATAGAAGAAAAAGATGAATACTATAATTGAGAATGAAGATAGTATGATGGCCATGTGACTTGAATTTAATTTTGAAATACTATATGTATATAATTTGGTTTATAAAAAACTTTTTATCTACTTGGTTAATATACAATATAGGGAAAATTGGTTAGCAATCCAACCATCCAAGCAATGGAAGCATCGTGTATACCAAGAGTGGGCATATGAGCTTAACCCTAGCTAGCCAGCCAGCGTTACTGACCATTGTCGTGCAAATGGCACAGATGATCATATGGGAGAGAAATAAAGATCACCAACATGCGGGGTAACAAGGAGGCACGAACTATAGGGTGGGATTAGAGTGTGCACATAAGGAGAACATAGTACATGGAATTACCATAGAGGGAGGTGGAGTAATATGTTGGTGGACTGAGGCAGCTGGTTACATTAATTGAATGTAACCCACATATGTGTTTCGATGTGGGAAAAGATTTTAAAAACAGAAAATCAAACCCCACCATCAGTTATATCTAAAGGAAGATCTTGGATGCAAGATCTATATTACATCCCATGATATAATATCAATGGTCTATATTAGATTTGAGTGGATCCATTTATTCTCCATCGAAAACACATTTGTCTTCTAGCTCCTATTTCATGAAGGGTTCCAGAAACATTCTAGCACATCAAATCACAACTGCACCTCCAAGATCTCTCTTTTAGCTACTATTGAAGAGAAAATTCCCCATATTATGATCATATAGAAATATTGAATAAATTAATGCATTTAAATTTTCATGCAATCATAAAATAATTGAAGAATAGGAGTGTGCCGATGAAAAAAAAGTTGTGATGCCACATCATGGATATCGAGTAATCGTGATTGATATTTACATGCTTCTCCTAATGTAGGCATGTGATTCCATCACATGAAATGTCGATACCACATTGAACCAAAAGAAACTAAGATATGTGGTGTATCCCATATATGAGTTTGAATATTACAAAGCTAAGCTTATTTGGTGTTCAATGAATCGATCTCCTAAAATATAATATGAGATCTAAAATCGGTGAATCACTTTTATCACTTCATATAAAAATAGATCCCTCAACTCAGGATTTGGTTGTTGAGAAAACCGAGATACTACTTGTTCCCCAAAGTACAAAGAAACATGCAGATGAATTACTCGTATCCCTTTTTTCATGATTAAATAAGACCTACCAATATTATTCCATCAAAAAGTATAATTCTCCCATAAAAACTCATCAATTTCTCAACACTGTTTAGTATGTTTTTGTTAATCCATTTTGTAAATTCTTTATTGGGATAATGCTTCGTACCTCCAACATTTTTACAACACAACTAGTACCATGATAGCTTTTTGGTTCATTTGTGTTTAGAATACTTTAATAAAATAGTACATATACATTGTCACATGAGAAGAACATCCAGAACACACAAATGATAATTCAAATCAGGTTTTTTTTTCTTCAGAGGTTGTATAGATTCACAAGCATGTTTAGTTTATAGAAACAAAAAGTAATGATGGTTGTCCATATGCATATACAAGAATATTAATGATTTGGAGAAATAATATTCTGTGAAATGTTGATTGTGAGAATCCTTAATAAACATTGGGTATAGTAAGAATGAAATAAGATAACCATTTTGTATTCGGGTATCATAACACATAACCAAGAACATATATAAACATATTCTTTCCCATGTACATGTGGACAAAGAAATGAGTGCGAAAAATAATTTGAATAAGGAGATACATGGTTCACAGATCCATAAATATCAAGAATCTTATAGAATATGTGTGAACCACTTTCACACATATATGTGAGGCCCGAACATCAGTCATAAGAAAGAATTGTCAACCTGATGATTTTTTTAATTTATATTATAGATCATTACTAGTGAACAAAATCATTGATCAAGACCACCAAATTCAATTAGAGTTTATTGAAGCTACAAGAACATGTACATGAGCAATTAATATCCTAAAATCTTGTGGAGGATGACTGTCATATCATCCTATTTTGGATCAAACCATCTAAAGAGATAAGTTGAAGCTATGGGGCATTACAATTTTCTCGAAGAATGTGAAAGTGTAGTGAAGTTGGGTTGTTTTCCACCCATTTAATTTGGATTTTTAACCAATTACTATTTATAATAATCTTTTAATAATGTATATAATACATGTTAGAGAGAATAATCAACACGATAAGGAGTATGAAATTGTACCAAATAGTGTAAATCAATGTGTTCATTGGTTTTTATTTACTACATCATTTGAATATTGGATCAAGGCCATATCTTGACACATGTGTTGAATTTTAAAATGTCTCAATTCATAAAATGTAAAAATATAAAAGGGTATCACCAATTTCCCCCTCCAGTCTTAGTTATCATGAACTACTCTAGGCATTTAAATCTCATTATAATCTAGATCCACCCTCAATAGCTATACTGAATCAATTTATTTTAGAGGAAGATAAAATAACATATAGAGATGAATAATGTAATATTAATATGGAGTGTTTATATATATATATATTATGTTATAATAACATAATGTATTTCTTGAGAATAAATTGTTCCCCCAAAGTTTTTGGTTGAATAATCAATTAATTTAATCTTGGATGTAAAAGAAAATATCAAATAATCGTTATAGAATGTCTGATATTGAATTGTTGAAGCAGAAGAATCATCTATTAGATTTGGGTAATAAAAGATATATTTACCCCAGTTTTTCACAATAGGGATCCCTTGTTTTATTGGTTAATAATAACGATGGATTAAAGAGTATGTTCATGAATTATAGGGAAAAATATTAATACCGTAAAAAACATGTATCATATACCTTTTATTTATGACAATTATGATCATGATTTTGGAGACCAATATTTCGCAACGACTGGTCTTCATTTTGGGTATCACTAATTTTGAGTAACAAAGGAATTCATTTAGAAGATAACTTATCAAATGGGGTATGAAAATTAATAGTTTACAATAATTCCATTTGTACTAATAAAATCACCATCCATATGAATTGACCTAATTAATAATTTATTCACGGAATATAATGATACTTTTTTGGTGTTATTAATTGATGATATTATAGATTATTCATAATTTGATTAAGATCATGAAAATCACTTGTGGATTATGTTTAAGACTCATAGAAGGGAAGAGATACAAGGTAAATATTGAAATTATAATTATTGTATTCATTATGTTTTGTTTTTTTTCATATTTACTTGATAGATTTAATATCAAGGGATCCTTTAAATCCAAGGCTATCATAGAATGGAATACACCCAAAAAACCTAACAGATATGTGTATTTTCAATGGTTTTGAAGGTTATTATCAATATTTTGATCGTAATTGTTCCTTAATTGATAACCTATTGACTATGATTACACACAATGGGTGTATTTGTTTGCAAATATTATTATGAATAATGATTTTATGGACATAATAGAATATTATTCTTTGATATAATTTTTAGTCTACCATATATATGTGAAGGGTATTTCAAATATAGTGATTAATAGAAGAGGGGACATGGATGTTTCATAATGAGAAATTATAAATTGATTGCATATACATCATTGCAAATGAAGACTCATGAACATAAATATTCAACCGATAGTCTGGATCTATCATTAATAATAGTTACTTAAAAAATATTGACACATTATCAATACGGTGAATGGTATAAGATATAGAAAGATCATAACATCCTGAAATGAAACTTCTAGCAGAATGATCCCAACATGAGATATAGGTAAAGGATGGAGCTCATAAAGGATTATGAATTCATAAGACGATACCTTCTAGTGAATGAAAAGAGGTAGTATATGAATTGAGTAAGAATGATGGTGGAGTTTTGACAGTAATGAGGATTAAGAGGGATCCAATGTTCATGGAAAATGAAAGATGGTAATGGTAATTTCAATAGATAGTGAGACATCAGTCATCATTGGAATGACTAAAAAATCACGTTTATTATATAATATAATTAATTATAAATTTTATTATTATGAATTTCAGATAAAGAAAATATGTTTGAATGATGTAAAATTTGAATATATTGTTTGTGATGATGGTTTTCTAAAATTTAGAATGATAATTCATGTTTAATCTATATCTGATCTAAAAATAAAATACACATAATATTATAATGCATATAATTTCTCTACGCAGCCTAGTACATAATGTTGTATATGGAAATGACCGAACATTTTTGTGTGATAACATGAAGTAGGAAATTTTTGACTATATTTCCAGTTGTCCCGTTTATCAAAAAGAGATATTTTTGAGGAAGAATCATAAAAGTTTCCTATAACCACATAATTTTAATATGTATAAATCGGATAGAATTAATATGGTCTTTATCATAGGAATAAAAAATAATCCTAGGAATAATGATGAGATAGCATTCAACATTGATTCTCTAACCAGATTTTCACATTTCATTTCTATAAGAGAAGGCATGCCTCGGTATATCTCCATGAGACACTATATTAATGTATTCATAATAAATTAGAGTGTTACAAAATATATTATGTCTAATATGGTACCCATTTTACATATAAATTATGGAAATGCTTACAGAATGACCTATATATGGATCTTTATTTGCGAACTACCTACCATTCATAAAATGATTGACATTCTAGAATAAAAATTCAAATTTCGGAACATATGTTTAGGTCTTTCTCATTATACATCCAATGTATTTGGGATCATTACATACCTTTGGTGGAGTCTTCCAACAACATTAACTATCATTCACATATTCAAATGTAACAATAAGGATAATAATATAGAATATGACAACGTACTCTAAATATTTTGGATGATATTGGTGATGGAAAACATGATGTCCCCAAACATGATGAGTATAACATAGAAATGTCGAAGACTGTTCAAATAAATATCAACAAATAAAAAATTAGTAAAAAACTATAATGATAACCATTTGATGGATTTGTAATTTCATGTTGAGGATAATTTTTTGTTTAATGTATCTCCATGGAATTCTGTTTTAATATTATATAAGAATGAAAAATTAAATCTAATATACATAAGAACATTTATGTTTCAGGAATGATTTGGAGATTTGGATTATCATTTAATAATGCCAAAATTTCTTGATGATGTTCGTCATGTGTCCCATGTATTTCTATTATGGAAATACATGTAAGTAACCACACATGTACTTAATTATGTTTAAGTATAAGTGGAATGTGATTTGAAGAATAATGAAGATCCTATATAGATTCATTAAAATAGATATTAAGTGTTTATGAATAAGATGATTTGACAGATAATGGATCTTTCGAGAAACAATATAATAGAATAGTCAATATGGGAACCTATGGAATTAATAATGATGCACCTCACAACTCATTTTATGAAGATATACTCTAGAAATTCTGAAGAAAATATTCTTGAAGGAGGATAATGTAACACCCCATGATGTGATGGTATGTTTTCATTTTAAATAAAATTTATAGTGTTCATTATACGAAACTATGTGTTCAATCACACCAAGGTCTATTAAGATAGTCATTTATATATAATTGATCAATAATATTGAATAAAATAAGAATGCTTGGTATATTATATATAAATTTTTTAACCAATTATATGATAATAGATTCTATTTTATGATTAAAATATATTATTTTCCAAAAGGGGGATTTTTCCACCATATAATGGTTCAATAATTTCAAAAATAAATATTGCCAATTTTATAAATTTTATTTTTTGAAATATACTTCATTTTATAATGAATAATATAAAAATTATCATTGGGTGAATTTTTTGTATTTTTATGAGAGGTTTCATTTCATTAATGAATATTGAAAAATACTGTATTATTGTTAAAAATTGACTTTTCATATAAATTTAAATATAATTGGTTTCCCATTTCAATATAAATAAATAATAAATATATTAATCAAATTTCATCCATAATAATAGTTTTTATATTAATATTATATGTTAAAACATCTTGATCTTTTGAGTGTCTCTTTTACCCACTTTTAAACAACAACTAGAGGATTATTATTAAACATAATATTGCTAATTCTGTGAAATGAATATTGAAAAATGATCATACACAATTTTGAGAATTATTATATTTATAGAATAATATCATCAAATATTGTTTTATTTTGATATTTTGAATAGTCCCATTAGTAGATTTTTATTTACCTTTACAAAGGTTAAATTGTGTAATTTTAAAAAATTATAATATAGTAATTTTATTATGATTACATAATAATTTACCTAATATAATTGGATGATTGTGTTTAGACCAAAAAAACCATAGGACTTAATTATAACAATTTTAGGACACTTGGTTATGAATATGTTATTTGTGATATTTTATGTAAAAATAAGCTAAAAATGGTGTACTCGTGTTTTTAATTGGTATGAAATTTTAAATATATGATAATAAAAAATCTAAAGTGTACTATAAATATTCATTTTAAAAATAATAATTTTAACTTCACCCTTATAATTTATTTTTAATGATTTATAATAATTAATTTAATTGAAGGCTCTCATTATAATGATGCAGAAATAGTCTAATTAATGAAAATATCAAATAACTGATATTAGAAATAAAAAAATAAATATAATTAGTCATAATAAATAACATACATTAATATTATAGATAAAAAATATTTTTTTGATATGTTATTGTTATTTTTTTGATTTATTTTTTGTTGTTATTATACTTTTTTAAAATTCAAAAAATTAATAATATCAATGTTGACAACCATGATACATAAAATAAATAATATTTTTATTAAATTATATAAAATTAATAATAATTCATAACATGTCCATATAAATATAAAAATGATAAATAGTTCATGAATGTTCAATTAGAGGTTATTTTGTAATTTTTTAGTTACTATATTATCCCTTAATGTGTAAAAAGTCATCTTGTCACTCTAAAAGTAAATGGGATTAACTAAGGTTTCATTCCAAAGGATAATGGTTATATTGTTACATAAACATTTATAAAAATAATTTTTATTGAATTTTTAGTCATACACATATTATGTTCTATATAAATCTTTTTTGAACTAATTTAATTTTTATATTGAGCAATATTAATTAAATACTCTATGAGTTTTGAAGAGTTCATATCCCCACTTCTAAAAAACGAACCTCCACCCACACATCCTCACCCTATATTTATCCTTCTATATGGAAAAAAACTTTCATAATTCAAACCCAAATATAATTTCAATGTTCGTGAGGTAATTGTATTCTAATAAGACCACCCCTCATGTCCCGAAGAGGATACCCAATAGAGGTCCATCGAAGAAGAGGTAATTGTTTGACTAACAAATTCATGTTAATTTATACTTTTAAATAATCATACATGTTTGTTTCTATAATAAAAAAATAAATATAGTATCATAAATATTATGATATTTTATTATGAGGAAGGTACATCCATATTCATCATTTTATTAATCTTATGAAAAAAAATATCAGCATGCATGCATACGTATGAATTATTGTCTACATGTTATATTGTAATTAATTTTTTGTCGCCACATTTTATAGATCAATGTAATGATGAATATAATGGATATAAATCATAAATATGACCTGATATTTAATCTATATAAATAAAATATCATTCTATTATTTACCACATTACACACGTACCACCTACCGTCCCTACAACATGATGTCATTAATCCTCCTTGATAATGATTTTATAATGATTATAAAAATGTATATAAGTAAAAAATATAATCCGTATGAACATAATTTCTTTCTAGATATATGGAAAATAAATTTAAAGTATAATAAATAAGAAATACATGAAACTAAATTCATAGAAGAATATAATATTTAACACTGATATAATGATAATAATAAAATATTATTCTCAAAATAATATATGTGGATCATACATACCATTATAAATATTTTTATTGATCTAGAATAATTTAACAACATTCTTAAACAATTATAAGGAGGTTATCATACCCTCAAATAAAATAAATTATGAGGTATGTGTTATTTAGATAGTCTATTAATTATAAAAAATTATTTATATGTATGTATTTACAGGGATATATTTATCATACTTGTCTATAGATACAAAAAAATGGAAATATTATTACTAATATTTCAGAATATTTTCAAGTCATTTTTCACCATGAATTAATTTTTTTAATTTTTTTTGAAATGAATATTTTATTCCTTTTCCAAAATATGTACATTTTGTACATTTCAACATAATATTGAAGGAATATACTTTTTTTAATCATATATGAAATGATAAAATATACCATTACAATATTAAAAATATTCTTTTCACATATAATTTTTCATTTTAAAAAATTTTCCCATTTTAATATAGTTTAAAAGAATGGTTTATTTCTTTTAAAAATATTTCAAATATATCATTATACTACTTTCACTTATGTCATCATACTTTGTTTGATTTTTTACTTAATTGAGGGTGGTATCATAGGATACCTTCGACCATATTTTGTTAATTACTATTACATTACTTTTTATGATGCATATAAAATTTGGATACCATTCATGATATATGGTTAATTTATTGACATTTAGTATGTTATTTTAATAAAAATTATTATTTTGTTTTTATATCACTGTTTTAATACATGGAAAGAATTTGACTTAGAATATGATGGGTATGGTCTATTATATCTCCTCAATGCATCATCGTGTCTCATGAAATATACAGGTTTGGGAATTTAGTAAGGAAATACCCATTTATGTATGGTTTCAAGGATTAAACCTTGATGGTAAGATTTTTATGTTCGACATTATACATTACCTCATTATGTGATTAATTATTGATATTCCAAATAATTAATAAAGTATTATAATAATCAAGGTTATTACCACATCCATGAATTATTTTAAAGGTACATTTAATTTAATTTTCATTCATTCTTTGTTGTGGGGGTTTCCCATGAATTTTGTTATGAAAGGTTTAATTTTCATGATTTGGTCCAAACTGTGAGTCCATATCCAAAATAAAAAATAATTTTGTATCATTTCTAACTCATGAATATTTCAACCATTTGATTAAATTCCACTTAAAAAAATTATTCCCTTGACATGTTAACACCACCATATCAAGTTGGACACTTTTAGAATCCATACGCATGGATAATTTGACTTTTTATTTAAAGAATTAAACAATACGAAACACCCATTTCCAGGTAATGGAATTTTTTTATTTAATATCGTATCCATTTTTTTATTTTTTCTATGATTACATATCTCACCCAAGCCCATTGAACCTAGGAACTCCCCCATTCTCTTTCCCCCCACTTTTGGGCTATTTTGCATTATGAATTAGGGAAGAACTTATTAGGAATTCTTAAGCCATATAGACTTGATGAGGTAACTTTTTCTCTTCACAACTCATTAAAATTTTGTACTATTTTCACTAATTTTAATTCTCTCACGTCCTTATCTGCATTATTCTAACCTCACATGCATATTTGGTTGTTTTTAAATTCTTATACTAATGTATTTGGGGGAAAGTTTTCAAGATCCCTCATGTAAGTGGGTTACATTCCGTCTTCTTTCAATTTTCTTAGAGTTCCTTCCTTTTGTATTGGGTTTCATACCTTATTATTTACATTTCATATGTCCAGAATGCATGGGTTTGGAACCTACAATTTTCTATTGGGTTACCTGGTATATTCTTCTGGTTTTAGTTTTGATCTAATTCCATTCTTTTGCAGCGGTGGTGCAGTTGAATTTTCAGACAATTATTCCAGGGTTTTGATACTAGAGGTAAGTTATTTGATGGGTAATCAATGTCATATGAGTTATCATTGCATAATTTCTATTTTTTTCACCCTTCTTTGCCATTATACTTGCTGATAAATCTGTTTTTGGAGAATTTTTTTAAGAATATGATTTTTAGATAAAAATTTTGTGTTATCTTTTTTGTTTTACATTTATATTTTATGTTATAAAAATTGTGGTTATTTTATAACACATTTAATGTGTTTATAGTAATGTTTTGGGTGATGAAAATTCTATTATGGTAAATATAGGTATGCACATTGTGTTCAATGTGGGGGTTTTAAGGGATTCTATGGGCAACACAATGAAAAATTTAGTGAAGTTCATTTATTGAAATCATAATTGTTATATTCAGAGGTGTAAGGGGTGAAAAGAATGTTTATATTCTATTTTTATATGATTATGACAAAAAATGATGTATTTAAGTGTTATTGTCTCTTAATATCATGAGATATTGGATTTAGTAAAAAGTGGGAAGCCCAAGTATCTAGTAGGGCAGATATGCACTAGAACACTAGTGATCTAAACCAGTTTTATCCATATTTCATTGTGAAAAATGGATAAAGTTAACAGTAAAAAAAGATATATATGTTTATTAGAGACAACTAGATTATGGTTATGATTCTTATTGGTGGCTCACATACAAGAACAAATATTTTCATTGGTTACATTACACCGAGATACGAGGTACATGAGGCATAGGACACACTAGTTCCTAGGGGTGTTCACAAGATTATCGCCCCTTGACAAATTGGTAGTTATCATTAGAATATGATGTGTTTTTCTAGAAAAAAAATTACCTTACTTGTTTTACTTAAAATTTTTCACTCATGAAAAATTACCCTTGAAAATTCATTACATTTAAATGTTTCATTCTTAAGAAATTATTTCCACCACTTTCCTATTTTCAAAACATAATTTTTTTTTATCTTGTATTATTTACTCAATGAAATATCATGGTGGTATCCTATTGGGATTAAGCTGACACCCTACATTATACCATTAGGTGTATGCATAATTGTTCTTTTTTTACAAAGGTAAAGGCATGGCCTTGGGTGATGGTGTTTCACGTTATTAGTTCCCATCCATGGAGAGATGTTGTGGAAACGACTTGTGGGTGATGGACCTTTGTCATGTGGAGTAACTGGGGATATTTTGATACTAGATTATTTGACAATGGATTTTTTTTTATTTTTATGACCATATTTATTATATTATGGATAATTTTATGTTTTATTTGGCATGAATTTTTCAGATTCTTTTTATCGATAGTTTTTTAGGTTCTATATTTCCATACTCAGGGAAATCATTCCAAAGACAAAATCTATGATACTCGAGATCTTGTTACTACCCATGGGAAGAGTTAATTCCCTTTAGGCCATGTCACGGGGAAAGTTTGGTTCTAGGTTTATTGGAGACCTTATTCGATTGGTAACTGTTATGCATATTTCTCAAGTCACATTTTTTATTGAATTATTTAATTAGCTTAAATCCCTATCATTATTTATTATAGATTATGTTACAATGTGTTTTGTTTTTATTGAATCATTATAAATTTCTTATGACTATTTATGGTAGATTAATATTTATTGTTTACCCATACTATGAATTTGTGCCCACCCTTTCAACTAATTCATTTTTCTCCATGATGATTACTAACTTGCTGGGACAGGACATTGGAATAAGAGTGTTTTCAAAGATGTGACTATGTTGTTTATAATTTCACGATTTTTTATAAAACATATATATTTAATATTTCATACAAAAAACATAATGAATCATAACTTTTGAATTTTAATCTTATATCTCTGACTATGTAACAACACCACGCACTGAATTTGGGATACTAGGGATTGGTCATTTCATGATAAGTCTATGAACCAAAATAATCAAAAATAATATCATAAGGATAATCTTATTGAAAATATTTATGGAAGTACATTAGATTATACGACATTTATAATTAGAATATGTAGAATTTTTCTGGTCTCAATAAATTCCATTAACTCTATAAGTGTGTTAAAAATTGTTTTCATAACATTTATCACGCCATGAAATTTTGATCATTCATGTTTCATATATCCATGACCATTAAATAAAATTCCAAAATATGATCATTTGTGCATTTCATATAAATAACAGATAATTTTATGATTTTCTGGATGATATCATTATAAAATCAAGTCTTATAATATGTTTCTCTTTGTTATCATATTGTTCATACTCATTTTAAAACATTAGAGAGTTTTTATTTCTATGAAATACTTATGAAAAATGTTTCTTTTAGAACATATTTAAAATTATAATCCCATCTGATCAATTTTATGATGGGGGATTTAGGGTTATGATGATGGTGAATTAGATCTATTGGGATTGAGGGCTTCTAATGCATGGAATAACAAAAATGATCATAATATTGATATATTATATGTATATGAATGAATTGGTATTATTATCATTATAACAAGTAAATTCGTACTTATGGAATGAAATATAGTAATGTTTGTAAAAAAATAGTGGATACCCCTAGTCATTTTTTGAATACTTTACTCTTAAGGATAAAGTAGTTGATTACTATATTATAGTGTGTATGCCATTGTTACAATAGTTTATTTTTTATTTTTTGTTTTTAAATGTATTTATTTTGTAATAAAAATATGAGAAATTTAGTATTCATACTCATGTTTCTATTATTTTTTATTTATTTGTATAACTATGAATTTTATAAAACATAGAATGATATTAATCAGATCCATTTTGATTCTGATATTGACAATAATTATTATAGTAATATTGAGTCCAGTAAATTTTCATTAAGATTTATTTTGTTTTTTATTGTTTAATGTTTTTTTAAAACACAATCTACACCATCTTATATGTAAAATAATTTCTTCTAATAATACGATCCTAATGGGTTTTTGATGAAATTCATATTTTTTGGTTTCTATGATTTATGTGACGTGTTATGGGATACCATCAATATAATACTTCCATAGTATGTTTCATCACAAAAAATATAACACATGGGAATTTTTTTGGTCAAATAAATCTTGTGGCAACATCTCAGCTTCTATTCAAGAGTGAAAATATGTAGGGGTTTTACATTTATAATTACCTCATGAAAAAAGAAAATGAACACAATCAACCAATATACTCACACAAGAGATGATATTAGATTTTTCATATATTAACCTATCATAGTTTAATTGTAATTTAGTAACCTAATATCTTGGAAAGTTGAAAACCCCAATGACTACTTATAAAATGAATTAGTATTTTATGAACAATTAGTTGTATAATCATCTATGCATGATTTGATCCCATGATTGATCTATGTTCTCATGTTCATGTTATTAGCCTTTAGAAAAATAAATTTTTGATGGTTATTTGAAATTTCATCATGTCATGAAATTACCTAATGAAATACATGTTATGAAATGGGATAATCATTTTTTTCTTTATATGGTAGAATCATCCCTCTTTCCTTATCTGATTTCATGAATCGAAAATAATTAAATGATAACATTATTCCCCATTCCATAATATTTTCCCACAATCACCATTACATTATTTGATTTCTTTTATAACCCCAAAATATTATAAAGGAATAAAATTTTATTGGTTTTCTTATGTGGCACAAAAAATAAGATTACAAACCCAAAACATTTGTTTCTTCAATATAATCAATTTGATTCCATGTGGATCATGCAACACTGAGTCTGAATCTCTCATGATATAGTATAATTCTATAACCTGGGTGTTAAATTGGTTGGTATGAATACTAATTATTATATTATAAAATTTATATGGCTTATAATATTATAAAATACATTAAATTGATATATATTGATTATAAATGAAAAAAACATAATCCATGAAAAAAAATATTCTCTAAAAACAATATTTTTTTTAAAATCTAGATTACTCATGATTAAAAATAATAATTTAAAATAAATTTTTATCACTATTACAAAATAAATTTTAGAAATTGGATAAAAAAAATTAAAATTATCTTATACGGATTTTTTAATATTTTATGAAATTGTTTATTTTGGATGAATACTCAAAATTTTGATAAATATTTGACAAAATAATTTTATTTTAATAATTAAAAAGCTTATATTATATTTTAAATAGATTTAATGTAAAATTAATTCATTTATATTATAATATTTATAATTTACAACACTATATTAAATTTTAAAAGACATTTTTGTATATAAACCTTCAACACTTATTATTTTTTTTAAAGACAACATTTCCATCGAGTATATTGGTTTTGTTTTTTAATTAAATATTACAAGTATTGAAATATAATTTTTTATAATGGATTCCAAAATCTTAATCAGAGTTTTATCAATATAATTATATGTTTAATATAATTTTTTAACATAATGATTAATAAAAATTGTTAATATAATTTACCATAGTTAAATTAAAATGATATTACCATGGGGTAACATTAAATGATAATGGAAAAAAGAATTATCAATTTATTTATTATATATATTCCAAACATATTTTTACCATAACAGTTATAATTATCTAGAATCATTCATTTTAGACACTTTTGGAATGTTAAACTCATGGGTACAATTATTTCATTTCATAAATTACATGTGTTCCCCTCAGCACACTTATATAATGCCTAACCCATTCCACTTTTAATCAAACCATATATACAATTGGTATATAAAACATTGAGTGACCAGGTAACAAAATAAATCCCAAAAATAATAATATAATCTGTTCTTCTGTCAGAAATTCTTTCTATGAATACATTTGATATAGTCTTACAGTGGTTGTTTGAGAAGTAGAAAAATTCATAACTATATATTTCTTAATATTATCTTCTAACATTTAAAAAGAAAACTTATTTTGTTTTATATAATATTACAATTATAACCCATATATTGAGATGTTACTTATATTAATGGAATAAAATATATTCATCTCCACTCTTGTCAAATGGGAAATGATATCATCAATTGTGTGTGTGGGAGACTACGACCTCATAAACTGATGTGAAATGTTTTACATAATGTCAAAGTAGTGGTTTCATATGTTAGATAACAATATGTCCAATAATTAAGCATTTCATCATCAATATTTTACCAATTATTATACATGATATTTTCACAGAGATATTATATTTTTATATATTGTTTTAATTTTCCACAAAATAATTAAGTGACATGGGTTTTTATATATTTCCAATTCTATAATTATTTTTCCATATTTAATTATAAAAATCATTTTGTATATTAAATGGAGTGGGATTTAAATTATTTAACATTCCATATTTATTATGGTATGAATTTTGTTTAAATGGAATGTCATTTCATTTATTTACCATCCCATATTTATTGTTGTTAATGATTTATCATAGATTCAACAATATTGAATCATTAATAAAAATTTGAGGTCACCATTATTTTTTTCATTTCCCATTAATCAATATAGTGTATAATAACTGGTACGATAGGTAATGATATGGTAAATACTATTAATATTGAAAAAAATTGTACTTTAATATGTGATTTGAGTATAATATGGTAATCATGGTTGTGTCTATTTTACTAATATTATTAAAATATTTTTTCATTCTGCATTAGATTACTTATATATACACAAATTAAACATTTTAGAAACTATATTTATATAACTATTGATAATGTTAATATAGTTACTCTCTGCTGAATGTTTATAGAATTCATCAAAACAATATTTACGAAATAATATATTAGGGGACATAATCCACTAGTATAATTTTATGAAAATAATTTTTGATAATCCTAATGTTTTGGTAACGAAGAGACTATTAGATATTATTATAAATAAATTCAATCATAGATTCAGTTTGTTGTCTAGGGTCTAGATATGTTGTAGCATGGAATAATAATAATGAAAATTGGTAACTGGGATTAACTCGAAATTCAACTATCTCACTGCAATACACCTTAATCAATCCATTATTTGACACTCCTGAGGGATATGATAAGGATAATTTAAATTTTCTATTAAAATAATAATGAGTGATATGAATTGATAATGAAAACCATTGAACATGGGTATACATTAGGTGTGTTATATTTTATAACAAATTGTTATTTATTATCTATTAAATTATAATATGGTTTTCTCACCTAGATTCTTGTTACTCTCACTATTCTGTTTGGATTTAGTGAATTTATGGAACCATTATGAATCTTTTTAACCTTAAATATGAAATACAATGAGATTTATAATAGAAAAAACAAGGGTAACGAAATTGGTGAATTATATTGTTATTATTCTATATCAAAGATAAATAAATATCATTAACAATATATAACATAAATAACTCTCAGACATACCAATGATTTAAATGATATATATTTCTAAGAGGTTATGTGTCCGAGACCATGGATGAAAAAATTCACAATCTGTATCATTTAAATAATAAGAAAAGATAAAGACATTTAAAAACCTTACAAAAATTATAAAATGTTTACTGTTTAAAAAATATTTTCACAAAAAAATAAAATATCAAGGAAAAGAAATATTGTTATCAAATGACATAAATCTCAACATATGATTCTATTTTTAGTACATTTCCATAAATGTGGGAACCTAAAAATTATCTATTTCAATAAATTCATTTAATAGTTAATCATATTAAATGTAAATAAATATGATGAAATGAAAGAATGGAATTATTTATCAATTAGGATTAAATAAATGAAAAATAATATTATTTTTATCAATGTCATTTTAGTTATAACTATAATGAATAACTTGTGCTTTATTTTTACTATTAAAAGCTAATTAGTAACAATTAAAATAATATTTATGTATACCAAAATGGGTATATGAGTAAACGATTGATCATAATTAAGGATTCTTAAAATCCATTTTGTTGTTTTATGTGAAAGTTGTATAACATGGATATGTTTGTCTTTTAAAATATTTTATTGGAACAAAAATTACTTCCGTATTATATAAAATCATAATTTCAATTAAAATTAAAACTCATTTTGGACATAAGATTAAAATTATTGGTATCCATTATCTTTTATGTTATGTTTGTAGTTGTATTAATTATGTTTAATCACACTCAATAAATGTTATATGAAATTTACTAATATAGTTTTGAAATATTATAACTCATTTAACATCATGAACTATGTTGGGAATTAACACCCAACTAAAGAATGATAGGTTTTTAATGCCAACAATTAACTTATGTGATATAATTGTAAATATGAGATTTTGTACATAATATATTTGATAAATAATTATTTATGATGATGTATTTGATTTATATACAGCTTTATAGATTTTTGTATTATATCATATATCTTGTTCTAACTAAATTGAGGCTGGAAAATAGATAGAGGTCGACTAAAAGACTTATCACACTATTTTGTAACATAGAATACATTAAAAGATAGTTTTTTATCAAGAAAAAAAATTATTTTTTTAGATATTATTATTTTTTGTTTAATGAGATAAATTTTATTTTTACTGAAGCACAACCAAATTATGAAAATATTCTTATGAAATATAAATTTATCATATTAGTCTATTAAATTGAATTAATAAATACTAAATAATTTACTGATCAATAATAATTTGATAATGAAAATATGTAAAAATTTGACCTTAATATCTGATTAATCAAATTATCTTTTAAATCAACATATATTTAGGATATTTTTCACCATTACATTGAATTTACTTTTAAATTTCTTGGGATGGATGAACAATTTTGTTCTATATAGTGAATTACTCTTTCACGCAGTTTCTATTTAATGACATTCGACAAATATTACCATTCTCATAATATTATGTATGTGATATTCTAGAATACCTTAATACATTTATTTCACTCCTATTTATATGATGTTTTATTAACCATTTTTATAATATGGATTTCCCATAAACATTCTTCAAATATAAAAAAATTGAGAAAAAGATAAATTTGCAAGGGAAAAAATTATTTATTTTTATGAGAATGTTAAATCCCCAATATATATATGAATATCATTTTATTAAATTTTATAAAAGACACACAACATCATTATACAACATCCCATGAAATGTATTTCAATAAATATAATCAAATTGATTGCAAACAAAACAAGAAACTAGATGTCAAAATCAACCTTTCCTTAGTATACCATTATACAAATCCATTTAATTAAAGGGAACATATAGTATGAAAAAATAATGATAATTATGTTGTTTATTCATTTATATGACTGGATTCGAGAAGAATGATCCTTATCATGATTCATCGGCTAGTGGATCATGGATGAATCATGATTGTTAAATGTTGTTTTGTGGATATAAAATACTAGAAGCATTGGGAATACATGATTTGTAATCAGTACATTAAAAATAACTGAGGTGTAGGAAGTTTTCATGGATGTTTCATTATGTTTATGTTTTCATGGTTAAATAAAACATATGTGGCATGTTTTCAACAATTATTATATCATTGAAGATTATATGACATTACTAGGAATTTCACATCATGCAATTCAATATTGTAGTGTTGTTATAAGAATTTGTATTAACTAATGTCAAAAATAACCATATGGATGTAGTGGATACCACTCTGTTTCTCAGTGAATGATGACAGTATCAACCATAATTTTGGTTCAATATGAATAATATCAATCCTTGGTATTATGTCATTGATCCTTGGTCACAGGAAATGATCCATGGTGTGTTCAAAATTAATTTTGAGAAGAATCTCATTTTTTTGATTTAATTTCAGAATGTAAATTAATCCCATGATCAAAATAATGTTTCCTTATGTTTCTAATATTTTTTACCATGGTTATTATTGACATGGTGGGATGCAAAATCCTTGAATGGATACATCTCCTATTGGAGTGTTGATAAGAAATCGAAAATGTGTTTTTTCATATGTGAATAAATCTGAATGAATTTTAGGTTAGGAATTAATTTATTCTATTTAATTTATTTAAAAATCCCAAATTAATAATTTATAACAAACTTTTAATGAAATTTAGTTATCCTACAAATTATGGAAATAAATTATTGAATTATAGAGTGGTCACATGTTATCAATTTTTTTAAATTATATCACTATCAATGTTTTCCTTATAAATTTGACTATAGTGTGATATATATTTTATTATTTTTTAATTTATTGTCCTAAATTTAAATTTTTAATGAAAATAAAACATTAATAATTTGTTACATAATTTTATATAAAATGAATATGGATTTTTAATGAATCTGTTTGTTAATGTAATATAGTGTTGATTAAATTGATGCATGTATTCTTGTTAAATTGAAATTAAATAATAAATCATAATCATTAAAATACTTGTTTATAATAAATTAACAATGAGTTTATTTGAGAATGATACTTCTATATGATTAAATGTATAATAAATTCCACGGGTTTTTTTCTCCTAGTTAAATTATTATAGCATGATGCCATAGGTTTTACAGAGTTGAAACTTATTAAAAATGAATCAGTAAATTCATTAGGGAATAAAAACCAATTTCTTGATAAAGATCTATCTTTATTGGGATTATATGTACTCTTATTCATGATATGGATTTGTTCGTTGTTTTTTATTAGTGATAGAAATTCTTCATTACAGTTTTGAATGACTTGATTTGAGGGGCCAATTAACTAGTTTCTTTCTTATTTATTCTTACTTCTTTGTGATGCGGTATTGGTATGAGAAATGTGAGGCAATCATTGAATGTATTATCCTTTTGGTATATTTTGATATGGGGGGAGGAGGCCCACATTTTTATAGATCATTGGATGTTTGATCATGAGATTATTGAATGACGATGCAACCTCATATTATACCTTTGATTTTGGGATGTGTTGGCATATCATTCAATGGGTTATGGATGGATCCATAGTTGATGGAATGGGTTAAATATCATCATACCCATTAGTTAGATTCTAATTGATGGTATACTGACATTAATAGTTCTATTATATAATAATAGTTTCTTATTTTATCATCATCCTTGTAACCACTTTCTGATGTAGCTAGAATTGTTTAATTACAAGATTCTTCTTAGACATTTTATATTATGTTTTTCCTAGGGTACCTGGATACAATATAATACTTAAAATAGATAAATATATGTTTTATGAGTGAGGGTTTTAGATGATAGAATTATAATATCACATGATTGTACTCTTGATCATCCACATGACTTACTTGGAATTATTCTTTAATGTCGTGATCTTTATTCTAATGATTTATGTTATATAATGTGATTAAAAGTATTGTAGAATATATATAATTTAAATTAATGTATTTCAACTTAATTAATTAGAAAAAATAATTAAATTTTATGCATGAAATTATTGTATATATTTTATATTGTTGTTAACATATATTATATCTTGTCTTAGTGCAGAGAGTTTTTTGTCTGAGAAATGTTGGTTTCAGTTATTTATAAGACTTTGTAATTAAAATAATGTGGTTGTTTGATAAGTTATATCAGGTATATTTAATATTTTAATATTTATCCAAACTCAATTTTTTGAGGGAAACTAACACCTAGTGGGCTATGGAAGTATTTTTTTTTCTACAACAACCATGTGGGTTGATGGATGTCTCTCTACCCCCTCTAGCTCGATAATATTCTGTAGGTAGTTACTCCTGATGGAATTCACAACTTTTAATTTTCCTATATATGATTTTAGATTAATGTTATGGATTTTCTTTAGATCATATAAAACTATTACCATATAAGGTATCCAAATGAATTTTGTTGGAATGGATTATATAGGATGTGATGTATTTAGGTGCGTACATGGTGAATGAGAGGTAATGTATTATGGTATAATATTTGATGTTTGATATACATCATATAGGATACAGTTAATTCCAAAAACAACGAGGTTACTATATAGTAGTATTGATTGGATGGTGTGGTTTTCTGATTAATTTGGGGCATAAGATTGTTTTATGCCTAGGTTTTTTATAGACAACATATTACTCAAGAGAGATTCCCATGATGTTTGATTTTTGGGATTAATGGGAATTTTAATGGGAATTTTGAGTGGTATCCCCATTTTGTTTTTTATAATATTATAATATATTTTTTATGATTTACATGGTGATATATTCACATGGTGATATTGATAACATAGTATTTATATTTAGTTGATGAGTGAGTGTCAATATTGTTAACTTTGCATTGGAATGTTTTTTTGTCTTTTTTTCAAGAGTGGATCCATAGAGGAACTATTATGTATAATGCTATACTAATTCAATGTAAATATAAATTATTTTCCGGTCATCTATTGATGATTGGTGATTGGGTGTGATATTAATATTTTATTTTTTAGCCGGATCATTTTGGGCATCATCGTCACTGATGTGTTTACCTTTTTGATACTAGTAGTTTTCCTCTCTATTTCATTTTACTATATTCCATTTAATGTTTATAATTGGATTAATTATATAAATATATAAATGTGTATGTTTGTGTGAGTGACAATTTATGGATATTTTATTTTTTATATATATATATATTCCAAATATTTATCTTATTAGTTATTGCCTCCCATTTACAAGTTTATTATATACTCAGTGTTAGTCTCTATCCTAAGCATTACATGAGGTTGGACATGAGATGTAAATATAAATCTCCCATTATTGAAATATCTTTTTTTGGTAGTGGTTCATGATAGGGTGGAATTACTGTTTTTAGTTGTGGGATTGGATAGTGTTTGGAGTTAGGCACATGTGGGGATTTACAGGTTTGTAGCGAAAAGGTTTCAGCTACATTTAGTAAGTTTTGTAAACATTATATAATGGAAGAGACATGTTTATTTATGTCCCCCTATGATATTAAGATTCTAAATTTTAGTTTAATTATCCATATAATATATATATGTCATCTTTCAGTATAGAATCCATTGAAAGTATCATGCATAATTCTCCACTATGCATGTGCTTGAAATATGTATACCATAGTAGAGATTAAAACATTTAGTAAGATAAATAAATAAATTTCTAATTAATGTTAAATATTACATATTCCTGTTTAATTATTTCTAAACGATTTTTCTTCTTTTTTTATCTTATTAGGTAAACATCTATATTTGGTTTAGAATAAAAATTTTAATTAGGATTTTATAGCAGGTCGTTGAAGAGAAGAGGTATATTACTGTGATACTTGTAGGATGATAATCAAAGTGATTAATTTTTAGATTATTTTGATATATGAATAATTTATTAGGGATGTAATAAAAAATAAAAGTCAGTATATGTTCCAATATACTTTATTTTAATCGATGATCATCAAGGGAATCATGTTTATATATATATTACACTGTTGTGTGGAGGATTGAGGAAGTGTTTGGTAATTAATTCAGTTGGATCTTGATGATACTTTATTGTTATGGGATATTTTCAGTGACAAATATAGTATATGCATTATTTATTCATTCCACATGGTTGTTAGTTTCTAGGAGGTTCTTTTCCTTTCTGAGGATAGTTGTACTATGTGATAGTTCAAGATTCATTTCAAAAACCTTTTTTATATGCACCTGAATTTTCATGAAATATGAATGCTAGGTCATGTATTTTGTTATTTGGAAATTATTTTGTCGATATAGTCATTGGTATCAATATTTATATTGATGATTTATCTCAAGCTACTAATACCATTTTAGATTATTAAGGGGATTATCTCCATATCATGGAAATCACAGGATGAGAGTCATCAAGATTCCTCATGAAGCATAGTGGTGTTATGAGCAATTTTTCCAAAATTAAAAGATTATGGTTAGAATGGAATAGGTTACATCCTCCATCATACCATTTCATTATGGGAGTTGACTCTTACAATTATTACATGTTATAATACACAAGTTTTCTGTTTTCCATCCTGAGGTCATCAATGATGAGAGTTCAAGACTTTTCTATGAATATGTTGCATTAAAGTTTCTCTCCTCGATAATCCTCCATAGACCATGTTTATTCAAAGTTATAAACTTATTAGTGTCAATTTTTGGGATCATTTTATAGTAGATTTTACTGGTAGCATAATTTTTATATATTATCCTCATCTATAATGACCACAATGTGGATGTAGAGGTAGTTATCATCTAGAACATTAAGGCTATATTGTGGGTTGTTGTTATCCTTATTCTGTAGAGTTGTGTGTGCTTAGTGATTGAGATGTCTTTCAATTTACCCTTTTCTTATTCTATATTACGTTACTTTTTTTTATATTTTATACTGATCTACTGCTTCATATTGCCCAACCTCACTAATGATTTTAGATATGAGGTATAGAGGCATGCAGTTCCCTTCTAGTTGACTATGCTAGTTGGTGGCCACATTTAATTATTTTAAGTATGTAAGGACTGTGATATTGTACTAGGGTCTACAAAATATTGATATTATTTCATATGATTATGTATACATTCATATAACAACATCCTTGACCAGGATAGGTTATATTAGATGATGGGAACTCTAGTTTTAATTTATATGTAGGTTGTGTTATATTGTGTTGATAGAGTTTCAATGGTGTTTTTTTGGATTAAATTACCCCCGGGTTTGTTTGATGAATGTTCTATAAATTTCTTATTTGATTTCCTAGATTATTATCTACTAATAAGATGTTAAGTTGTTGGTATCTCCTATAGTTGTGGAAGGGTACCATAATTTCATTCTAGAAGAGGTTTTTTTGCATGACCACCTAAATAGAAAACAATTTTTTTGAGATATCTAGAAATAGGATTTCCACCTATAGTGTCTTCCAAGGATTGATGACTTGTTTTATAAGATGGAGGGAGTATGTTGGCATTTAGAGATCAATTTTCTATTAGGAGAACATCAAATTTGGGTGATGGACGATGCAACTCATATGAATACATATTGTTGTCATCATGGGAATGATGATTTCATTATGATGTCATTTATTTTGATGAATTCTCAATATATGATCATGTCTTTGATGCAAAAATGATCTCATAGAGCTCATAGAATATTTCTAGGTGGTTGTCAAAAAAAAAACACTTTTTTACACCACATCATTGGAGTGACATTCATAAAATCTATGATTCATTCTAATATTGCATATCTTTTAGGAGTTGTTTGGGAAGTTGTTAAAATAGGTGTTTTCATCTCTTAGAGTCTGTTTCTTAGAGAATTTGTTATGGAATATGTATTAGTAATAGATCTATATATGAGATAACTACTGTTGTATTATAAATTCTCATGATAGTGGAAGAGGATAAATTTTTTGATGGCCATAAAAAATATTACAAGAAGGTTTTAACCCATTTGTCCCCATTTTCAACTCCTTATATAACATTTACCAGAATAGTTTGTCCATTATTATTAACAATAATATGAATATATTAAGTAAATGTTATTATGAACTGAAATTGAATATATTCATATTTATATATATTATTTTGATAATATTTATGATTCTTCACATTAGATAATGTGTTGTTTTATGATGAATTAGATATCATTTTATTATTATGTGTATCATGAATTATATCACTATTATTGTAACTATTATAAAAACAAAATTGAGTTTGTAGAAGTTGTTTTCTATTTGAATTTTGTTTGACACATCCTCATCAGTGAGAGTTTTTTTTTGTTTTAGCTAATGATAATAGATTGAGAAATGTCTTCTTCAAGTGTTATATTAACATGTTCTAGAATCATTGGATGTAATTCATAATTTATTATGGAATTAGAATTTCTTATACGCCAAAAAGAATTATTGATGATTCACTAACTAGTATGTCATGTAGTTATGCCATAAATTAATATAGTTATTCATTGAGAGCAGTGGAGGAACTATAGGTGGTGAATTAGTACATAAGAGGTGTTATATGGAAGGAATTTATTATTGATGAATGTGAAATATGTTTCTGTGTATTAGGTCGAGATTTCCCAACTGTAGGATTCAAAAGTAGAGGTCTATATGTATGTGGTTATTGTTTTGGATGCCTATGATGGTGGGGTTAATGATGGGCACCACTATGTGTTTTTATACGGTAGGTTTTCCATTCATTCATCAATATATTAGATGTTTTCCTATATATTCCAACAATCTCCTTTGGTTGTAAATCCCAATGTAAACAAATTGATCAATATTTGATAGGTAATTTTTTATTGACATTAATAAAGCATGCAGTATTAGAGTTTGTTTCTTCTTGTCTTGTTTTCCAGAAGGTGAAGGCCGAACACAAGGATTCAGGAGGTTTTATAAATTCGTTAGATATTTCCCTATGGATGTGGGAGGAAATATTGATGATTGTTTTCACATATTTTTCACCATATATGGGAGGTGATGTTGTAATATATATGGTAGAATGAAATTTTATGAAATTATCCCTCATTATAGAAATGAGGGAGTGTTGCATAGTGGAGGTTTATTCAAGGATGTATTTAGAGGTGGTGGGTTAAAAACGTGGAATCCTGGTGATGATATTTTTTGATCATGTTCTATGTTTTACATCTAATGTGTGGTGATGACTCATGAATTATTTTCATTATATGGGATTCATTATCATTGATTTTCATCTAAAGATTGATTGATAGATAAATAGATCTGTTATGAATCATTAATATACATTGCTGTTGAGTCATAGAATTTAGTGGGTTGTTATTAGGAACCTTATCTTGTTATATTTTGAATTCAATAAATTTAAACTTCCCCGTTGTTGTGGATATGTTTGGTGATTTCTCCATCAGTCTGTGTCCTTCATTTTTATTCTAGAATGGGATCATAGAGCCATAACATATTATGTTAGACCATGTTCAAAATATGAATGAGATAATTAATGAAAATCATGCGGGAATTAAATTAAAATTTTATTTTAAATAACCCTTTGTTTTCATATTATGAGACTACTATATTTCAACATTAGAGATCATATGTTCTTTAATGTGAATTCCCTTCATGGGAAGTGAAGGAATTTTCAAGTGAGTAAGTTTTATCCCTTGTTTAATATTCTTTTTTAGTAATTGGAATATATTGGATCCATTTGATAACCAATATCATATCCCTAATAGATGATAAATATTCATGGTTTTTTCCATGTTTCAGAGCTCTATAGTAATCTTAATGATTACTCAGATGTATTGTATTATAAAGATACCAATGATGAAGGTGATGAAACCACTATTTAGTGGTCATAGAAGATCCATGTCCACCAAGTGAAGGTGATTTATTTGAATACTCTATAATTGGTTTGTGCGCTATGGATTTATTTTGGAATAGGAAAGTGTAACAATGAATATGATTAATATATGAGAGTTATGATTTCCATCATATCTAGGATTATCTCATACCATGTAATGTATTTTTGGATTTAGTAATTTATAGTTATGAGTTTATTTAAACATGTTTATTTTTGTATATTAACTCGTGTTTATGTTTTATACCCCCTATGATTGTTTATTTGATCCAGTTTCAGCAGTCTCATGGTTATTCACTTGTTACATTGATGAGGTTTTTGAGAACCTATGTAGGAATAGAAATTGAGAGGTATCTCAAAGAGTGGCTATTTGGAAGACACCTTTTAGTATATATCTAGTTTGGTTTTGGATTATAGATAATGGAAATTTTATTAGTGGTTTCCAACATAATTTCTTTGATATGATAGGACTGACTAATTTCATGATTCATTGGATAGTGGATATTTTTTTAGGATTAGATGTGGTCTTGACAGTTTTTTCTATAACACTGCTAAAATTAGGGGAAATACATATCAGATATGTGAGGATCATAATTTTTTAGGAATATATCATGAATAGTAAAATTTTGGGGTTAAATAATAAAAAGTCTATTTGTTTTTTGTCAACATAACTCTTAGAAATACATGATGTGAATTGGGATTCAACGTCAAGATGTTCATCACTCGAATTCTGTTATAAGTGTGTTTTTCCACTAGTGTTATTCATCACCATGTAGTTATAGAAGATCCCAATATCATTCATCAAATATAATGAACTTATCATAGGAAATGTTGTATTACCTTTAATGTGGGTTTATCCTTGGGATTTTTTTTTGATTTATGGTTACCTGAGTTTATCACATGTGAGTTCTACTTTAGTTTCATGCGGTTCCCCCATGTTTGAAATCATTATCCCAATATATCATCACAACTATCTGGGTAATGATCTCCCATGTTTCTAATATGGTTTCTCATGATTAATGTTTTTGAGGTTTTGTATCGAAGTCCTCACATATAAATGTAGCTATTATAAGAGTGGTGATAAAAATCAATAAAAGTTTATATTTACATTCAATGAAAGTTGAATGTCTTTAGGTAGGGGATTCATTCTTTTTATTTTTATTATGTTAAATGGTAAAATTATTATGATTTATCACTTTATATGTATATGTATGTAAACTAATAAATATTGAACCAAAATAAATAATGTGATAGAGATAACATATTTCTAATGATGTTTCATTATATCCTGATAATAGATTTATATATTATTTGTTATATATAGTGAAATGTTTACATGTTTTGTAATTATATTGTTTTTAAATAACATATGTAATTAATTTAATCCAAGAAATGGTTTATAATTAACTCGATAAATAATTGAGATTCATTTTTAATGAATTATTATGTTAATGTAATTTTATGTTTTATTAATTGATGAATGTATTTATATTTAATTGAAATTGGTTAGTGAACCTGATGTAGGAGAATGACAGTTTATAATTATTAAAAATACATGTTGATTTATAACGATACTTATATAGGATTATATATACCAAACAATAATATCAGTTTATATTTCTTTCACAAATTGGAATATATTGATGCCATATGTTTCCCATTATTGTAAACTATATATTATGAATTATTAAATACCATATAAAATAATTATAAAATGATTGCTAAAGATAATTTTAAATTGGGCATTTGTTTTTTATTTTCATGAGATGCACATGGGAATTTTTTTGGAGTTCTGATATATTGTTTTCATGAGAGGGATGATTGACCTTTTTTCAGTGCCATAATGACCAGTATCTTGGATTCTGGGTCATGCATCATTGTGATTGATCGGGATGTAATAATTGTGATGTAATATTGTGATGGATAATCTATGAGTGAATTTTTTATATTTGGTGGGATCCTCAGATGTGTTGTTATCCCATCATTTCTACTCCTTGAATAGCTAGTATATGAGGTACAAAATATCATTCATATGATTATGAGATACAAATAAATATTAATATGGGTGTTGGGGATAAGACCAATTTTTATGTAATTATTTAAATATTGGATTGACCATTGATAAGTAGGTTAGAGTGTTTATAGTTGATATATTCTATTTATTTTTAAGAAGTCAAGTTCTTTGTTTTATGTGAATTTTATTCCCTAATGATTGAGGTAGCTAGAGGAATTTGTTTAAATGTTTTCTCATGGAAGTAAATGAGTTTGTTATACTAGAGTTAATAGATATAGAATATTTAATATCATGAATATATAAATATTTATCCCAAGAGGTTGTTTGATGATTGCATAAAAATATTAAGAGATGTTAATCATGATAAACCATGCACTTAGTTTGGACTTCTGCACATAGGGAATTAATATTATTATGATATGTAATGTAATATAATGTTATATATTGTAATGAAATATATTATGGAATAATTTTAATGTTTATATAATGGATAAAAAATTATTTATTTAATTGAATTAATATAATTATATAATTAATAATTGAAACTATTTTATATGATTGTGTGATTATGTGATATTTGGTAATGGCAATGGTAGTCCGGATTATATGTATGAGATTTCACTAATATCCTAATCAAGGGATAGATGGATGATTACCCCCTCTGGCCCCTATCTCTTCTCAGAAGAGTTAAATTTTATTTAATTGTAGACAATTATTTTTTCACTATATTTTGGAAAATTTCTATGATGTATCGGGGTTATTTAACACACATTTTTTACTAGATATAGTATATAACAGATTATTATAGGTATTCTTTAAAGAGGTTGTGATTGATTGAGGTACATACATAGTATATGGGATGTAATATATTGAGCTATATACCAAATGATTGATTTATTTCATGATGAATGGAGTGACTTCCATAAAAGAATTCAATATAAAATTGTGTCGATGGGATTGAGAGGATCTGTGATGAATGAGGTGAATCTATTGGATCTTTACCCATGTGTTTTCACGTTGAGATAATTTTGTATAATGATTATATATATAACATCCCAATTAATTAAATAGTAATATATTTATATATATATATATGTCTATTTATTAATTAGATAGTGTTTTAGATGCATAAAATGAAAATAAATCCAATCATAAACATAGAATACTCAAAAATATCTAAAAGATTGTTTTACCTCGTTTTGATGTCAAACCATTTCTAAATCAACCTTTTGACATTTTTAGAAGAATTATTTGTCAAAATAAACTTATTCCTTAGAATTTGGGCATTCAAAGTTACTTTGGATACATTTTCGGTATTTTTCTAATAATGTTCAGTTTTTAATGAATTGTGAAAATACTGCATTTTACTTCAAAAATGCTTTTTCATCTAATTTAATTATATGATTATATTAACATTATAATTTGTTTTAATGTTTAATTAGAATATATTATTACCATTTAATAAAATGGTGGTCATTATAATTAATTTTACTAAAAAATTGGACATAAATAAATGCCAATCTTTTGATAAATATTGTTTCTTAAAAACACACTATTTGTTCTGACAACGTGAATTATTTTAAAATTAATTACAACAATTTATGTTCTTTTAATTTGGTAAAATTGATTCCATATTTGGAATCAGAAGTTCCAAATTATGTAATTAAGAATTTTTTGTTTTTTGGCATTATGAATAGTAACGACGGTAATTATCTTTAATTATCATGATTAATTAATGATTGGGTAGTCAAGGGTAATAAAATAATATCATAATATGATTAAATGACACCAAAATGTTTCCAAATTCTCTTTTTTGAGTCTTGGATGACCATGGGAACTCTTTTACTGAACTTGAGGGCCCATAGAGTTACATGGGTGTGATAGTGACATTTATTACATTATTTTTTAAAAAGAAGAGAAATATAACAATGTTTTGTATATCCTAAGTAAACCAATTTTAATTTTGTTTACACAAATAATAATTTATATTATAAATAGTAATATAAAATAAAAAAATATTTCCAACATCATGGAATTTTTTTAATAATTAATATATGTTAAATATATAAATTTATTTATGACACAATGATGATGTAGTGATTACCTCATTAATGAACGATTTAAATAAAATGAAACGAAAAGTTAAAATATAATACATAAAGTTGACTAAAACCTCTTTTATTTTTGTATTTAAATCCCTTATCATCTTATCATAAAATTATTTTATTTTTGGACCTTTAAAATCTGAAAATCATTTTATTATAAAGTAACATTTCAAGATTTTCCAAGAGTGACCCTTCTCCCTATTATAAAATGCATGCATCTCTACCCCCTAACCTCACCTCTAATGCCCTGGTATCATCCAAAATATTATCATATTATCCCTCCACATCCATCTATTACTTATGGAAGCCTCACTTTGGGAAGATGTTTTCCAAATGAAGCCTTTGGCTCAAATCAAAAAGAGTTACCCGATTTTGAAGTAATGTATTCTCTCGAGTTTCATCCTTTTATTTGCCTTATTAACTCGCAAATATATATATTTTATTTAATCCCATAATAACACTAGTGTCCTCAATATACTAATATTTTTTTATGATAAGGATTCTACCTACATTTACACACATCTTAATCTAATGGTTAATAAACATATTGTTTCTGTGTGTGGTGAATTACTGCATCACAAAATGATGATTGTTCAATATTCTTTTAACACCTTTCATGGTGGACATTATGGTTTCAGTGTATTTATATATGATATATATGGTATTTATTTTTTCTATATGCTTATGAATTTTTTTAAAATCACATTGTTATGCTTTTCATGTTGTGGAACTACGATAATTTCCTCCGATGAAGTGTCGAAAACTACCCCCTCATGTGATTTGACTCATTCATGCCAAACAAGGAATTTATAAAGGATGTAATAAATGAACATATGTTACCTATATAACATATATATTATACTGAAATTATAATATATATATATGTCACATTTATTTTTAATTCATTTAATGTGACAAATAAATGAAAATAGCATTCCTACATACGTACGACCTACAGTCTCCATGAATGGTGAATTTAATTTTTTATCTCCAAATGTTATGGAATCCTATAAATTTAATATATACTAGATATATATGATTTTTAAATCATTAAACCATTCTGGATATGATGTACTTATAACTACATGGTAAATTCTTTTCAAACAAATTTATTTTTTACTCATGTACCGAACATCGACAAAATGAATGATATGAACTCACATAATTAACTAACTATTATAACATGATAATATGTGATATGAATTTAATAATAAAATTTAAAGTATATAATTAGGAAATTATAAATTTACCTATGATTATTATTAAGTAATATAAATAACGAACAAGAAAAAGTCAAACTTGAGGTAAGGGACTTCGTCTCAATCTGCCTTTGTTGAGTCATACTTAAATTTGTATAGGACCTTCTTTTATTAGTTGTATAATATAAAATTTTGACTTTTAATTTCATTCAAATGGAATCTTTTTACACGAAACGTTATACTAAATGATAAATGGAATGTTTTTGTCTTACGTATGTGGTGACAACAAGTTCTCCACCGCTGTGACCATTATTTGAGTTTCAGCTTCTTCTACAAGCCATAACATTTTTTAAATGAAAAATAAATACCATGTTTTACTTTTATTTTACTTTGGTATTGAAATTTTTTTTGATAATTTTTTTGATTATATAAATCTGTAGTATTGATATCTTTTGGTTGAAATATAGAATTGTTATGTTTTCTTTATGTATGGTTTATGTGATACGATTCTGTTATGGTTCTTGGACATTGTTAATGATGTCGGGTGATTCCGTGATAAACTAAGGGTGGGTGAGAATGAGATAGCTCTCCAATGCATTGGGTAACACGAATGAGTTAAATTCTAATGTTTCCCCAAATAGATTCGTGGAATATACTATGATGGGTATTCTAAACATAACCACGAGGGTTTCTCCCTACGTAAGAATGTTAAGAATGAATCATGTTACATTTATGCCTTATTATTTCTATGAGTTATTCATAAATCAAAAGGATTCATGAGGTATGTTAATGTTCTTATGTTTTATGAGTAAAGTATGACTTCATTTATTCTTATGTGTACATGGAATAATGTTTTCATTCCGTATTTTTATATACCATACATAGCTTTTTATTCTCATACCATGTTTTTGAAATGTTTTTCACATGTCAAGGGAAAAGTGTATGATGTGATGATAGTGTTGAGGAAGTGTCAAAAATGAAACCATATTTTTTTAAAATATATTTCTATTGGTGGAAAAAAAATAAATATTGTTTTTGATGTGACCACCATGTAAAAATGTAGATGGTAATGCATGATTTATGATCTCATTATCTAAAAATCTAAACCTGAAAATATCCTCAATGTGAATTTTTTAAATAACCCAATATTAAGTAATGTTTAAGGCTGGGGCCTTATAGTTGGTATTTGAGGTCAGTTTAGATAACTTTAGGAGTTAGAAATCTATTAAATGATTATCCAGAAATATTTTTTATACATTATGGTAAAATTGAAATGATATATCATTTGAATATTACCACGTTTCTTCATCTATGACATGTTTGTTCAGAATGGGTTTCTACAGAGGAAACAAGGAAGTAGTGCTTGGAAGGCATACAGAAGGAAATAACCCTCCATATCAGCATCCTACGATGGTGAGCAATTTTTTTGCAGTAATGGATCAATTGACTCAAGTGATAAATGGTGTTGGTATACATGCCCGAGATCAGACAACAAACGAACACTTCATTGTTGGAACATTTCATGAGGCAACATCCCCCATCATTAATAGAATCATCTTACCCTGTGCTAGATGAAGGGTGGACTAAAGAAATGGAGATGATTTTCGATGTCATGGGGTGTTCAGATAATCAAAATGTTATTCTTATTATTTACCATTTGGAAGGTGAAGCAGATCAGTGGTGGTCCATGGTTAAAAATATCAGGGACGATAATAAGATTTATTCTCATGACTGAGATGAATTCAACAAATATTTCATGAGAAATATTTTCCTAAGGCTATTCGACATAGGATAAAAAACAATTCCTGAAATTGAGGAAAGAGGACGACTCATTAGATGATTATGAAAAAAATATAACTCGATTGGCATGTTATTCTCCTAATTTTATTAGAGACACTGATAGTAAAATCAATCATATTCACTCACAATTAATTCCAAAACAGCTAAGTTCATTAGCATCTCATGAGTTTAGATGTTATAAAAATATTGTTTGATGTGTTGAGAAGGTGGAAATGGAGTATTCTAGGGAGAAAGTGTTCTATGACTACCATAAGGAGACAATACTGAGGTGGTAGGAGAAAGGGAAGAATCCTTCAAAAATGAATGATGGTAAGAAAACTGATTTTTCAGTTTATGATAAATGTGGTAAAAACCAAGCTGGGGAATTTAATTTGAATTCAATAAAGTGTATTCTATGTGGTAATATGGGACATAAGTCTTTTTATTGCACCAGAAAAGTTTAGGGTAATGGTAAGACGAAATTTTATTTACAGTTAGTGAAATGTTTTAGGTGCAATGAGATAGGTCATTATGCAAACGAGTGTTCGAAAAAGAGCTCGAATGATGGGAAGAAGTCAGAATACAAGCAGAAAGATGTGGTAAAATCCATTTCAACTATTTTAGCAGATTTTGGGCAATCAAATGATGTGGTATTATGTACATTTTTTTTCAGATTATGCCAATGTGTTCTTTGATTCAGTATCTACACATTCTGTCATATCTGAAAAAAGTTCTAGTAAATTAATAATTCCATCTCAATAAATGACTCTAGAAATTGTGGTTAAAACACCTGGGAGAAATGTTGAGGAAAAAATAATTTATAAGAATCTATTTATACTTATCTGTGGAAAGAATCTACATGAAAACCTTTATGTTTTTCCTCTATTAGATTTTGATTTTATCTTGGGTATAGATTGGCTCTCTGTTTACCATGCTAAGATTGACTGTAGAGCTAAAGAAGTTTCTTTTCAGAAAGACTTTCAGTTTGTGTTCAACAATGAACCCTTAGTCTTGATAACACATCAAGAGGGTAAGAAACTTGTAAATGATGGAAATGAATGTTACCTTGCACATATTGTTGAAAACAAAGGAACCATTCAGATTAATGATGTTCATGTGGTAAATGAGTATCCCGATGTTTTTCCTAATGAGTTTCCTGGAATAATACCAGATTGATATGTTGATTTTATTGTTTACTTAGTTACTGATGCTAAGACAATTTCATAACCCCTTATCAGATGTCTCAAATTGAACATTTAGATTTTAAGGATCAATTGAAATACATATTTGAGAATGGTTTCATTCGACCTAGAACATCACCATGGGGTGCTCCTGTCCTATTTTTTAAAATGCATGATGGTTAAATGATACTTATAATTGATTATAGATCCTTGAATAACATCACTGTTACGGACAAATACCTTTTTCCAAATATTGGATTTTTGTTTGAACAGCTCTGGGAGCACAATATTTTTCAAATATTGACATCAGATCGGTGTAACATTTGTTAAATGAAAAATAAGTAGATATTTTGAAGACTGTGTTTCGTACAAGATATGGCCATTATGGAGTTTTATTTATGCCTTTTGGGTTAACCAATGCACCTGTTATATTCATGGAACTTATGAATATAATTTTCCATTAGTTTGTGGATAAGTTTGTGGTTGTTTTCATTGAAAATATTTTGGTGTTTTGTAAAAGTAAAGAGGAGCATGATAATCATTTAAGAGTTATTTTTCAAACCTTAAAATAAATGAAATTGTATGGGAAATTCAGCAAGTGAGAGTCTTGGTTGAAATAAATTTCTTTCCTTGGTCACATTGTTTCTAAAGATAGAATAACTGTTGATCCTGAAAAAACAAAGGTTATTTAAGAATGGAAATGTCCCACACATATAACCGAGATTCATATTTTTCCAGGTTTGGTTGTCTATTAATGATGCTTTGTTAAAAAAAATTCACATATGTACATCCCATTGTTTTAGCAAACACGAAAGGGTGTTATGTTTATCTGGAAAAAATAATGTGATGACTATTTTCAGGAATTGAAAACAAGATTGGTGAATTATCAATTATTGTAACTACCATCCAAGAATGGAGAGTTTGTTATCTACAGTGATTCTTCATTGAAAGACTTGGTTGTGTCATAATGTAGAATGATCAAGCAATTGCTTATTCTTCACATCAATTGAAAACTAAGGAGATAAATTACCCTACACATGATATAGAATTATCTTCTCTTGTTTTCGCTTTAAAAATTGTGAGGCATCAATTTTATGTTGTAAAATGTGAAATTTATACTGATCAAAAAAGTTTAAAGTATATATTCAATCATAATTAATTGAATATGATACAGAGGAGATTTATATAATTAATCAAGGATTATGATTGCACGATTCACTACCACCAACGAAAAAAAATAAAGTGGCATATGGTTTGAGTCGAAAAAGTAATGCTTCATTAACCATGTTACATTTGGAAATGATCCTTTGGTTAAGGATTTGAAGAATTTAGGATTAAAAGTTGTTGGTACTGGAAATTATACTGTTTTGTTTCAGGTATCAGTGGAATATTATCTATCAGATAGAATTAAGAAAGCACAAAATCAAGGCAGTGAGTTGTAGAAAAAGGTAGAGCTGTTTCAAAAGGGTATGGTAACTAAATTAAACATTGAAAATGATTGTGTATTGAGATTTTGGAAGCGATTTTTTGTGCTTTTTGATTCACAGTTGAAGAGGGTGATGTTATTTTAATCTCATAGTTCTCCATTTTTTGTTCATCCCGGAAGTACTAGGATGTATATAGATCTTTGAGAGTATTACTGGTGGGATGAATTGAAAAGAGATATTGCTTATTTTACTCTAAAGTGTTTGAATTGTCAACATGTTATAGTAGATCGGCCGTTACCCAAAGGGATTCTTCAACCATTACCAGTGGCAGAGTGGAAATGGGAGAATATATCCATGGACTTCATTGTGGGATTACCAAAGACTCATTGAGGAAATAATGCAATCCGGTTTATTGTTAATCACTTGACTCAATCTGCTCATTTCATTTCTATACAAGATACTTTTTCTCTAGATCAACATTTTCGATTGTATCATAAAGAGATGGTCAGGTTAAACAGAGTTACTCTCTCTATTGTAACTAATCATGATCCCATGTTCACTTCTGACTTTTGGAAATTCCTTTAGAAGTCATTGCTTACAAAAAAAAATTTAGTAAAATATTTCGTCCTCAGTCAGATGGGAAGTCAGAACGAACAATTTAGACTTTGGAGGATATGGTACATGCTTGTTCAATGGATTATGATGGAATTTGGGACAAATATCTTTCATTTCTTGAGTTTTCTTATAATAAAAATTTTCATTCCAGTATATAGATGACATTAGTTGAGGTATTATATGGGAAGCAGGGTTGAACTCCCGCTTTTTGGGATGATGTAGGTGAAAGGAAGTTGATGGGACAATAATTGGTAGAAGAGATGGCAGAAAAAGTTCAACTGATAAAGAAACACATGAGAACAGCTCAGAGCAGGCAGAAAAGTTATACGGACAACAGGAGGAAGTATCTATCTTTTGATGTAGGTGATCATGGATTCCTCACCGCTTCCCCATAGAAAAGTGTGATGTTCTTTGGTACAAAAGGAAAGATGAGTCCAAGGATAATTGGACCAGATAAATTTCTGGAGAGATATGGATCAGTTCCATACCGAGTGGCTTTACCACTGAGTTTATCTCAGGTACATAATGTTTTTCATGTTTCAACGATAAATAAGTAAATGCCAAATCCATCTCATGTTTTGAGTCCAGAGGTAGTTCAGTTGGAATGAATCTATATTATGATGAACAACCGGTCTAGAATTTTGACCATAGGGAGCGAGTGATGCGGAATAAGGTGATTTATCAAGTATTATTTCTATTTTAAATCTGCATAGTTTAAGAGGCAACCTGGGAATCTGAAAAAGAAAGGAGGGATAATACCCACAATTATTCTATAAGTAAATAAATTGTGGGGACATAATTTTCTAAAGGGTGGATGGATGTAACATCCCATGTAAGTAAATAATAATATATTTTCATATCTATGTCTATTAATTAATTAGATAGTGATTCAGTTGCAAAAAATGAGAATAAATCCAATCATAATCATAGAATAATCTAATATTTTAAAAATATTATTTTACTGCCTCTTGATGGTAAAGAATTTTTAAATCTATCTTTTCACAAATATATAAGATATATTTTTCCTGATAATATTATTCTTTATAATTGGTAAATTGAAATTTACTTTGGATAAATTTTTGGTATTTTTCTGGCAATTTTCATTTTTTAATGAATAGTGAAAAATACTGCATTTTACTACAAAATTTCATTTTCATCAAATTAGTTATATGTATAGATTTTATTTTTAATTGGTTTTAAAGTGTAATTAGAATAAATTTTTACAATTTAAACCAATGGTGGTCATTAGAATTAATTATACTTTGAAATTGGACATAAACAATTGTCATTTTTTTTGATAGATACTGTTTCTTAAAAACAGTATATTTGTTTTGAAAACAAGAATTATTTTTAAATTAATTACTGAAATTTATATGATTGAAATTTTCTAAAATGGATTCCATTTTTGGAATCAGAAGTTCCAAATTATATAATTATTACATTTTTGTTTTTGGACATCATGAAATGTAACGACGATAATTATCTTTAATTGTCGTGATTAATTAGTAATTGGGTAGTCAAGGGTAATAAAATAATATCATTATAATATAAAATGACCCAAACATGTGTCCAAATCCTTTTCTTGGGTCATGGATTACCATGGGAAGATTTGTACCGATCATGAGGGCCCATTTAGTCACATGTGTGTGATAGTGACATTTATGACATTATTTTTTGAAAAGAAGAGAAATATTACAACAGTTTGTATATCCAAAGTAAAAAAAATTAATTTCATTTAAATAAATGATCTTATAGACTATAAATAGTCATTTTAAAGGTAACAATATTTCCAATATCATAGAAATTTTTATATAAATTTTAGACATTAAATAAATATAGTTATTTATGACACCATGATGATGTAGTGATTACCTCAATAATGAACGATTTATATAAAATGAAAAGATACAGTATAATCTAAGATGTAAACATTTAGAAAACCTATTCTATGGGTTTATTTCGTACATGTATCACCATATAATCAAACTATATCATTTTGGGACATTTAAAATCCAAAAAACATTTTATAATAAAGTAACATTTATGGACTTCCCAAAAGTGACCCTCTTTCCTCTTATAAAAGTCCCCAACCTATACCCCCTTACCCACACCTCTCAAGCCCTTGGGTCATCCAAAATATACTCATATAATCTCTCCAAATCCATCTCTTACTCTTAAAAGCCTCACTTTGGGCAGAAGTCTTCTCAAGGAAGCCTTTGGCTTAAATCAAAAACAGTTACTCGATTTAGAGGTAATGTCTTCTCTCGAATTTCTTCCTGTTATATTCCTTCTTCTGTCACTAGTATCTTATTATTTTTTGTTACCATAATAACAACAACATCATAAATATTTTATGATTTTGTTGTTATAATGATTCTACCTACAATTACACACACCTTCGTCTAATTGTTAAAGACCATACTCTTTCTGTGGGTGGCAAATTACTGGCTCATGTAACAATAATTGTTCAATATTCTTTTAACACATTTCACAGTGGTCATTATGATGTAAATTTATTTATATATGGTATATATGGTATTTATGTTTTATATATTATTTTTAATTTTAGTTTTAAATCACATCATTATGATTTTAATGTTGTGGAACTGCGATAATTTTATCTGAGGAAGTGTGGACTATCGCCCCCTCAAGTGATTTGACTCGTTCATTCCAAACATGGAATTTATAAATAATATAAGTAATTATATTATGTTAAATATATAAAATATATATTATACTAGAATTAGAATATATATAAATGTATCATTTAGTTTTAATTCTTGTAATATGACAAAGAAATGAATGTAGTGCTCATGCGTATGAATGGCCAACCATCTCCATGAACGGTGCATTTCATTTTTTATCTCCAAATGTTATGGAATAGTATAAAATGAATATATACTATATATATATTATATTTAAATAATTAATACCATCTGGGGATGATGTACTTATACTTACATGGGAAATTCTTTTCAAACAAGTACATTTCTTGACTCATGTACTAAACATCAACAAAACGTAGCATATGAACTCACATAATTAAATAATTATTATAACATGATAATATGTTATATTAATTGAATAATAAACTTTTAAGGAATTCCTAAAGATATTATAAATTGACCTATGTTTATTATTTAGAAATATAAATAATGAACGAGAACAAGTCGGACAAGAGGTACGAGACTTCGTCTCAATATCCTTTCATTGAGGCATACATCAATTTATATATGACCATATTTTATTAATGTTATCATAAACCCTTTTGACATTTAATTTCATTAAAAAATAATCTTTTTACATAAATAGTTTTACTAAACGACAAAAGTAATGTTTTTGTCTTGCGTATGAGACTACAATGACATCTCTGCCACCGTGACCATTATTTGAGTATCAGCATCCTCTACAAGCCATAATTTTTTTTAAATGAAAAATAAATACCATGTTTTACTTTTATATTAATTTTTTATTGAAAATTGTTTTGATAAATTTTTGATTATGTCAATGTGTTGTACTGATATCTTGTGATTGAAATAAAGAAATGTTATGTTTCCTTTATGCATTTTTTATGTGATATGATTATGTTATGGTTCACGGGCATTGTTTATGAAGTCGGTTGGATCTGTGATAATCTAACGGTAGGTGAGCCTGAGATATCTCTCCAATGCATTGGTTATCACAAAGGTGTTAAATGCTAAGTTTTATCCAAAGAGAATTAAGGAATGTACTGTGATGGGTATTCCAAACACAACCATGAGTGTTACTCCATACTTAAGAATGTTATGAATGCAACATGATACCTTTATGTCTTATGATTTCTATGAGTTATTCAAAAATATTAGGATTTCATTAGTTATTTAAAAGTTCTTATGTTTTATGAGTAATGTTTGATTTCATTGATTCTTTTGTATACATGGACTAATGTTTTCTTTCAATATTTTTTTATCCCTTACTGAGCTTTTTATGCTTATCCCATGTATTTGAATTTTTTTTCACAGGTCAAGGGAAACATACATGATGTTATGATATTGTCTAGGAAGTGTCAAGAATGAAACCATGTTTTAGTTTAACTTCTATTACTTTGGTGGAAAAATGAATATTGTATTTGATGTAACCACCATGTTTAAATGTGGAATGTAATGCATGATTTATTATCTAATTATCTAAAACTGTAATCCTAAAATGATCCCCTATGTGAATTTTTGAAATAAACAGTTATTAATTAATGTTTAAGGTAGAGGTATTATAATATAGACATGTGATTTTGTGGCATAGTGGAAAAATAAAATGGAAGAAGGTTCCTGGAACCCATGATTTTTTGTTTTAATTTTATATTATATATTTTTAATGATAATTGGTGAGAGATAGGTGTAGTGATGATGGTACCTATTTATACATTTTAGGGGGATGAGTTACTCACACTATTATTTGTTATTCCTTATCAGGAATTATTTATCTTTTCCACAAAAGGATCCAGGAGGATCCTACAATGTATAATATTATACACACCATATTTATATATTAATGGTTTCCTGATCAAATTGAGTATATTTTTTATCGATCTATATATTAATATATTGGGGTTTAGTAAGATCAGTATGGAAATAATGGTCAGTGTCATCATTACCTTTGGAACTTGTAATTTTTAATATAGATATTTATTTATAAATTAAATTTCATGTTTCACATTCATTTTAAAACACACACACACACACACACACACACACATATATATATATATATTTTTGTGTGTGAGAGATCATGTTTCGTATGTTTTATTATTCTTATATATCTCATCAAAATGATTATCTTAGACTGTAATGCCTCTCATTAGCAGGTTTAATATACCCTCTATTGGAGACCCCATCCATGGGTCTACTAGAATAATGAACTTGTTAGTCACCATATCTCACCCCTAATATTAGTATCATTGTGTGGATGTGGATTTGACAACACATGTATTAAATAAATTAGATTATTAATGAAAAACAATATTTTTTTAAGACAATTTTTCCATGCATTGGAAACATACATTAAAATTTTTATTTTAATACAATTAGAGTTGTAATTTTTAATAATTAACTATATTTTCTAATTTATAATAACATATTTATATTATGTTAAATATTTGGGATTTTTATTGAAATAATTCATTTGTCAATGAGTATTGAAATTTTTGATTTGTATTTGAAACATATTTTTTATAAAAATTATTTACCTATTGAAGTTTCATTTAAAATCAGTATTTTTTAACTTTAGTTAAATTATATTAAAATAAATAAAACATAATTATTTGAATGTAAATTAATATTTAATTTTAAAATTAAACTGTTAAATAGGTATGTTAATGTTCTTTATGAAACCCCCATTGTCGGCACATCTCGGGTTTTTGGTTTAAATTTAAATTTTGACATTATAAAAAATGAATTTCTTAAGGTAAATTTGATATATGGAAAAATAATTATTCATATCCTTTATCAATGTCATGTTAAATTATTTAGAAACATTAATCATGAAGAAAATTAAAAATAATTTACACATTTAAGGTAAGAATGGGTTTCCGGGGGGGGGGTGGTTGAATAAAATCATTACTTTAAAAATAATATAAAATCATTTATAAAATCACATTTATAAATTTATTTCGACTATGTAAGTGATTTTACTTCATAATAACTAGTTTTGGAGTATTTTTTCAAGTCTAATATTTTGTTACCAAATATTCGTTAAATAAATTACATGTCTTCATCTCACATTACATAATAAAGTCCATCCCCTATGCATTTTTCCTAACACCATTAAACCCTTTTTATAATTCATGTCTTGAACAAATAATAAAATTAAAAAATAAAATATAAATATATTTAATTATGAAGACATAAATCTTTTAAATTATTACTTTTTATATAATAATAATAATAATTTCTAAGAATAAGAAAAAATTACTAATTATGATTTTTTAATTTTATTTCATCATCCATATACATAAAATATTCATAATTTATGATTATATAATAAAACCAATATCATCATTATGCTAAAAAAATTTATGTTATGTTTATGACCTATATATATATATATATATATATATATCTATATCCCTAAATTTTAAAAAACAAATGCATCACAAGTGTACGATGTACAACTAGTTCATGAACTGTTGAAGACCATTTTCCTTCAACACATCTCACTCCTGGGTACGACGACAAATATAAAGTATATATATTATAATCATAAATAAATTTTTCCTCTTTTTCATTATATATTATATATATATATAAACATTCAATTATATATTGGATATGATAATGTCTCTCGATTTTACTGCATACTACCTCCTCACGAAGTAATATGATTAGTTTTTCAATATTGTATTACATGTATATAGATAAGGAAATACTACTAAACTATATGAGATATAAATTAAATAATTATCATTTTGAGGACATATTTATTAATTTCAAAATATATAATATCATTATATTAAATCAATTTTGGTTTATATAAATATGATAACATCAATCATGTACGTGTGTACTATCACCTTCATGGTGTAATGTGAATAATTTTAATAAAAATATCCCAAGGATGATATATATTAGTATATTTAAAAAACTAATATGATATTTATGATATTATTATAATTATTGGATTATAACAGATAACATAACCCCATTTCATTTTGATCACTACAAGATGGAAATGTTTATCTCATGTATGTATGGTCGACATCTCGAATATCTTAAAATATTTTATTAATTATAATAATTTTACATTATTGGAAATAATAGATAATTTTTTTATAAATATGATAATTATTTGTTGATTATTATTAAATATAATTTTTATTAACGAAATATTTGACCAATAGTCACTCAAAATTATTTTTGGACACATAAGTTCAATTTCATCAAAACACTCAACAATAATAATAATTGATTATTGTATTTTATATTAAATAATAACATTTTCAATTAACTGAATAATAAAAAAAATGTTTTTAAAACAATATTCAATAATTTTATTATTTAGGAATATTATAAACATGCATGGCTATTCATAATCATTGAATGGAATTGCATCAATATATAATTTCTAAAAGAAAAATTCTAATATTATGCAACTTATTTGTTTTATATGGTGTATACAATTTACATATAGTTATAATACCCTATTTAATTTATAAATAATTAAATATTTATATTAAATTTTAATAATTAAACATTATTTTATTATCACTACAATTATAATAGATGGTAAAAGAATTCGAAACTCAGTTCTTTTCTAGGGGTTACATCACATATTCATTACCATTGAGATTCTAAAATTACATTTGTAGTGTATTATTTATATATTATATAATATTTTGACTTGATTTATGTGGATATAAATTTTATAATCCTAAATAATTATATATATTTTCATAAGATCAATGTTATGATATTTTTTATTTTTTATTTAAAAATTAAATTCTAATCGATATTGTTTATATATTATGTCCCGTTGAAGAAAATCATTTTATAATAAACTAATAAAATGATTTAATTTATTTTTTCTAATTTTTTATGTTTTTAATGTAATATTACAGTATTCCAATCATATTTACATAAAATTAATAAATTTTTTAGTAAAATAAGAAATCATTTCTATCATTAGTGGAAAAATATTTTTCTTTCAAATTTTTTTTTTCTAAAAACAATTTTAATTTTGAAAATAATATATTCAAAATTATTTATGAAATACAAGTTACATTTTTTTAATTTTTTTCCAAATTATTTTAAATATAATGTTCTTTTAATTTTTATTAACAATTTATATATGTAATGTTACATACATGTGACATGAATACTTGTGTTAACATATTACACATGTACATAATTTCATGATGTCATGACCACTCAACGATCTAAATCGTCAATTTTAACATTCAATCACTATTTCCATAAAACATATATTTTAACAATTTTAATATAATTTTTATTTTAACTGTGATTTTAGAAATGAAATTGATATTTTCCTCATTAAAATTTTTAATCACTAATTTATGGTACTTCTATTCATCAATGATAATAAACCAATATATTTCATGTACTCAAATATGGATATGATATATTAATTATACAATTATTCATACTCTAGATGGTTTATGATTATTTTAAATAGTTTGTTTGTTTTAATTCACTTAATTAATTCAATTTTATAATAATTAAAAGTCCCTTATATTAATAACATTTATAAGATCATTAGAAATTAACCATCAATGAAATATTTATATTATTTGTTGAGGTTATTGTATTTATGTAAGCCATTGTTCATTTATAATAAAATTGTTTTAAATTGACTATTATTTTAGTAGAAAGGAAATATTTTTAGTATTCCATCATTCATCAATAGATATATTTAATCATATGTAATATTATTCATGAATAAAATATATTATTTGACATATGAGTAATGATTTGGACATGTAGAAATGAATGGGCCTTGTTTTATATATCCCCTTGATGCACTAGTAGTCTAAAGTGGTGAATTAGTATGAAGTCTTTTAATTGGTTTCGAAACATATATTTAAATCCTCTAGAAAATGGTTTTTATGATAGGCATTTCATCTACATGTTAATATGATGTCTGATAATAAGTAGATTCATTCCTTGAGAATTCTGTTATTATAGTCAATGTGAGTTTTGAACAGATATTATCATTGAATTCATTTTATTCAATGTTTATTGATTAAACAGAATGTGTTTATTGATATTTAATTTCTCATATGTATTTTTAAGAATATATTTAACAATATAATGAAATTTATTAAAAGTAATACTTATTTATTATCCTTTATGATCATATTTATTATGATAGTCATATTATTAAATTGAAATATGTGTTCAGTTATTGACTATTCTATGTTGAGTATGCTTATTGATTCATGATAATATCCACTTTACATATTGTTGACTGGGTATTTGATCTCATCCTATTTTTTTACCTATCCTAGTAATCCTTGAGCTGTACTGTGATTTACAGGAATTGATAAACTAGTGAAAATTACATATTTATCAGGAAAAAATTTATTTGAATTTTTATTTGTTGAAATATAATATTTGAATCATTTCTATATCTAGTATACTCATAATAATAATCTATTAAGTATTTGATGAAGTGATTCCACGTATTTATTTTGATGTTACAAACTATGATTCATCCCTTTGTTACTGGAGTTGGGGTCACCACCATACAAACTGTAAACCTATATATAATTGTGTGACTCTCTAAACTTCATTCAATCACTAATTTCAAGAAATTTCACAATAATATCCGAGAAAAATATTTTAAACCATTGAACTATACAATACAAGATTTTTATTTCCTCTTTGGAATTAAAATTTTTATATATACACTATAGTATTTATCACTTAGGGAAATATTATCCAATAGATAAACCATCCCATTTCAAACATTCATTCAAATAAATTATGAACTATTAGTACATCCATCCCTATAATAAATAGGATAAATGTATTTCATTATTTTTCTAAATCCACATATCCAATACATCATCAAATCCTTTATTTTATGTGGATATATTCTCTATAATGACATTGTAAAACTTATAAAATATGTATCAAAAACCACATTACTAATTTAATTTTTTTTATATTGATTTTGAATATCGATTTCCTCCTACCGAGAGCCTTATGGATTCTTATTCAAAAAAAATTTTATCTTGGAAAAATGTCACACTATATGACACATTAATGTTATATTTTATTTCAATAATCAATGTTATTGACCATATAAACTGTCTTCTTTCTCTAAAAATTTATTTGTCTCATGGGAACGGTTAATATAATTTTTATATCCTCACTGAAATGAATTTAACATAATGAATCACTTCTTTTCACAGTTTAACCAAATATTTATTTTACTTTCCCATAATATTCTACATTCCAAATGAATAATCCTAATGTGTTACCATGTCTATAAGAACAATTGAATCATATATTATCATAGATGTCATGTTAGATACCTAATTATTTAATGATTGTAATATATATGTTATATTTTTTAAATTTGATGTAAACTATATCATTTGATCTTTGTGGTTGCTGATTCCAAAAATGGTTAAATATATACCATTCCTCACTGAGGATCCAATGTAATATCATCAGCTTTAAATTGTTATCATCATTTATTAATATCAATCGTAATATTATTTTTATCTTCCTATAATGTAACAATATTCATTTGATTTTTTAAATATCATCTATACTATTCTTTATCCTGAATATACATTTTCATTAGCCCCTATGCCTATTGATCATAATTACATAATCCCCTCTCTTGGAAGTACTACATCTAGTTTGGGCCACATTTCCACTAGATCCATTATCATTAAGAAGCTTCCTCATTATTCCATATGTCTGATGAGAGGATAAACATCTTCCAATAAGATAGATAGATTCCAATAACTATGCAACTACTATCAATTATATCCATATTCCCCAAGTATTAACACTTAGTAGTATGTACATTAGAATAGAGTCATTTAAAAAAAATTGGATGGATTTTTTCATTCCATGTATTATTTTCTTCACATAACCTTATTATATTAACAATCCTAGATATGTCCTTGTCACATGACCATTAAATGTATGATTTATAATGTTATATAAAACATAAAGTTTTTATTCTAATTTATTACATAAGTAAGATGAAACTCTTGCTCCCCCGAAGAGAAGGCCAAAGAAGGACTACTGTAACACCCCTTGCACGATGTCAACCCAATGTTATTAGAAATTGTCTGCTAAGTACAATTCTATTATTTTTATGATTCACAACAACGGTATCTATGAATCTGAATTGGAAACATGTGATGATTTTTATTATGGGAATGTCGTGTCTTATTATGATTTATAATTTTATTCTTTATGAATTAGGGAATGTCCCTTTGTTTGGACCTGATCGTCTCTCATGTACTTTTTATTTTATTTTTAAGAAATGGTAAAAAGACTAGCTTCTGGCTGGTGTAGCTGGGTATTAATTTTAATGACTACATCGTCATGTTTGTGGGAAATATTAATATTTTAATGTAATAAATCATTAAAATTAAAAAGTAAATATAAAATATATTCTATAACTATTTGGAATCATCAATAGGTAACATCAATTACATTATGATGTCTATATAAATTGTATACATCTACTATTAATATGAAATAACATCACCAAAAATCAATAACATATTTTTAAATGTTTTGTTACCCTGTAATGTATTAGTATTAAAAAAATTACCAAGAAAATTTAGTAAATAAATAATTTTTCCCCAAATTGCGGAAAAATTAAAATAAAATATAGTGTCAATTTGATTACATTCCCATCTTGTCGCCTAATGTGAGATCATATGTATCATGGGTATCAAAACCCTATTATTTTATTCCTTTAGAATTTATGTGTATTGATTATCAATTAGGTGGGATTCATTTAGTTGTTCATGTACCATAAATAATCCTTATTGGAAACCATATATGGTGAAATTGATTCAACATTCATTAAAAAAATATTCCCATATTTAAACAAAAATTATTTTACTAATATGACTCTTATAGAACTAATAAAACATAATTTTTAATAAATAAATAGTTAATATTGTTCCAGGAATGGGATACATTGATGATCTGAGTAAAATAATTCATTATAATTTTATATATATATACACTTCTCTAATACTAACACTAATCCATTGAAATAGAATCATCCTGGGGGATTTTTTAGAAGTAAAACCTCTAGGTGATCTACTATAATAAAAAATTATAGGATAATTCAAATTACTCATTTACTACAACACATGTTGAAAAATACAATATCCAATTTGTTATAATGAGAATTTATTATCCTAACCATGAATCTATTATTCAAGGGTCTCTATCCAATTAATTCTGTAATATTGTAACATTATTAGAAGGTTATTATGAATGAAATAAACCATATTTAAATTTAATATCATTTCATAATACATTCCTCGTATTGAGAGAACAAAAAAATATTGTATTAGAAAGTTAAATAAATTAATAGTATATGAAATAATATCAATATAGGGGTTATCAATAAAATATCATATGAACCATATCAATCAATTTCAATATCTACCACCCCATAAATTCTAGTAGAAGGTTCTTCTAGGTACGTATCCTCCTAGGATAGTAAGTCATATTTTATAATGATAAATAAAACATTATGGATTTTATAATATCATATAAAGAGATATAACAAATCTTTGTACCCTTAGATAAATCCCATAAGCATACATGGACAATACTCTGAGTGAAATCCACTATATCAGTCTATAATTTTTTTTAAAATTGTATATTATTCAAGAATATGGATGGATACTAATATTTCACCATCTATAAATACAATTATTATAACATAATTTCAAATTGGAGACCTGATTTTATGTATTTCCCACCTATAATCGAGAATATCAACCATTATATCAATAAAACAATATACAAGTATTCTTATATTATAACTCAAAACATTTTAAATAGATAATATACTCTACAATTAATTAAACATTTAGAAATGTATATTAAATAATTTATATAAGATCCAATTTATTAAAAAAAATTTAAGAAAAGTATATCAACAAGTTAATCATGACCAAATAACTACACTGAAGAAATTATATATTATTTCTCTATTCCTAAAGTATTATAATTATTTCTTCATGATGTAGATTCAATAATACCTATTTAATTACATCATTCATATGGGGTTTGTAAACATAATATTATTTATACATCATAGATAATTTATTTTTTGGAAAATTAATTCTATAATTTTATTCTAAGTGAAACTAGGATTACAGAGTTACCCTTTCTCAAATAGTTGATTATATTCATCTCATAGTTATCACCTGCTAATAGACATAGATTTTTTAATCAGTCTATGGTATATATAGAATATTCATTTTGGTGAAATTAGATAGAGATAAATACATTTTCACATCAATTAATATGATTATAATTATACCATATAGTCTAATCCAATGGATTACCATGTATTACCCATCATTATAAAGAATTTCATTAAATATTCCATCATGGAAATAAATTCTGAATCAGAAATATATACTCATTTCAATCAAGTATGATTTACATATTAAGGTCAACAACCAATGAGAATGCCATATTACTATTAAATACTAATAAAAATATATGAATACTCTATAATTGTTCCAATAGTGTAATAATATATCTATTACCATATAATACAGATGTTGGAAAATTATAATTGATTCCTCGAAAAAGGATTATATCTATAGGCATCTAAAACATTTTGGATGACAAATTAGTGTATAATGTTGAATTAGTCTAATACTCCCACTCATCTTAATTAATTAATCCTAGGGGATATAAAGGAATTATTTATATACTAAAATCTATATTTTGACACGTTAAATGAATAAAAATGACATATCCTCAACATAATCCCCATATATGATGATATAAAGATAGATTATGGGGATCCACTCCATGAAAACCTCCAAAAGAAACCATTGTTTAGTAATATGTCTCAAAAATAGGGACATCCTTCATTTTTCATGGAACCCACATATGTATATATACCATTTCACTAATGATATCAACTATTATTGTATCCCCAAAATATGAATGATATTCCTCACAAATATTAGTAATATAACAAAATCATCATCTTCAAAACCTATATTTAATTGTATATAACTTATTATATGAAAACAATACCAATATATACTAAAAATGTAGATAATTTTGACTATGGTGAGGACAAGAATTGGATATATTTCATGAATGAGTTTACAGGGAATTGACGAGAAAATAATGTTTCACCCATCGCCACTTTAATCCAGGACATCATGTAAGAGTTATAATAGATCTAAATGCATTATCTACAATAATAATTGGGTGAAAATGATCAACAAGAAAGGGTTTCAAACTTAAATATTTTGGAATTTGATAACTACCAATTTGAAAAAACTTTATTTTGTTTCATGTATACCTTACTATAATATCCACAACATGAGATATGACATATAAAAAGAATTATAAATTTATAGGACATTCATGTACCCTTGAATTTGTGTCCATATGGGAGATAACATATAAATCTTCATTTTAGATTCACATCCAATGATGGGGAATTTAGGGAATATTTTACATTTACTAAAATTTGGGTTAGTGGTTACCCATAAAGTAATCATCCTATAATATCCAAACCATCTGTTTGTTCACATGTCTAATTAACATGCATGAATGTTTCTATGGAAAATAATATCTGGCTTTTTATATGTAACAATAGAAATATTGGAGGAGGTAGAGGGTCATTTGTAGGAGGATTACTCTCTTCTGTCAATAGGTATTGTACACACATAAATTGAGTGATCCAATATCATATTCTATGGGGAATAACTATATGGATATTAGATGAATTTCAATGAAGTTTATATTGAAATGTCATATTAATTGAATAAATAAAAAATTAAGAAAATTATGTTTCAAAAATTCATGGAATCCATGTTGATGAAAAATAAGCACATATTTAGGAGGGAATTGTTATAGATACTTATAAAAAAATTTATACAAATCCTCAATGATTCTAGAAGATATTTGACACAACCCCAAGATTATTATATCCTATATGGAAGGGGAAATTTTTACTAACATTAAAACATATATGATCATATAATCCTAATATAATTAGTATAATTATTAGTGTAAATAACATATAATACATATCTATCTATGCTATGGTAATTGATAACATCACATCACGAAGATCAATCACGTACTGATTGTGTGGTGGTTACCAATAACATGATCCTTTGTTGTTAATATCTCAACGAAATGGGACCCTTAAATTTAGGAAATTTTTTGAAATAATGATAAGATACTTTCTTATGTTCCATATTTATTGAATTGAATCATGTAAATACTCATTGGTGAATATCGATACTCACAATGGTCTCATAGAGAAATATCCCATATCGAGAAGTGGTTGGGTTAAGACTTTGATTAAACTCTTGAAGTAGATGTGGGTAGTGGAGAGAAAATATATTAAACAATGGATAGAAAATGATTCATTAAACAAAAAATTAATGGACTAATATCATTAATGTCTTTCATTTATATGATTCAAATTAATACATGGGAATCAAGGTAGATAATGATAAAATAATACATTTAGTGGAATATTGAAATTATGAACTATACATGGATGAAAAAAGGAATTTGACTATTAAAAAATATTTTCAACCACATAATGATGATTTTATACACACTTTAAGAAATTCAATTATAGATAATGTGAATCTCAAGGATATATCACACCCACCACAATGAAAGTATTAATTCCAATCTACGAATTTAAACATGAAATAATGTGAATATTGAATATTATATCATAGTTAGGATAATGAGGAATCTGATAGGTGTAGAATTATTGATATTCATATCATCTTCCTAGTGGAATATTTTTCTCCTAACATTCACATATACAAGTTTGTATATTATATGATTTTTTATTATGAAAATCATATAATCCTTGAATTCATAATTATAGTTGTTCAGAATTTTTAATTGATGATGACTGATATTTTCATACATGTTTGGTAGCATCATCTATTGACTAATCTTCTAACCTATATATAAATTGTAATTAATTTATTAAAACTCAAATATTTGGTACACATTTATTCATTGTGACACAATTATTTGTTATAAATAATAATTTCCATTTTATTTTTGAGATATTTTAAAACTAAATCGAATTACATTGGGTCATACATAACAATAGGATGATATATAAATCCATACAATGAAAATAAATTAGTATATGTTAATGTATTATATGTGTTCCATGATGCATATAATAGTAACTTATGAGGGATGAGAATCCTAATATGTATAATTTTTCATGAAAAAATATGAAAGCATAATAAAATTATATTACTGTGGGAACAAAATAAAACATGTGATCATAACAATATCTACTAAATAACTACAATTAAATAAAATATTATGTTCTTTATATAGAATCTTGTTAACCAAACATATAATATCATGAGATAAAAAAACTACCCTATTTATTTGAGGGATATATAATTTCAATCATACCTATCACATTCACATCATGTTTCTGCATAAGTGTTTCACATAGATCCTTAAAATTTTTGATGAATTTAATAAAATTAAGTGACATAATTAAATAGTAAGAGTTAAATAAATCTAAATCATCAGTCAATAATGGGGTTGTACAAAGATTTAAAATCCCTTCAGTTGTAATAGAGCTAAGTATTATCATAAAAAATGTTTTTATGGAAAATCAACAAATTAATTTTTATGTATAATGGTTGTAAATAAGTATTTCTTAAATAGGTGAATGATTTTGGAAGGGAGATCTCATTTCTTAGGAATCATAAAGATATTATTATTTATGATTAAAAAAACACCATCTTGTACAATTGTAAAAAAAAATACATTACATAATGAAGTTTTTTATAAAACAATAGAATGGGAAAAGCACTTAATTTGATATTGTGATTTAGAAATTTTTGTAGGATCTCTTTAATAGGATGGGAGAAACTTTTATAGGAAATAGATATGACTATTCCATGTAACATATTTCTCCAAACGATTTAATTGGTTGTGATTTGGACCATGGTGGGATAGTATATGAATATATACAAGAATTTCATATTTATTTTGAATGGTACATTTTTTATTCTCATTGATAATGTAATAAAAACCACAATCCTTTCCATGGTTTTTTAAATTATACCTATAATTTTTTTTCATTAAATTATTTTATTTTCTATTAATTAATGGTATATTTTAATTTTTAGATACACGTTATAGAATTTATAATCTCTCATTTAGACTTTTTTGATGTAAAAATATTGGGAATATAAATATGTAGTATTCTATTTTTCCCATAAAATTATATTATCTTTATATTTTTTGATAAAATGACCATTAGATAACTATTCCAATGACAATTAAAATAAAATAGTTATGTTATAAAAATAAATTTTAAAATATGAGTATTTACCATTTAAATCAATATTCTCTATTTGTTAGATTAAATATTTTTGAATTTTTTTTTTCTTTTATAAAAAGATTAATTGACTTCATAATATTATATAATCTATTATATTTAAGAAATTATTATTAATAAAAGAATTTTATTCACATATTAATTAGTGAAAAAGATAATAAATTCAACAAAAATAGTGTAACAGTTAAATCATTACAAATTCAAAAAAAATATTATGTCTCATAGTATCATTATTTTATTTTTATTAATCAGATCATTTATTTAATTTAATATTATTATTAATATATAATGCATATATTAAATATTTATTTGAATTAATATATAATTAGTCATCTGTCTAGGTCTAGATATAATTACCTTTATTAAAATAGTTAATTACATATGGAAAATTTGTGTGGTTGTAGTATTTAAATAGGATGGTTTAAATAATATAGAATGTGATTTTATATATATGAATGTGTGATTTAATAGTAATAAATATTTTTTTATTAATTATTTATTGAAAATCATCTGAAACATATTCATTGTAAAATTATATTAACTTTAAATCCCATGGAAGATGTAAAAATGGGGTTCATAAGGTATGATGCTACCCATCAATGTCACCAGTTCCTTTGTCCATGTCATATGGAATTTATATTATCAAATTACTTACTAAACTTGTAGGTCATTGTAAAAAGAAATTATTTTCAATATTTTTGATGTTCAATTAAATTTTAATTTTTAAGAAACATATAAGGGTAGGAAATATAGATTTTATTTCATGTTATTTATATAACATTATATCATAATATATAATGTATTGACTCAAAAAGGGAACATCATTGATTTAGGATTTAGTTACATCATTATTCCTCTAGGATAAATTTCATTCATAAAATTTCATTCACACACTAACATTGATTTGGGTACATATATTTCATTATATCTTCTATATTCAACGTAAAATACAAAAACATGTTATTCATTCGTAACAATTTTTCATGGTGAGATTTTTTGTTTTCTGTTAATTATCATTATATATAAAATATATAATGGATTCCCATCATAATAAAGATCATTCTTAAGTGGGACCTCCAATATTTTAAATACAGAAGTGGGATATATTATGTACCTTCTCAAGTGGGATATATGGGACACTTCATGTGCTTGAGATAACTTAGGATGAATTACTAGTTGATATGGCACAACTCTGATGTTTTCAATGATCTACGACTTATTGATGTATCATAGAATAAGGTTTTATATAATCCCAAAACTCGTGAATTTTTAATATGGTTAAATCCCTTAAAATAAATTATAATTATCCTCTCACACTAAGTTGAATCAATGATTGACTTAAATTCATTTTTGTTGACTTTATATGTATATTTCATAATATTATACCTTATTTTACCTTTTGTCTAACCTATTAGTTAACATATAGTCTCACCATCTTCTACTCGATATGATTTAAAAAATCATAGAGTTCGAAACCTCTTCCTATAAATGGCCTCATAAGGATATATTTAAATTTTTATATTTTATATTTTAGATATATTGTATCCCATGTATGGGAGTGTTTCTCTAACAAAATTTTTATAAATTAATGTTTTATGTTCTCATCATATCATTCAGAGTTTGAATAATTTATTATGATTAACCATATGTATATGGATTATTATTAATGATCAAACATAATTCAGTATCTGATTCATGATAAAATACTCTCCAAAACAATGTGGTAAACCTCCGAACATAATCAGATACAATAATTAGTGGAACTCCATGTAAACATCCACTTATCTTTTGAATATCATGGAATTTCGTGTAAAAGTGAACAATATAATTATTGTAACACTACATTAGTTTTATGAAATATATTATTGGATAATTATATTTATTGGATTTCATTTTCAGAAATATATACAATCTTATATTTGTGTAATATGCAACATCAACATAGAATGCATTAAACTCAACATTGAGATTCTACAAAACAATTTTATTATAATAATTGGATTGCCTTGAAAATATTATAATATTTATAAGTGTTTATTAAATGGAATTTTTTAATAATTTAAAATTATATATTTTATGAAATATAATATTTGAAACTAATAATTTTAATTAATAAAAAAATTTGATTGTGTGAAATATTTAAAATTACATAATAATAAATTAAAATAACATTATTTTAAATATTTTTAGAAGAATTATAAATTTATTATAAATGAGGGAATATTAAATTATTTCATTGATTATATTTTTAAATAAGGATTATAGTTTTCAAATACTATGAAATAAATTTTTATTTTAAATTAGTATATATTATTATAGAAAAATAATACTATGTATAAGTGATTGATTTGTTTTTTTAATGAATACATAAATATAAATATATTTATTTAGTTATATTTAAAAATATATGATATTTAGAAAAAAAATATATTTTTTGAAACAATTATAATTTTATTACAAATTATTGAATTAAATTAAATTTATTAATAAAAATAAATGAAATATGTTTTATCATAATTACTAATTTGGACATTAAAATGATATCCATTATTCATGTTTTTCGTAAAATAAATAATTATATATTTTATTCATGAAATGGTTTATTTTAATTAATATCAATGTAGTTTTAGTAATAAGAATAAATATTATAGGAATAATAATTTTAATCATTGAATTAACTTTGATTTAATATATTTTTTAAATTTATATCATATAAGTTATTATTAAAATGTTTTATATTTCAAATATATTATATTTGAAATAAAAACTATATGTAATATATTATAAAATTATATATTCAAATTAGATTGTTAATATTAAAAATAATTACTATTGTGTAATTATTATATATGAAGTCTTGTTTTTATAATTGTATAATTTTAAAAACTATTGTCAAAATGTTTTATTTAAATATATTAGTCTGAAAATTTATGAATATTTTAAAAATATAAGTGGTGTTATTTATTTTAAAATTTAGGTATAATTATTTTTCAATATTTATAATATATTTCATTTTTAATGGCCTATACCCTCTTGGTTCAGTACATTGACAAATTTATAGTGTTTGGGGTATCATAGGGCCCATTAGTGACTTAGTAAATAGATTATACATAAACTCAGTCCAACCAAATGGTTCCAATGAAATGGTGGAACCAATCATGGTGGCACCATCACAGTCACACTATAACAGTCTCATACTGAAACGGTAGAACCTCATAAAGTGCCTCATAGTTGTGGTGACTCACCAAACGGTGTCCTATCTTTTGTCAAATGTTCAGAGTTTCCCATTTTTTTTCTATTTTCACCATGTAACATATATTTTGGCGTATATGTGTTTTTTTACCCATTTCAAATTCAATTAGTTCATTTAAAAGTAGCTTTTTAACCCCATGATTTGGGTGACCAATCATTTACCAAAAATGTGTGGCTTTTTCCCACAGTGTCACACCCTTCCATGTGATATATAGATTCACCCATATTACATGGTTTTCTCATTGTAAAAGATATCTATTTACACATAGTAATTATCCCCACAGTCTTAGAGGCTAATTATCCTAAAGTGTGAAATTGCCCAGTGATGTAGTCAAGAACCGATCTGACTTCATGTACTTGAAAAAAGTCACACATATATTTGGATCTGGCCTTTCCTTATGTCAGGATCCTTCCTTCATAATAATGTGTAATTATCTAATGCACTCCCCATTTTCTTACTCTAGAGGCAAAACGTGTGCCCATACTGGATCCCTTCCTACTATGTCGTGGAGGTGTTGGATTTCTTCTTCTACAAGTCTAGCATCCCCAATTCTTGGTGCGAAGATAAAACATTGATCGTTGATCATCGAAGTTGGTTTTTACCTCGAATCTATATACTATGTATCATGCGGGGTGGGTATTGTAATTATTTCTTTGGGCATGGTTGAAACCAATCCATAGAAAAGATTATAAATGTATTTTAATGAATTAATATGTGTGTTTAATGATGATTTTTTATTACTCTTTTGTCATTATTTATATGTTTCAAATTGTATGGGATTATGACCAGTGAAAACGGTGGTCGTTGGTGTTCCTTCCATTCACAATAATGATCCACTATTTTCATGATAATGTTGTGATTGAATGGATTTTACATTGAAACTAGTAAATCAACTATGCATGGTTTTTTAAATGTGGGGTCAGTGAATAAGAATCTGTTTGTAATCACCCTAGGTAACCAAATGGCATAATAGAACATAGTGAATAGTGTGTACGATTTTGGAAACATCCTTTCTATGTTTTTGTAATATGTGTGGTTTCTCTTGTTGATTCATTTGGGTTATGTGTATAGGGATGGGATCTCATGTTGTTTAGATGTTGGCTTGTGGATATTTGTTCATATGTTTTCTCTTGGTTTGGTTCTATTACATTGAGGGATATCACAGATCCCTTTTTTTATTGTGGCATTAAAAGAGATCTAGATGTGAATTGTAACACCCCAAGCTTCCACAGTACGTTTCCCTTCGAATAATGTGATAGCGTGTGTTGTACGCAACCTCGAGTTCTAACACACACCACAACTAATTAAACTAGCCGTTGTGAATAGTAATACCTACTTTTTGAAATCATATATATTTTATATTTCAAAATGGACTTCATTTTTGGATTCGGAATATTGAAATTAGCCTAGGGTGAAATTTTGGTACTTTTCGGATAACTTTTATATTTTGATGAATAATGAAAATTACTAAATTTTAATTAAAAATAACTTTTTTAATAAAAATAATTAATTGTGATAAATTATGAATTTTAGTAGTTTTAAAGTATATTTATAATATATTTTTACCATTTAATATAATGTTGGTCATTGGACATATTTTTACAATTCAACCGAACATAAACAAGTGTTAATCTTTTGATAGTTACTATCTCTTAAAAACACGCTTTTTGTTTTGATAGTGGGAATTAATTTTAAATTAATTTCTGCCACTTCTGTGTTTTGAATTTGGAAAAATAGATTACATATTTGGAATCAGGATGTCCAAATTGTGTGAATAGGTAACTTTTTTTTAGACATATTCAATAATTACTGCGGTGAATATTTTATTTACCATGGTTAAAGGGTAAATCCGGTAAATAAGGGTTAAAAAATAATATTATAATAATACAAAATTACCCTAAAACGTGTCCTAACCTTATTGGTGGACACATACCCGACCATGGGCATCCTTGGGTCGATTTGGGGACCCCTTAGAGCCACTTGTATGTGGTAGGGACACATTATATTAATAATGTTAAAATAAAAATAAAAATGGCATAAGCTTACATATTTTAAGAGAAAACTTTTTACATAGGGATATACATGTTGGATTTTGGATTATAAATATTCATTAGAAAGATAATATTATTTCCTACATAATTATATTTTATTTATAATTTTTAGACATCAAATAATTTAAATTACTAATGACACAATAATGATGCAATGTTTACCTCATTAATAAATCATTCAAATAAATAAGATTATAATGATTAAAATATTATCTAAAACCTGTCCAATTCTTATTGGTTGATGTTATTTAGAAAATGAGTCATCTTATATTCGACCTCAATGATTTTTGGACCATTATAAACCGAATATAATTATATTATAAAGTAATACTTTCACCCTTTCCTAAAGAGCCCCTCCTCTCCCTTATAAATGGAGACCACTTCTACTCATTACTCACACCTCTAGAGCCACTTGGATCGGCCAAACTCTGCCCAAATACTCTCCCAACTTCCCTCTCTACAACCTAGAGGCCTTAGTTTGATCATAAAGCCAACCTAATGAGCCCTTTTGATCAAATCAAAAGGAAGAACCCGAAGAAGAGGTAATGTTTTCACCACCCCTTTTCAAGTTCCTTTCTTCTTCCACTACTTATTTCTTTGTTCTTACCATTATAAAATAATAACTCCAGTATCTCACATATACTGTGATGTTATTATAAATATGGAACAACCATATTCAGTATTCTATCCACCCTTTGAATAACATGTCACCATACGTGCGTACGTACGGCTTACCGTCTCCACATCGTGGTGTAATTGTTATTCAATATATTATTATTTGGATGGGTATAATAATGATGTGTAACTCATGTAAATAATAAATATAACATGTTAATGATTCTTTATATATGATATACCATCCATTTATATATTATTTTAATATCAAAAGAATGATATTGTCGCTCGTGCGTACGTACGGACTACCGTCTCCACGAACGCGATGAGATTCATTCTCAATCGTATCCATTCAAGTATAATTATCATTTTATGATTTAAAAATAATGTTTAATGACTTGATATCATTCTGGATATGAATAATATACAACCTATCCTTTACAAACATCTCTTACGTAACAAAACATATAAAAGAAAACAAGTAAGTTAACACCCGAAACAATGATAATACTAAGATATTATTATCAAATCAATATTAAAAGATCATATATGATATCATATGATTCTTGTATAATTTAATAACAATTATTTCACCATTATACAGGAGGTTAACCTACCCCAACCAAGGAAAAGTACAAGGTAAGGGGTTTTCATCTCACTCCTTATTCACGTGAGATTCATGCCATATTGCCACCATCACATTTTGTGTGGTTTATGTACTTCCCATAATTATATTCTTTGTGTAATACACTCTAATTAATGTGTATTTACATATTCATTGTATGATACCTCTTTCATGGGTTGTATGTTTCATATGTTACCAAATTGGTAAGGGTTATTTCACAATCTCTTCATTATCCGAGGTTGTTTATACGTAATAATCTTCTGGGATCTCTTTATCATCCACATCCATGTTTCTTAAAAATGTATTTCAAAACATTTTTACTATTTACTAGAATATGAGTTAAAGTCATTTATACCCTTTTTGACTTTTATAAGTGGTTTATAAAGGAATCATTCAATCGTTTTCAAAACAAGGTCCTTTTTTACCTTTTTGACAGAATTAAGGTAAGAATGTTTTTTTAACTTATACGGCGGGTGCGGCTATTTTCCACCGTTATAAAATCTCCAAACCCTCCCTTATAAGCTTATAAGAATATTTTCAAAGAAAATGTTTTATTTTATATGGATCTTAAATGATATCAAAATAAAAGGAGATATTTCTTTAAAAAGAATATTGATTTCTTCTATGTCAACATCCTTTGATGGATTTTAAGATTATTTGAAGTTGATTTATTATGATAGAAAACTTTTATATTGCATTGAAGGTTTTGTGATATGTTTGACTGTGGATGTGCTATTTTTATACCATTCATAGTTTATGGTGAAATTATTTACATTTCGTATGCTAGTTTTAATAAGAATGTTTATGTTATGTTTAAACCTTTTCATATGGGAATGCATTGGACTTAGTAAGTGACGGGTGGAGCCCGCTATAGCTCCTCGATGCATCGGTAGGTCTCATGAGACAAACTAGTGTCTTGGCACAAGGCCTTGACAAAATCTTATTTGTAGTCTTGGCACGATGCCTTGACTATGTGGTTATGATAGTCTGGCATTATGCATTCCAACATTATGAAAGTGGTTATTGATTTTTTCATGTGATTATTCGATTAGTAGAATATCCATGTGAATATGTAAATGTCATTATTTCATTTTATTTATGTCGTACCATGTTGAAAGTTCATGTTTGAAAGGATTTTGTTTTAGTTATACATTGCCTTAAATGTTTATTCTTATTTATGAAAGTTTCCGCTATATTGTTATCCTTACTGGGCATTTGAGCTCACCCCTTTTCTATGTTTTATTTTTCCCAGGAAGTGAAGAAGTAAATTATGAATGACCTGCAGAGATATTATGTGGGGATATGAGTGTGGATTATGGAGACATTATGTTGTTGTAGTAGTTTTTCATTTTATGATGTAATGTAAAACTTATGAATATATCTAGTGTTTCCAAGGCTACTAAACCAATCGGTCTTTCGAGATTTGATCTTTCTTGTGATCATGCCAATGTTATGTAATAATGCACCGACTCTGGGTAACGAGGGTCGGGGCTTTACAGTTGGTATCAGAGAAGGTTTAGTACAAACCTTGTAAGCTAGATTTAGATAAACTCTGATTAGAGCACGTAGACCTAAGATGAACTTTGAGGATTAGTATAGAAGAACTTCCTAGAATTTTGGTATTGTAGAGATTTTGTGAGTTTTCCGAGCAATACATACCTGTATGGATACGATCAGGTAGAGGCGGCTCTGGCACAGATATACCTAGGGGTAAAACCCGAAAACACCGCTTTGAGCTAGACTCGAACGGGAACTGGTGCACGACAATGGGCCTTGCTGCACTCTTGGTTACGACACTCCCGGGGGATATGCTTAGGATAACTCTCATTTTCTTTACAAATCATTATGAAGGGTTTATGAGTATATAATTCCTCAGTGAAAACATTTTTATGATTATGGATTATATCCATAAATAGTTCAATTTATGTTGAGTGTTTTATAAGTATGGGATTATGTATTTTGATTCATAAACTGATCTAGTTTATGCCATTGTTTAGAAATGGCACCTAGTGGAAGAAATGGAAACCACATCAATGCACGCACTCCATGTAGGGATTTCCCTCCTGCTCAAGATAATTATAGTGGGGATGGTGATGCAACTGGGGCCGATCAGCTAATCACCATACTGGGGCAACATACTCAGGTTATGAATAATAACCTTACCCGTATGGAGCACCCTGATCCGCAACGTGGAGGGTCAATGTTAGATCGATTCATGAGGAAACAACCACCAACTTTCAATGGGAATACAAATCCCTTAGTAGCTGAGCAATGGATATTTTCCCTAGAGAAAATATTTCAGGCTTTGGGGAGCAGTGAAAGGGAAAAAGTTATCATGGCAGTTTACCGCCTCACTGGAGATGCTGATCAATGGTGGTCATTGATTCAAAATATGAAGGAAGATGATGAAGTATCAAATATGGAATGGAGGGAGTTGAAATATCAGTCATTAGAAAAATACTTCCCTCATAACCATCGAGCAGATATGGAAAGGCAATTTCTAAGTCTGAGACAGAAGGAGGGTGAGAATGTCGCAAAGTATGAGGCTAACATTACAAGGTTATAAAGGTACGCTGGTGATTATATACGTAACCAAATAAGTAAGATTGATCGTTTCTTTGATGGGTTAAAACCATTTCTCCGTCGAGCATTAGTCTCACAATCCTTTTCATCGTACGAAGACATTGTCTCATGTGCTATGAAGACCGAAAATGAATTCACTATGTCTTATGACTTTAAAGCAATGCAAGAGAAGAAGAGACCTACTGATCAATCTGGGAATGGAAATAAGGGGAAGAAGGGAAAGGTTGAATATCCATCCTGTGGTAAATGCGGGAAGAAACACCCTGGTACTTTCTTAAAGGGAATGGGAGTATGTTACAATTGTGGTGAAAAAGGTCACCAAGCTCGTGATTGCAAGGGGAAGAAGGAAGCTACCAACGTTCAGTGCTACAATTGCAGGGAGATGGGGCATTATGCAAATGAATGTCCTAAGCATCAGGAGAACATACCTCAGAAAAGGCCAAGGGATCAAGGCCAGGCTTATGCTATCACTACTGCTGAGGTAGAAGCTCCGAAAGACGTGGTGGTAGGTAATTTAATGGTTTCCTAAAGTTTAGGAAATGCATTATTTGATTCTAGATCATCGCATTGTTTCATATCTTCCCAGTTTTCTAAGAAAATTATATATTTCCAATTTGATTTAATAAGGGAGTTGTCAGTTAAAACTCCTAAGGGAAGTATCATTGCAACAAAGTTTTGTGAATCAGTCCCCATTAGAGCACACAAATTTTCTTTATCTGCTGATATCATCGCCATACCTATGATTGAGTTTGATATAATCCTCGGTATGGACTGGATTTCGGACTATGATGCGAAGATTTATTGTAAGAAGAAAGAGGTTACGATTCTTGTTGATAATGATAAGGAACAACTTATTTTTAGAGCAGAATCGTCACCACCTAATTCTTATTTAAATCCACCCCCAGTAGCTCAACTTAATTCAATTATTGGTGAGGAAGAGAATGAAAAAACTGTCGGTGAGGAAAGGAATGTTCAAATAGAGTATGTACCTGTTGTGAAAGAATTTGTAGATGTATTTCCGGAAGATTTACCAGGACATCCTCGAGAACGAGAAGTTGAGTTTTCCATTGATTTGATTCCTGGATCAAAGCCTATATCGAAGACCCTTTATAGATTGGCCACTGTAGAATTAGTCGAACTAAAGAAACAAATAGTGGAATTGAGTAATAAAGGATTTATTCGACCTAGTGTTTCTCCATGGGGAGCCCCAGTTCTTTTTGTTAAAAAGAAAGATGGATCTATGAGGTTATGTATCGACTACAGGGAGATCAATGATATAACGATAAAGAACAAGTATCCCCTACCTCACATTGATGATTTATTTGACCAACTGCCTGGAGCTCAATGCTTTTCAAAGATTGAACTTCGATCTGGATACCATCAGTTGTGTGTGAAGAAGGAAGACATTCTGAAGACAACATTTCGAACCAGGTACGGGCATTACGAGTTTACTATAATGCCGTTTGGATTGACTAATGCACCATCTGTATTCATGGAATTGATGAATAGAGTTTTCAAGGAGTATCTCGATGAATTTGTGGTGGTATTTATTGATGATATCTTGGTATACTTCAATACCTACAAATATCATGAAAATCACTTGCGCATTATCTTGAAGACTCTGAGGAGGCATGAATTATATGGGAAGTTTAGCAAGTGTGAATTTTGGCTTCATGAGATTTCTTTTCTTGGCCATATTGTCTTCAAAGATGGAATATCTGTTGATCCTTCTATGACCAAGGCAATCCAAGAATGGCCAGCACCTATGAGTATAACTGAGGTACGTAGTTTTATTGGTTTGGCAGGTTATTATCGACGTTTCGTCCAGAATTTTTCCCGATTGGCTAACCCATTAACGAAGCTCACAGGTAAAGGGGTTAAATTTGTTTGGACAAAAGAGTGTGAAGAATGTTTCGAAGAACTGAAGATAAGATTAGTCAATGATCATATATTGACTCTACCATCGGGGAATGATGGGTTCGTTATTTATAGTGATGCATCAAAGAAAGGACTTGGTTGTGTCCTTATGCAGAATGATAGAGTTATTGCCTATGCATCACGACAGTTGAAAATTCATGAAAAAAACTATCCTACTCATGATCTTGAGTTAGCAGCTGTGATCATTGCTTTGAAGATATGGAGACACTACGTCTATGGTGAAAAATGTGAGATTTATACTGATCACAAGAGTTTGAAATATATTTTCTCACAAAAAGAACTCAACATGAGGCAAAGGAGATGTCTTGAAATTACTCAAGGATTATGATTCCACGATACACTACCACCCGGAGAAAGAAAACAAGGTGGAAGATGCTTTGAGCAGAAAATACCATGGAGTTTTGAACATGATGAGAATTGAAAGGGATCAAATTATCATGGATCTAGTGAATATGGACATGGGAATAACCAGGGAAGGTGAAACATCAATGCTTTTTCAAATGGTTTCCAAAGCATCTTTACTAGAAAGAATTAAGAGTTCTTAGACTGATGATGAAGAATTTCAGAAGAAGATTAAAGCTGTGAATGATGGGAGATTGAGAGACTTTGTGTATGAAGATGGAATTTTGAAATTCGGGAAGAGACTTTGTGTTCCCGATTTACCTGATCTAAAAACGGAATTGCTGGATGATGCTCATAGATCCAATTTCTCTATACACCCTGGGAGCACCAAAATGTATAGAGATTTGAAGGAACATTTTTGGTGGGACAACATGAAGAGGGAGATTGCTGATTTTGTGTCAAGATGTATGGTTTGTCAACAAGTGTTAGCAGGAAGGCAACAGCCTGGAGGAGTCATGAAGCCTCTTCCCATACCGGAGTGGAAATGGGACAATATTACGATGGAATTTGTCATGGGGCTACCAAAGACTCCTAGAAGGAACGATGCAATATGGGTTATTGTTGATCGTCTTACCAAGTCAGCACATTTTCTTGCTATAAGAGATGATCTAACCCTGGAACTTCTAGCAAGACTATACATTAATGAAGTTGTGAGACTTCATGGAGTACCCCTATCGATTATTTCTGATCGTGATCCCCGTTTTACTTCAACATTTTGGAAAAGTCTTCAAAAATCCCTGGATACTGAACTTCATTTGAGCACTGCTTACCACCCTCAGACAGATGGACAATCAGAACGGACTATTCAAACCCTAGAAGACATGTTGAGATCTTGCTCACTTGACTTTCAGGGTATGTGGGATCAATATTTACCACTGGTAGAATTTTCCTATAACAATAGCTTTCATTCGAGTATTCAGATGGCACCATATGAAGCGTTATACGGAAAGAGATGCCGTACACCAACCTGTTGGGATGAGGTTGGTGAAAGAAAACTTGTAGTCCCAGAACTGGTGGAGGAAACGGTGGAAAAGGTGAAGGTAATCCAAAATCACATCAAAGCAGCTCAAAGTAGGCAGAAGAGCTATGCCGATAATCGAAGGAAGGATTTGGAATTTCAAGTTGGTGATCATGTTTTCCTGAAGGTATATCCATGGAAGGGAGTCATACGTTTTGGTAAGAAAGGTAAATTGAGTCCCAGGTACATCGGACCCTTCGAAATTCTAGAACGAATTGGGGTTGTAGCTTACCGATTGGCAATTCCGCCAAGTCTCTCCAAAGTTCACGATGTGTTCCACGTATCTCTGTTGAGAAAATACATGCCTGACCCAACGCATGTACTCACCTATGAGGAATTAGAACTGGAACCCGATCTGTCTTATTGTGAAGAGCCTGTCAGGATTCTTGATACAAGAGAACAAGTACTGAGAAACCGGACGACGCGTCTGGTAAAAGTTTTGTGGAGAAATCATAAGATGGAAGAGGCATCGTGGGAACCCGAGGAACTTATGATGAAGAACCACCCGAGTCTTTTTATGCAGTAATACCCTAGATATTGCGAGGACACAATTATTTGAAGGAGGGGAGAATGTAACACCCCAAGCTTCCACGGTACGTTTCCCTTCAAATAATGCGATAGCGTGTGTTGTACGCAACCTCGAATTCTAACACACGCCACAACAAATTAAACTAGCCATTGTGAATAGTAATACCTACTTTTTGAAATAATATATATTTTATATTTCAAAATGGACTTCATTTTTGGATTCGGAATATTGAAATTAGCCTAGGGTGAAATTTTGGTACTTTTCGGATAACTTTTATATTTTGATGAATAGTGAAAATTACTAAATTTTAATTAAAAACAACTTTTTTAATCAATATAATTAATAGTGATAAATTATGAATTTTATTAGTTTTAAAGTATATTTAGAATATATTTTTACCATTTAATATAATGTTGGTCATTGGACATAATTTTACAATTAAACCGAACATAAACAAGTGTCAATCTTTTGACAGTTACTATCTCTTAAAAACACGCTTTTTGTTTTGACTGCGGGAATTAAATTTAAATTAATTTCTGCCACTTCTGTGTTTTGAATTTGGAAAAATGGATTACATATTTGGAATCAGGATTTCCAAATTATGTAAATAGGTAACTTTTTTTTAGACATTTTGAATAATTACTGCGGTAAATATTTTATTTACAATGGTTAAAGGGTAAATCTGGTAAATAAGGGTTAAAAAATAATATTATAATAATACAAAATTAACCGGAAACGTGTCCTAACCTTATTGGTGGACACATACCCGACCATGGGCATCCTTGGGTCGATTTGGGGACCCCTTAGAGCCACTATTATGTGGTAGGGACACATTATATTAATAAAGTTAAAATAAAAATAAAAATGGCATAAGCATACATCTTTTAGAAGAACAATTTTTACATAGGGTTATACATGTTGAATTTTAGATTATAAATATTCATTATAAAGCTAAACAGATTTCATACATAATGATATTTTATTTAAAATTTTTAGACATCAAATAATTTAAATTATTAATGACACAATAATGATGCAATGTTTAACTCATTAATAAATCATTTAAATAAATAAGATTATAATGATTAAAATATTATCTAAAACCTGTCCAATTATTATTGTTTGATGTTATTTAGAAAATGATTCATCCTATCTTTGACCTCAATGATTTTTGGACCATTATAAAGTGAATATAACTATATTATAAAGTAATACTTTCACTCTTTCCTAAAGAGCCCCTCCTCTCCCTTATAAAAGAAGACCACTTCTACTCATTCCTCACACCTTTCAAGCCACTTGGATCGGCCAAACACTGCCCAAATACTCTCCCAACTTCCATCACTACAACCTAGAGGCCTTAGTTTGATCAGAAAGCCAACCTAAGGAGCCCTTTTTATCAAATCAAAAGGAAGAACCCGAAGAAGAGGAAATGTTTTCACCACCCCTTTTCAAGTTCCTTTCTTCTTCCACTTCTTATTTATTTGTTCTTACCATAATAAAATAATAACTCCAGTATCTCACATATACTGTGACGTTATTATAAATATGGTATAACCATATTCAGTATTCTATCCACTATTGAATAACATGTCACCATATGTGCGTACGTACGGCTTACCGTCTCCACGTCGTGGTGTAATTGTTATTCAATATATTATTATTTGTATGGGTATAATAATGATGTGTAACTCATGTAAATAATAAATATAACATGTTAATGATTCTGTATATATGATATACCATCCATTTATATATTATTTTAATATCAAAAGAATGATATTGTCGCTCGTGCGTACGTACGGACTACCGTCTCCATGAACGCGATGAGATTCATTCTCCATCGTATCCATTCAAGTATAATTATCATTTGATGATTTAAAAATGATGTTTAAGGACTTGATATCATTCTGGATATGAATAATATACAACCTATCTTTTACAAACATGTCTTACGTAACAATACATATAATAGAAAACAAGTAAGTTAACACCCGAAACAATGATAATACTAAGATATTTTTATCAAATCAATATTATTAGATCATATATGATATCATATGATTCTTGTATAATTTAATAATAATTATTTCACCATTATACAGGAGTTTAACCTACCCAAACCAAGGAAAAGTACAAGGTAAGGGGTTTTCATCTCACTCCTTATTCCCGTGAGATTCATGCCATATTGCAAGCATCACATTTTGTGTGGTGTATGTACTTCCCATAATTATATTCATTGTGTAATACACTCTAATTTATGTGTATTTCCATATTCATTGTATGATACCTCTTTCATGGGTTGTATGTTTTATAAGTTACCAAATTGGTAAGGGTTATTTCACAATCTCTTCATTATCCGAGGTTGTTTATACGTAATAATCTACTGGGATCTCTTTATCATCCACATCCATGTTTCTTAAAAATGTATTTAAAAACATTTTTACTATTTACTAGAATATGAGTTAAAGTCATTTATACCCTTTTTGACTTTTATAAGTGGTTTATAAATGAATCTTTCGGTCTTTTTCAAAACAAGGTCCTTTTTAACCTTTTCGACAGAATTAAGGTAAGAATGTTTTTTTAACTTATACGGTGGGTGCGGCTATTTTCCACCGTTATAAAATCTTCAAAGCTTCCCTTACAAGCTTATAAGAATATTTTCAAAGAAAATGTTTTATTTTATATGGATCTTAAATGATTTCAAAATAAAAGGATATATTACTTTAAAAAGAATATTGATTTCATCTATGTCAACATCCTTTGATGGATTTTAAGATTATTTGAAGTTGATTTATTATGATATAAAACTTCTATATTGTATTGAAGGTTTTGTGATATATTTGACTGTGGATGTGCTATTTTTATACCATTCATAGTTTATGGTGAAATTATTTACATTTTGTATGCTAGTTTTAATACGAATGTTTATGTTATGTTTAAACCTTTTCATATGGGAATGCATTGGACTTAGTAAGTGACGGGTGGAGCCCGATATAGCTCCTCGATGCATCGGTAGGTCTTATGAGACAAACTAGTGTCTTGGCACAAGGCCTTGACAAAATCTTATTTGTAGTCTTGGCAAGAGGCCTTGACTATGTGGTTATGATAGTCTGGCATTATGCATTCCATCATTATGAAAGTGGTTATTGATTTTTTCATGTGATTATTCGATTAGTAGAATATCCATGTGAATAAGTAAATGACATTATTTCATTTTATTTATGCCGTACCATGTTGAAAGTTCATGTTTTAAAGGCTTTTCTTTTAGTGATACATTGCCTTAAATGTTTATTCTTATTTATGAAAGTTTCCGCTATATTGTTATCCTTACTGGGCATTTGAGCTCACCCCTTTTCGATGTTTTATTTTTCCCAGGAAGTGAAGAAGTAAATTATGAATGACCTGTAGGGATATTATGTGGGGATATGAGTGTGGATTATGGAGACATTATGTTTTTGTAGTAGTTATTCATTTTATGATGTAATGTAAAACATATGAATATATCTAGTGTTTCCAAGGATACTAAACCAATCGGTCTTTCGAGATTTGATCTTTCTTGTGATCATGCCAATGTTATGTAATAATGCACCGACTCTGGGTAACTATGGTCGGGGCGTTACATGAATGACTAAATCGAAACTAAGATGTTATCCTTTAGTTGTTTTCTTGGCCTAAGGTTATGTCTGTTAGTGTCCCGGTTGGGGAGAATTATTTTTCTAACAAAATAACATGAACATGATAAAGAGATCTATTTCAATGGGGATATATTCTCCACAAATTGGATGTTCTCTGGTTTTGGTTGTTATGCATTTGTAAATGTATGAATATTAACTAGGGTGTTTGTGTATTGGTTAGTATAAAAACCCTTATGTTGGGATGACTTCTTGTTTAACTATATGTTTAATTATTAGTTGTTGTGTTTCTTATACACACCCACAGATGTATAGACTTGGTGCCAAACACACCCATTTAATGGGGGTGTTTTTTCCAACATTCATATGACTGAAATGTTATTATCTCATTTTCCACTCCCAATCATGAGTAGACCAATACTCAAAGGGAAGTATTTGATGGTTTGAGGTCCATTATATAACAAGAATCTTCAAGCAGGGAATATTGTGGTGGTTGGCCTCGTTGTGTGAGGGAATAATGGTTTCCCAAGTGTCTTTGTGATGATGCCCAAGGGTATTCTATCGTGTAAGTGGTTATTCGGAATACGACTCTACAGTTGTGGTTACATGTGGTTGTTGTATTTTATGTGGGTGGGATGCGTGGTTGTTCTGGAAAAATTATTATTGAGCATGGTTGAATATGATTGTGGCGGACCAGGTTTTTGCGAAAAGGATGTGTGGTGATGGTGGCACAAAAGGATGTTGTTGGGGAGGCCGTTCGACTATAGTGAAAATGGTGACGGAGGTTTGATGTGTAAGATGTTCTAAATAATTAGTGAGAAAGAGATGTGAGACACTGAAATATCAATGTTTTCATACAAATACATTACCAAACATACCTTATTTGGGCAGCGCACCTTGGTGAGGATGGGTGGGTATTTTCACATGCTATTTTTTTGAAAACCTCTACTTCTAATGAGGTATAATGATACCTCCACAAATGTACATGATATCCCTTGGTATTCCCTACTGAGTACACATATATACTCCCCCTACTTATATAAAGCATATTCTAATAATCCTGGAGTATTTCAAGGACTGTGCAGGGCTTTACTATCTTAGACATTTGGACAATTGTTTTTTCTAATATATTTCATTTTTTGAACTCTCTGTTTGGTGTTTTCTTGTACTTGTTAGTACATTATTTTAAACATGAATATGGGAGTGGATTTTTGGCATTACTTTTAATTTTAGTTTTTTGAGTTTTTTTGGATTTTCCATATTATCTCATAATGTTTTTCTATAAAAAGGGTAATTCCTTCCATATTATTGAGATTATGTACCCTTGGTGCTAGTCGAAACTCTAGGGCCTATTGAAGGCAGAACTCGTGGGGGGGGAGTATCTCTCCATTAACCTGAAAGAAACAAGGGTCTGATAGTTTTTTGTTTGTTTCATCATCTTGGTGAAGTCGGGTCATTATTGAATAGAATCAGAGGCTGAAGGTTGAGAGATAAGATGAAGTTTTGGGTTAGAAAATGTTATGATTTCATGGTATGTAAGGAAAAAATTTGTAAGAATTATAGGTTTGTAAAATAAGACATGGAATACTGGCTAGTAAGTGTGATTTTAAGTCCATGTGTGATCTGATGCAAGGAATATGGGCCTACCGAATGACCAAGTTAGGCTACAAAGATTTCAAGGTAGAGATATTTGGAAAGGTACATTATTCATAATTAATGGTGAACTTGTGTGATCTGGGTGTTCAGTGAATTTAATTTGAATAATGAACTTCATCAAAATTTAAACAAAATCATCTATACCACTAAGGCATAGGCATTCAATTTTTACCTAACAACTACAACACTCAGATGATGTTCATAAGATTTATGGGAGATTGAGGCCTAGGAGGATGTTCTGAATGATATGTGGAGGACTGATCGAGAGGAAAATGAAAACCAGTGGCAGAAGATGGTTCATGCCTCTCAGTGGAAGACCCTCAGTATGTATGAGGGTAGTGTCTCATACATGGAGAAAAAAGTATTGATTGAGTAGTTGGTGATATATTATAACTTGATCCAAGCTCTGGATGAGTACTAGGTTCATGTGGTCATGATTCAGATGTGTGGAGTGGAATGGCAGTGGTGGATGATATACCTCAGGAGAAGAGGTAGGCTTAGGTTTTATGGACTGATATCGAGATGGAGATCTAGGTTGAATTCAATTCTTTTATGATGATGGTAGAGAAGTGGCAGGAGTTACTCTCCCTAGATTATGGGAGTATAATAATGAGAGAGTTTGGGATAATGTTTGAATATCTCATTACATTCTATATAGACTTCTTCTCGAATGAGGAGTTGCTGGAAATATGCTTAGAGGAGGCGCTCCATCCATCCATTCAGTATGCAGATACTCCCTTCTCCTAACCATCATACATGGAAGTTCATAGTAAGGATAATTAAATTTATAGGATTCACATGTTGGGAGGTGTTACATGTGAGGGGAACTAGTTCAGCTAATCATAGCGGAAGGGCGTTAGCTGCAAGCCTCCAACATTCGGGCCATCCATGTTTCGGTCAGGGGGGATCATGTCTCAATATTTCTAGTTTCTATATTCCAGTACTCTCCATTTCTTTATAGGACATATACCAAGATTCATTAGTTGTGGGAGTTGTGGGAATATCCAGAACCAGTGCCAAGATCGATTAAAGTACAGTGGAGTTTGGAACGCTTAGAGATGACCTTAGCAAAACAAGTTTCCATCCAGACATTTTCAGCAACACCAATCTGGTAAATGAGCTCCGGCTCCACCGACAGTAAACGGTTCCAGAGGGGGACAACCTTATGGTGATCTTCATAGACCCTTAGTGTGGTGGGGTTGGGTATACGGTCGACATCCGAGTTGTAGAGGAGCTAGGGGTGGGTAGTTTCATTGCATAGAGGTAGTTATTCCAGCATGGCTAGAGGTTATTCTAGGTATCATTAGATTTTTTAGCACTATTTCATGTGCCTTAATCGATTCATGTTTCTCACAATCCTTTATTGTACTTAGTCCATCTCATTCCTTGGGTCTAGATGTAGAGAGACTATTCATGCCCCAATAACTTTGTATGCCAGTTGGAGGTCAGTCTAGGTTGATTGATTTCTATAGAGGATGTAAACGAATGTTGGGGCCACATACATCCAGTGGCGACCACTTTTAACTACAAATACAACCATACAATATCATCATGGTTGTCAAATATATGTTTTATGTGCGTGCGTTATCAATTACTTCAATATAAGTTTTGTTTTCTCATATGTGGGTGGCCAATGTGTAACTTTCATTTTCAAGAGGGGTTACTAGGAGGTTTGTTGGAGTGTAGAGCCCCTTCATTCCTTATTAGCTGAGATTTCATTGGATTCAGTAGATACAGAGATTGTTGAAGTCCTTGGGATTGAAAGTGAGTTCATGGAAATCATCCCAGAATAGGATATGATGCAACACCCTCTCAGTGATAATGTGCTTGGAATAGACTTACAACCTGGTGACCATCCGATTACGATGAATTCCTATCGGATGACGCATTCTGAGGTGTCAGAGTTATAGATTTAGGTTTTGAACTATTGAATTAGGGTTTGATATGACTTAGTGTGTCACCATTGGGTACACACTTATTTTTCTCGAAGAAGGTAGAAGGTGGTCTCAAGATATGTATAGACTACTGAAAACTAAATCAGGTGAAAATCAAAAACTATAACCCCCTCTCGAAGATTAACGACCTTTTTGATCAGTTGAAGGGGGGATGGTTGTTCTCCATGATTGAATTGTGGTATGGATATCACCAGTTAAGAGTTAATGATGAGTACATCTCAAAGACTCCATTCAGGTGCAGATATGGGCACTTTGAGTTTGTGGTCATGTCGTTCAGATATATGAATGCAACAGTATTGTTTATGATGCTCATGAAATCTGTCTTCCATTAGTATCTGGACCAGTTCATAGTTATGTTTGTTGAAAACATCCTGATATACTCAATTTTATATGAGGATCACGCTGAGCATCATATGATAGTTTTGGATGTCCTATAAAACCGCCATCTCTATGGGATTTTGTCAATGTGTATGTTTTTGACACGAGAGTTGCACTTCCATGGACACATGGTGTCATAACATGGAATAGTAGTGGTCATGTCGACTTTTGATGAAGTTGTTTCTTTGGAAGCACCCATTTACATGGGATATATTCTTAGATTACTAGGTCAGACACGATACTATGAGATGTTTGTTCCTGACGTCTCTTGAGTTGCTGCACCATTGATGATAATTACAATATGTTAGATAAATATTTTAGTATACCTTATTAATGATCCTATAATATTTATTTATGGATGTCCACAATAAATAAATGCCAATGTATACTGTTTTGGGGGAGTGATTTTGGAAGGGGATGATCGAGCATAATGGCATAAGAGGTCTGAATAACTAAATCTATGGGATGCACTTTTATAATTGATGGGAGATGTAGTTTTTTATGTAGTAAAAATAATTCAATAATTGGACGTCAACCACACCGTATGTGCCAAAAAATTGGATAATAATTGAGTGGGTAAAACGGTTTTTTTGGACACACATCCTCAAAAAACATGTCTAAAATATGCAATTCATTTATCTACATTTATTACACATATGTTTATTTTATTTTCCACCATGATAAATAGGTTTATTAACCATGGTAATTTACCCTTTAATACTAATTTTTTTTTCATAATTATTGAATAATTTAGATCCAATAAATAATAATATGAATATATGATTTTTTAAAAACATCCATGATTATATAACATTAATTTCTACACAACAAAATGTAATGTAAAATACCATTTTTATTGTTTTTAGTGTTAAAATTATATTGCCTTTTCTATAAATTATGACCAATACTTGAGTGATATTATTATAATTAATTAAATATTTTGGATTCCAAAAATTTAATCCTTTTAAAGAAATTCATTTTATATGAAAATTTTAATTTATTTAAAATTAAGCCCTCAAATTGTGTTGAAAAAATTATTTTCCATGAAATGTATTATTCAAGAATATATGGATCAATAATTGGCTATATAAAAAGATATATGTATTTTATGGATTCAAATTCGTTATAGTATATATAATAATATGTCATAATCTAAATAAATAGTTAATATTTTTTATTTAATTGGTTAATATAGTATATTATTATGTATTTAAATATAGTTTTTATAAAATAATGTTTTTAAACATAAAAATAAAAGTATAAGAAATCACATTTCAGGGTGATAAGATTTTAAATCATTATTTCATACAAAACTAAATAAAAATTATTTAATGTTGAAATTTCAATATTTATAAAATAAAAATTTAAAATTACTTATTATATTGATTGTAATATGAATTTTTTCAAAATGTTGTATTATTTACTATTAATTGTAATGTCAATCATTTTAGAAGGATAAAATAAATTCACCATAATATAAATTTGTTAATATGATTTAAAAATTATATTATTATTAACATATATAATTTATAAAAATTATTTAAATAAACTATAATTCGTATTCATAAAATGGGAAAATCATTTTGTAAGAAAATTTATATCGAAGAATAATATGACAAAAATAAAAATTAGAGTGATTATTGAGATATAATTTTTTAAAAATATATATTTATTAGGAAACATGTATATATATTAAGTATTTTTATTAATCAAATTCATAAAGTTTTATTAAATGTCTAGTTTGTGACATTATTATTTATATAATATATTTATTGGCCATTTCATCATTAGGACCCATGTCATAGATGCCATCAAACACACTTTTAATATTTTAAATATCATGGTGTGACATTTTCCATACAATTAATAAATTTCATCCTCATATTTTTTAAATGAACTAATGAAATATTGTTCAAATATTTTTAAATTTCATTATAGATAACTCACAATTTATAAAGGGTTGATAAAATTTCCTTTTAAACGTGAAAAAAATAAATAAATAGTTCAATTTGAATACAACATAACAAAATTTCTATAATGGATAACACTTGAGGGAAGTAAAAAAATTAATATAGAGAGAAATTAATTAAGACATATACCGAGAGATACAAAAGATTGATAACAATAATGTCAATGATTAAGTGATATTCAATGTCCTCAATACCACAAATATATGATCAGTTAAATAATCAATTATTCTTCATATTTTAATTTAATTGCAATTGGTGTTCAATATTCTTTATCTAATGTTTAGGAATTATTTTCATATCAAATTATAGGACACTAAAAAATATATTTATTTGATATCATTCAATATTCACATTAAATATTTTACCAATATGTTATTATTTAATAAATTTCCACATCATCTGATACCCCAAAGAAGGAATATCCAATATGAATTTTTTATTACGAAATTAACGAAATTGGAAATTAATGGAACATAAGATCCATAAATGAGTTCCATTAGCTTCCATATGTAGGTAAATGTTTATGAAATTTTCAATCGTGAAAAATTATTATTTAAAATAATTCATTAATCACAATATAGTCAATACTAATACAAAAAATAAAGCATAGTCCACTCCATATATATATATATATATATATATATATATTGGTATGATTTTATTATTAAAAAGATTCATAATAAATAGTATATAATGTTAGCGAGTGGTAGGAGGTCCACAAATTTCATTGTTCAGTTATGTGTTCATACTTTTTTTCATTTCTCAACGTGACATATATTCATTAGGTATGGGTTTATCTTTTTTAAAATACTATATTAAAAAAACTGTTATATCAGTTTGAAATTATTACGAACCATAATTATGAAATGTAGAAGATAATATAATCCTTGAAAATATTAATGTTTTCAATATAATGTCATCAAAATGTAATGGAGCACTACCTTATATAAATATTTTAGAAAATATCATAATATAAACAAATCTGTATTATTGTCAAATTTACTCCCATGAAACCCGTAATCTTGGTATTCTCTAATCAAATGGACCAAAAAATGTGACTTTGAAGAAATTAAACGAACTAAAAATGATAAAATTAAATACCCATGATATTTTCAATAATCAATGAGTTAATAGAAGATGAAGGAACATATATTCATTAATGATACACACAATCATTATATGTTCTATGATTTTAATGAACAAAAAAATTATTGGTAGATAATAATTCAATATGTTTTTTCTTCAAAAATAATAAATAAATAAATCAACCCATTTAAATTATCACATGACCATCCTCAGTCTAGGAGATAACCATTACAAGAGTATATTGACTTGGATAATTCCCAGGTTCCCCACATTCGTGGAAATAAAAATTATATTGATCTCTTTGATGAAACAAATTTCTCTCCATTTAATTCCATAATTTTCATATTTAATTAATTTATAAATACACCCATATTATACATAAAAAAATGATATTTCTACTAAGTCATTTCTATGGGTTCAACGTTCTGGATATATGACATGATTGAAATTGAGACATATTTCACTATGATCTCTATCACAAATGATCAAAATGACATTATAATTTCCTTGTAATTTTGAGTCAGAGTGTTAACTAATGTATTGTTTATTAATAATAATATTGGATAAATGATTAATACCAATAATAATTTCATTCAAAAAATTAATTTTTCCATTTGGTTATTCATAGTAACTCCATTTTAAATTATTATAAATGTCATGATGATTCCATTGGGATCTGTCTATTAACAAAAATTTAATTGTGTAAAAAATCATAAAAAATAATATAATCATTAATATTTTTTACAAATCATAAAACCACCTTTTGAATATAATCAACCCCATGTCTGTCATCGGTTATTCATATTCATCATTTAATCAATCCAATTATAATTTAATCTAAGGAATATTTGAATTATCTAATGAATAACCCCTTAAAGTTTCATAATCATTGAACAATAAGGCTAGTTGTTTTGCAGTAGTGTACAATCAAGTAAAATCCCAATGAATCATTTTTACAGTGAATACCTCCTTAGTTCAAGAATCATTAAAACACATTCACTTTTACTATAATAAAAGGGCCGTATTTTTGAATAAAAACTACATAATATTAGTATTAAGATCTTATTATGTTCATTTACAAATATCATAAAACATTACCATTTTCTTATCTTTAGAATTATATGTTTTAAAGATTCTATTTCTTAATTATTATATTAAAATTATTTTCCTAAAAACATTGAAGAACTACAACATAGTAAGTCAAATATAGTGGTTATTTTACAACGTAGTGATATGATAAATGCAATAACAACTAAAATTTATTTAGTAGCCTTGGAAGAAATATAAATAAAATAATATCATATGAAATTTGAATTCATGAACTAAAACATGGTAAATGAAAAAAATCATTATCCATGAAACCATTAAACCTCCCATATTCATATCCATAAGATTGGAACCATAATAATGGTGAGATCAGACTCTTGGTAGAGGTCACATATAGTGGAAAATATCATTAATCTATAAGTCAATATTGTTATAGATTGTAAATTAAAAAAAATCAATTTAATAAAATATATGATAATAGAAATAACATATATGTTATTAATAACTATCAAATAATAAAATATAGTTAATCATGTTACCTGAAAGCTACTCAAATAATAACATAAAAAGTGTTTTTTCATGGATAACAAAAATTTTATTTTAAATACATTATACAATTAATATTAGATGTCATTGTCTTAGATATCTTGATATCTAAAAAATAAAAACCTTGTTCAATGATAGATTAATTGATTTTTATGTATACACTAAACCCACTTAAATTTGGATATAAAATAAATTTTCCTCATGTGACTAAAAATTCATTGAAAGGATATATATTTCAAGGCCATGTCCATCAGTTCCCTTATAATTAAGTTCTTTTATATGGAATGTTCAATTTTTTTCAAGAATTTTTATAATAATATTTATTTCCGTGACTAATGAATATATAATTATAACATCGTTCAGGTCAATAATATATAATTAAAATGAAAACCCATTACTAAAAATGGTAAAAAGAATTAAATATTAGTATGATTGATAAAGAAAATATAGATATTTAATAGAAATATAATTTTAAATGATTATAAGATATTAAATGATTCTTACGAAAGTTAAAGACAAAAAAATTAACGAAAAATGTGAATTTTAATCCATTACCTGGTAAAATAGATGACAATCTTTCCATAAAATTAAAATGGATGGAATCATAAAAATATAAAAACTATTGTCACTTTAAAAATAACTTTTAAAAAATAGGTATCATTATAATATTAAGATAGTAATTTCCTATAAAAATGTATTCTTTTATGTGTAACTAATGTGTCAATTTATAGAGATTCCTGGAAGATGGAACATTTCATTCTATACATTTTTGTTAAAATAATAATTTCCATTCAGATTTTGTAATGAAATGATAAAACATACATTCTTTTCTAAATGATAAAAATATTCCAGTTATAAATCTTTTCAAAATTTCAATAATTGGTAAAATTTATTTTACAAAATAATTAGTGAATGTTAATAATATTCTTATGTCATTTTGATAATAATATTTCTATTGAAGATAAAAGATTCAGAAATGAAAAAGAGAAATAATGTTGTATTTTCATGTAAATCATGTTCTCAAAACATTTATGTTCTTAAGATATGAAAATAGTACAATTACATTAAAATTTTATTAATATTAAAATTAGAATAATAATAATTTATTTTTTTATAATATTACTCTAATAATTATTTTAATTTTATTTCAGGATTTACAAATCAAGATAAAATGAATTTGATTCTTAAACCCTTACTCTAATGGTATATTTTGAGTCCTAAATATTGAAGTAAATAACATCAAGTTATATAGTAAAATCAAAGAATTATAATATAATCAAGGCAAAATATTTAAATCAGATTGTATATTCGACTTATAAAAATAAATAGGTGCATACTACGAAAAATGTCTTAATAAAGTAGAAAATTAGAATAAATCTATCAATAATATCATTCCATTATACTAATAAGTAAGTAATAGAAATGAAATATGAATAAAATATGGATCAATAAAAAAAGGTTTATATTAATAATAATAATCTAACTAAATTACACATATAATCATGTAAATTTAAATACAATTATGGTGTAACAAAAACAAAAAATAGTTATTGAGTAATAAAAATTTTAACCAAATTATTACATTCATTTCCAATAAACTTTGATGAAATAATTATAATTTAAACATAAATTAAAACGAATTATTAATGATAAACAATACAAAATGATAAAATATCAATTTTTAAAATATATAAAACTACTTAGTTCCCAATATAAAATATTAATCAGTGAATGAATTATGGGAAAAAATATCGTACCACACTTTTTTCATTATTTGAAAATAAATTATCACCCTTTAAAATTGATCTAAAAATGTAATTTTGTTATATCAATTATAAAATATATTTATAATATCATATATTGAATTATTTTAACATCTTATCACCTTCTTGTTAATAATGATTCATTATTACAATTTTTAGGTCATTTAAATCAATATTTTCTAATATAAGTTTTCACAAAAAAATATTGATATTATTCATAGGATCAAGGTAAATAATATTCATACTGATATTTTTATTAAAACTAAATATTTATTAAATGAAGACATTTTCAAAAACATTCATGAACATTGGACATTTAAAATTAATCACATTTCGTTTGTGTGAATATTGGGCATACCTACACATGAGCCAGAATATCATTCTCCAAATATGTGACAAATTAAATAAATTTATGATATTTAAAATTTTAAAATTAAATAATATTATATTTATTATATCCACAAATTATTTTCATCGTTAATTATATACAAGTGATAATGTGATTAATAAATTAATACATATGCATTTTAGGAAGTAGTTCATCATACACATGAGGGATAGATTTCATTCCCATTTGATGGTGGATGTAGTGGATAAATATTATTATATAAAAATAATAACATCTTAATATATGGTATATATTGGTTTTATTATATTGTAATATTAAAAAATAATGTATGGATAATAAATGAAAATTAAAAAAAGATGGATCACAGTGAAGAAACATACCTTTTTATATAATATCATACTTTAATCTCTTATCAAACCCTTGTGTTGTTATTTATTGAATATATATATATATATATATAACATGTGTCATGATTATTCAGAATATTTTTCGATGGGTTTTTTCAATACATATGGCATGAGATATTTTATGATATGAGTGGAGGGGAAGACATTTTATAATTTAGGATGAGTGTAATTTTTCTAAATACCTGAAATTATACATTAATAGAAATACACTACCAAACAATGTTTCTAATAAATTTATTAATAATATAGTGGATGTAATTTAATTTATAGACTCGCCAAAAAAAAAAAGAAACATGTATAAACACGTTGTTATATTATCATCGTATTCTACTTACTTTATTCATATTATATTTAAACATGATAATTTTTTTAACCTTGGTAATTTTTCATTCACAGTAAAATAAAAGGAGACATATTTGATACAATGGGTCTGCTAAAAAAATAGTAAATAAAATCTATCAAATAAAAATTTGATTTATGAACATAAAATGATAGATATTAGATACAATGGTTCCACTAACAACAAATTATAAATAAAATATATCAAATAAAAATTTGATTTATATATCATAAGATGATATTACAAATATTATATGAAAACCGATCATCATTATAATGATTTATGACCATATATTTATATATATGATATATATATATATATATATATATATATATTCCATTTTTTTAGTACTAATTTTTATAAATTACTGTTCAGTATCTTTATGCATTTAAAAACCGTTGTTAGACATTTATGTTTTTATTATCAATTTTTACTTATTCTATAATCAAGAATAATGTTTATAAAATTGTATTTTTTTAAATTTAAAAATTTAATAAATTTCATTCATTTAAATATACATAAATGAAAAATGGTACTTTTAATGTACCAAATTTATTGACCTTAAAGGACGAGATTACTAAATACTCTATTATTAACTATTCAACAAACAAATAACTCCTTTCAAAAAAATAATTACATTTCACTATAAGATAATTTGTAAATGATGATTTCATAAATGAATTTTTTTTTATATTTTTTACTAACAGTGTTATAAATTATTTATATTTCCCAATCATAAAATTCAATATAAATTTTTTTTGTAAGAAAATATTTTTTAAGAATAAAATGAATTCACTTAAACAATATGATTGATTATTTACTATGAAATTATTAATAAATTTTAAATTTGAATAACCACTATAATTATAACATTATTGAGATAATTTTATTCATACATTCACATTTTATGGCTACATTATAATGGTAAAATTTAAAATACATTTTTTACAGATCATTTGAGCATGGTGTTCCATGTCACATAAAATATCAAATAAAATATTAATCTTTTAAAATATTAGTTTATTGTTGGACCCATTTTTATCAAAATCATTGATATGGTATTGGGATAATTTTTAAATAAAAAAATATTCTACATTATTTTATTTTCCAGGATGATAATAGATTGATGAATGATAATTCTTCATCTACCCAAACATCCATCAATGGCACATTTTTTGTTCAATTTGTTTGAATATATTTATTATCATTTATAATATATTTACATTTATCCACATTTATATATATATACAATGTCACTAAATCAAGAATGTGAATATAAAAAAAGAACAATGATGATATTGTGTTGGGTATTTCATCATATCAATATTTTAATTGAGATATGCATAAGATATCACTGTTTAATCTAGGAAGAGTAATAATTCAATAAAATATTTTTTCACATCACAGAAAATTTGAAATATTTCCCCAATTGGTGGTACAATGAGTATGCATGCAGGGTCTATCCTCACGATTAGTTATTTAATTCATTCTTTATATTCATTAGTCTAGAATAAATTAAATCATTTTGATTAATATTTTTTCATGATATTATCAATATTGAGTAGTTTCTCAATCCATAAGGAATCTAAAAAGATAATCAAATAAAACAATACATTTGTGTAAATGATGTAGTTCGGTATAATCCTTAATTAGAAATTTTTTATATATCCATGTCAATATTTTTTTTTGATAACTAGTCTTATGATATTGAATTTGTCCAAAACAAGTCACATATATTGTGATTTTCATATAAAGAATCATTGTAAATCTTCTTTAGTATAGTATTGAATTTCTCCTAAATTTGTTGTTTCTTTTGGTGTTGTTATGAATAAAATAAATAAATTAAAACAATATGTTTAAATGAAAACCCATATAAACTATTAATATTTCAATGGATATTATTTTACAATTTTTCTGTCAAAATGGATTCACAATAAATTCGTTGTTCATGTACCTTGAATGGAATAAATATTGGGGCTATCCACCTTAATTACCATTACATTATAAATTCATGAAAGAAAACCATACATGTAGATTTACTAAGTTCCATGTTACTGATAAAATATATCATAAAATTTATTACAAGTATAATTATACTTTTTCATGATTAAATTCAATTCAGGATAATCAACGAAGAGGTGTAATGAGTTATCATTCATTTTAAAAAAATTGATTGCTTCATACCACAATAAATCTTAGGGTATATAAACTTATTTTTCCATATTATATTTATATTGATTCATAACATAATCATGATATAAAAGGTCTATACACTTTTTACTATTATTTATTTTAAATTATTCATATATGACATTGATTTAGAAAAGAACATCATGTACATGGGTATGTAAAACTAATTCTTCATGGAAATTAATCCCCAAATTATATTACAACGGTCATGTTATTTTCTTTGATATTTGTACAATTCTCTGCCATTTCATTTATAGTATTCGACAAAATAAATTAATATCCATTATTAAGATGTTTTTACCCAATAATATTAATTCAAATATTTTCAAATTTATAAAATAGAAGGTCAATATATAATATGGAGGACAATTTATTTTTCATAGTAATTAAGTTGGGTTTATATAATGAAATCCAACAATTGATTTAAATAATATCGAATTTGACTAAGGGATACCATAAAGTTTTCACGGAAATTATTTTGAAAATATTTAGTAGGGGAAGTTTTATATGCATTGGATTCAATAGTATACTCATTTCCATTCACCGTAGATAAATATACATACATGTTTTTGGATTGAGCATAAAAAATACATCAAAACAAGTGTGAAATTAGTGAATACATAGAACAACAATGAAATAGAACATTCACTATACTTCAATGAATAAATAACATATATATCACAACTTCTTTATTAGTATTCACTTTATTTATTGTAATAAAATGTGCTCATACATTCATTCTAGGATATGTATTTTTTTCAAAAATTATCATAGAATACACATGTAATTGGGAATTTATTTTCATATTTTATATCTCTTTATTATTTGTAAATTTAGATGTCATGTTGGTATTTGACCAAATATTTCCATTATTTTATGTAAATAGTGGTTTTTATTTTCAGTAATCACTTTGTATGTTCTTTTTTATCATTAACAAAATTAATTTCCTTAGAATATTATTTATATTTCATTGATTTTTCTCCTCCCACATTTGAAACGTAGGGTGATTGAGTATATTACACCCATTATATAGTTTTAGGCCACAACTATAATCATAATTATTTTTCCAAATTATATATGTTTTTACAAGTGACCCTTGATTTTATTGAATCATACTTTTTTCATTGACTAAAAATCAATCTAAATTCCCATAGCTTCCAATGTCCCAAATAGATTTTTTTATAGATTTGATTGTATCCCCTGAAAAAAGTTTTAGAATTTGCATCTATGTTTAATAAATTGTGAGATGCATATCTAGAATGTCATATAATTATCACATTTTATACACTAATGGATTTATCATTTTGTTTCATGAGTCAATAAAAATCCTTATTAATTTATATCCAGGGACTGAGAATAAAATATTTATCAAAAAACATTTTTTACAGTGATTCAATAATATTTAATCGAACACCACATATGCATAGTATTTTTCACTAAAACCTATCATCAGTCATTATATCATTTCAAATGTTGAAAATTACATTTGAAATTATATTTATAATATCAATAAATTATGGATGAAATAATTTTAAATGAGTTATTCCATTGTTCCATTACTATGGGACAACGATACCAGTTTTAACTCGAAGGGATTTGTCAAAAATGATATCCCAATTGGTAAATAGGATCTCTTAGGGTTATTCGTGTTTTCCTTATGAATCTCTTTTCTTTAGTAAACATTGCTTAAATTAGAATATACAGTATTGAATTTGTCTTATGACATCAATAATTCGGTTGACCTTCTCACTTCTCTGTTCATTACAATGATCATAAATTTTTTTTGACTCCTTTACTCTTATTTACATCATTTATCTATAAAAAAATAGAAAAAATGGGTTGCGATTTCCATAACAAATAAATACATAAAACGGAATAAATTACCACTAATGAAATAACATATAAATGAAATAATTTTAATAACCTTTCAATTCCCTAGGATCAGTTTATCTAATCAATGTTTTACTTAAAAATACTAAATATCATGTTTATTTTTGTTCCATAAATAATGGTTCATAAGGTTATTGGTAATTTATCAAAGAATATACCTCATGTGTTTCAAGGTAGGTTTGAATTAATGGACATTTTAATAAAATGGATTTTATACAATCCCAATATTCCTATATTAGTGTTATTAAAACTTATAAAAATTAAAGTTTGAGAAAAATAAAATTTGTTAATGAAGAAATTTAAGTATTTTCCTTTAAATCACATAACATACACTTAAAAATAATATGAGGATGTTCAATCTTTTTTTCAAATCTGTAAGAATATCAATAGGGTATTGTAAACCTTATCTGAATAATTACTACATTTTTCATTCATACAATCAATGTCAGTTCATTTATTTATTACATTGTAATGAATGATTAATTAGTTAAAATTTGACAAAATATAACTCCAAAATATTATGAGGACTATTTAAAATATTTAAATATTTAATTAAATAATAACATAAACCATACTATAACATCATTAGATAAAAACTCAGATTATTTATAATTATAATAATTCGATATTTCGATATGACATGAACATACATAAAAAATACTGAATATAAGGAAATGTACATAATAATTACATTATCATGATATTTATGTCCCTAATTTAACCTCTTCAAAATTTTGGTTCTTTTCAATTTTATATTTTCATCAAATCAGGTATTAAATTATACATAAAATACTCTTTAATATAGTGTATAGTTCCGATGAGAATCCATTTTCCAACACCATATAATAAATATAAATAAACGATTTCAATTCTTTAAAAATAATCATGAAATTAATCATTTAAATTTATTTCCCTTACCCTTTTATAAATCCAATTGAAAATAGTTTAAAATGAGGTATGCACAGAAAATGAATATTAAATGATATAAAAATATATAAAATAATAGTCTTCTGAAAAATGAAACCATATGAAATATTTATATATATCTTCAATGAATATTTATAATGTGATATATAATAATTTACATGAAAAACACTCATACTTATATATCAGTGAAGGCCATTAAAATCCCATATAAGAAACATAAAAACCATTTCTAGTAAAAATAGTATAAAATTTATATCTACATATAAACATGTTTTATAAGAGTATACAAGTATTTTTAATCTATAAAAGATACCATTTTTATATCCCCCCATATATTATAATAATATATGGAACATTACCCAATGAATTTAGGAGATATTTCGACACACCTCACGTTGAACATATAATGTGCTAAACAAAATCTATCTAGACTTTCCCTAGGTATATGATTTAATAGTTTCAAATGGTACAATCTATGTACACCCATTTCCCATTTGAAATTCCAATGAATATTCTCTTGTAATAAAAAAACATATTTTCACTTAATTATCATAAACTATTCACAAATAAAATTTAATGAACTCATAAAAATATTACTTTTTTATATATAAATATCCTTTCTTTTAAAGAGAATTTTAAATTTCAAAAATCCATTGTCCACTAAAACAAATGTTGAATAAAAATTAAAAAAATGAAAAAATTATTTTAAATTGAATAAAAAATTATGTATTAAAAAGTGAACAAGAAATCAAATAATTATCATGTTTATAGAAAATTGAATATCGGAATATAGAAAATTTGATTCATAATTTAAAGAAACTATATGTGTACATAGTGTTAAAATATTATATTTTTAAAACCATTGATGTATAATTAAATTGAAAAAATTTATTTAATAAAATAACTTATGTCAATAATAAAATTTTAATAAAAGTATATAAAAAACATAGACATCAAAAATATATTTAGGGATGGAATGAATTTAAATAAATATTTCAAAATAAAATCACCTTATAATATTTTTAAACATTTGTGAAATGCCTGGATCTGTTGTGATCACTGAGAGGGGAGGGGTGAATCAGTGATAACTTTTTCTTTTTATGAATTGTTCCCTTTGGATTATCAATTCAACCTCTGCAGCTGGTTAAATCCTACATCTACTCTTTTAGTGGTTCAGTAATAATGGGAGCACAGAACACATAGATTTACAAGGTTCGGTACAAAGACCTACTCCTTGCAGTGTTGGTTACACCCCCCAACACGGATTCTTCACTATGCCAATAGATGATTACACAGTAATTGGTTACCCCCCCCCAATTACAAGTTGGTTAGACCCCCCAACTCCACAACATCATCTTCATCATGGCTCCACTTCACTTCTTCAAAGGTGTTGTTCAAAACTTCAAGTAGCTTCAACAGTCTTCAAAAGATCTTGTTGGTCTTGCTCATCAAAAACCCAATCACTTAGAATGATCAGTTCTTTTGTATTCACACACATGAGTGTGTACTCCTCTTCTTCTCAAAGTTGATCTTCTTCACATGTGCACACATACACTACTCATTCTTTTAGTGCACACACTTGACTTGTCCTTCTTCTTCAATTTATAAACACACAAGGTGTGGTCTTCCTTTTGCACCCAAAGCACAAAGGTCCTCGGCCTTCTCCTCATTGTGCACACACTCTACCCGTATACTCCTCTTCACATGGCACACAAACACAAAGGCCTCGGCCTTGTTTGCATACACACTGCCCAATATAAAGGCGCGCAAGTGCTTGGTGTTGCAAGAGGCGCGCAAGGTGTTTCAACCAAGGGCGCGCAAGTGACAGGCCACAAGGAGCGCGCAAGGTCCTTTCTTCTCAAACAGAAACCCTTCACACAAGGATTGTGCGAGAACAAAACTTGAAACCTCATGTCGCGCAAGTGATGCGCAGGATTTTACTTCGCGAGGCAGAGAGCCTCACGGGTCTTCACGAATGAATAGCAACCTTCACTCGGCCTCAGACTCCTCTTTATATAGGCAGTGGAGGTGCATGGATGATCCGCGGGGAAATACGTTTTGAATGCCCGAAATCTTCGGGGTCTTTGAAAACTTCAAACGCGTTAAAAAGATCTTCCGCATATCATGATTTTATCTTCTGTCAAACGCGGGTTAATTCACCTTCAGCCTTCTCCACGTACATGCGTTTTAGAACGCATGCATGGCTCTGTTTAAGCCTAACACATGCAAAACATGAACACCCGATGCCTCGGCAGATTCTCTTGCCTCGGCCGAACACAAATATCTTCATTACTGGCAATCATGCCTATTTCTACACATGGATGTGTTCATAAGGGCGAGACGAGCTCAATGGTGCCTTCGGTTTGATCAGAGGTGGCCGGAATCTCAAAATCGGTCGTCGGATGGCCTCTGGTTCGTCGGCGGCTCGCGGGTGGCCTTCTGCATGGCTCGAGGGAGAGGACGAAGCCGGGGCCGTCGGATCAGATCTTCAACGGCCTGGATTAGATCGCGGCGCCGCAGATGGATCGTGCGGCGCAGATCAAGCACGCGATGAGACGGACGGCGGAGATTTGCTCCCGGGGTTTTTTGCGCGTCCCACATCGAAGTCTCTCGCGGAATTTCCGCGGTATATCAAATAAGCGCTGCCGCCATATGCTCAGTTGAATCTCCTCCCCTCTCGGTGCCGCCCCGCACCGAGTTCTCCCTGCGGGCGCGCTCTGCGCCCACTCTGCTCCTGCGGGCGCGCTCCTAGCGCCCTCTATTCTCTCCGGGTGCGCGGGTTTCACCACCGCGTGCCCTCGGGGGCTTACACACGGCCCCCCTCTGCGCTCCTCCGGGCGTGCCCCAGGCGCCCATGCGGTGTCTGCGGGTGCGTCCTGCCGCCCTGGCTCGCCCCACGGGTTCCCCCGGGCGTGGTGCCCTAGTGCCCATGCCTTGGGGTTGAACCCCCAAGGTTCCTTGGCTGGCCATATTTTTTGGCAAAGGCATGAATGAATCCTTTGTATAAAAACAAAGTACTCCATATAAAAGTTGCCAAACCAAGTGCCCTTCATTCTTCTTCTCCATTTCTTCTCTTCTCCCACATTTCTATTCTTCTTCTTCATTAGAATTCCTCCATTCTTCTTAAACAAATAATCTTCACTTAGGAGGAAATTCCCGAAGGATCTTCATCCATTTAGGAGGTGTGGATGGATCATCTTCATCACCTCATGCATTGTCAATACAATGCATGGTCTTCAAAAAGTGTTGTGACTTTGTATCCAGTTGATACAAGTTCTTGGAACTTAATGATCAGCTCAACAATCGTCAGATTTAATGCTTCTGTAATCATCAAACTTCAAGATGTACTTCATCAGATGGCACACGAAGACAAGTTATTGACAACAAATGCAATCACTTCTCTTGGGCACAACAATCTCCCCCTTTGTATTTGGTTGTCAATACTCCTAAGAACTCTTAGAGAATGTCGTGTGCCTGATGATTTCTCCCCCTTATTGGCCAACAAATTCAAAGGGATGAATGGAAACCATACTCAGAATATAGATCTTCTAGAACCTGCATATCTTCATCTACCAATGCTCCCCCTCAGGGGATGCACTCATCTCCTTCAATTCCCTGCATGTAAGTACAAGAATACAAAAATTTAGGGAATAAGGAGGGACCTTCTTCTTCTTCAAGTGAGAGGAGAAGGCTGAACATGAAGTTTCAGCCTCAATTCAACAAATCTTTCCGTAGGCATAGCTTTGGTGAAAATGTCTGCCACCTGATTTTGAGTAGGAATGTAGTCTAGCTTGATGTCTCCACTGGCGACCCTTTCTTTGATGAAATGATATTTTATATCAATGTGCTTGGATCTGGAGTGTTGGATAGGATTATTAGACAACCCAATTGCACTTTGATTATCACATAAGATCCTCAATGGTTTTTCAGCTTTAATCCTCAAATCTGCTAGCTGCACCTGCATCCAAATCATTTGAGTACATGCATGTGTAGCGGCCACATACTCTTCTTCAGCTGTGCTCAATGTTACAGAATTTTGTTTCTTGCTGTACCAGCTAACACATCCTTCTCCCAGAAAGAAGGTTCCACCAGATGTGGATCTTCTATCAGTGCAATCACCAGCCCAATCAGCATCTGTAAATCCCAACAACTGTATGTTTGCACTGTGTTTGTATAAGAGTCCATAGTTGAGGGTTCCTTTAACATATCTCAGGATTCTTTTGACTGCAGTTAAATGAGATTCTTTTGGATCACTTTGGAATCTGGCACACAAAGTCACTGCATATGCTATATCTGGCCTTGAAGCCGTGAGATAAAGTAGACTGCCAATAATTCTTCTGAACTCTTTCTGATCAACATTGTTGCCTTCTTCATCCTTGCATAGCTTGGTTCCGACAGAAATGGGTGTGGAGACTTCCTTTGATCTTTCCATTCCAAACCTTTTCACTAAGTCCCTTGCGTACTTTTCTTGTGAAAGAAATATGGAGTTTTGTCTTTGTTCCACCTGAAATCCTAGAAAATATGTCATTTGACCAAGCATTGACATTTCAAAAGTTCTTTTCATCTGCTCAGCAAATTCTTCACATAGTCCTTCCTTGTTACCAGCAAAAATGATATCATCCACATAGATAATGACTATGAGGGTACCATTGGCCATTTCTCTAACATAGAGGTTACTGTCAACTGTTCCTTTGACAAATTTCATGTCTTTAAGACAACCATCCAATTTTGAGTACCAGGCTCTAGGGGCCTGCTTCAATCCATACAAGGCTTTTCTCAATCTGCACACCATACTACCATCTTTGTCCAGCAAAAATCCCTCTGGTTGTTCAATATACACCTCTTCTTCAAGATCTCCATTCAGAAATGCAGATTTCACATCCATCTGATAGACCTTGTACTGCTTGTGTGCTGCAACTGCTAAGAACATTCTGATAGTTTCCAGTCTTGCAACTGGTGCAAAGGTTTCCTCAAAGTCGATTCCTTCCATTTGTGAATATCCTTTGCATACAAGTCTGGCCTTGTTTCTGGAAACTTCTCCCTTTTCATTGAGTTTGTTTCTAAACACCCACTTTGTCCCAATAACATTTTTATTTTTGGGCCTTGGCACAAGATCCCAAGTGGAGTTCTTTTCAATTTGATTGAGTTCCTCATGCATAGCTTGTATCCATTCCTCATGTACAACTGCTTCAGCCACTGTGTGAGGTTCAACTTGAGAAACCAGTGCAGTCTGATCTTCCAATCTCAATCTTCTTCTAGTTCTTACTGAGGACTGTAGGTCTCCAAGGACATTTTCTGTGTCAACATGCTTCTTCAATTTGTTGTATCTTCTTCTTCCATTTTCATTACCTTCATCTTCATCACTGGTACATTCAGAGTTGATATCACCAGCAGTTGGTGTTGGCTCAGGTAATTCTGCATTCTTCTGTTCCAAGGCTGTGTCATTCTTTGAGTCATCATCATCCACAGTGTATGGTTTGGTGTTGTTTTCAATTATTATGACATCACTGCAGTCAATCATTTTATTCATCCTCTTATTCCAGCATCTGTAGCCTTTTCCATTAGGTAGGTAACCCATAAAGATTCCTTCTTCACCTTTTTCTTCAAACTTTCCCAGATTGATGTTTTTAATCTTGATGATACAGGGACTGCCAAAGACTTTGAAATATTTAACAGTTGGTTTTCTGTTAAACCACATTTCATAGGCTGTCGTTTGTGTTTCTGGTCTCAGGAGACATCTGTTCTGTATTTGTATAGCAGTGCATACTGCTTCTCTCCAGAAAAACTTAGAGATATCATGCTCAGCTAACATAGTCCTCCCCATTTCAACTATGCTTCGATTCTTTCGTTCAGCCACTCAATTCTGTTGTGGAGTATATGGTGTACTATATTGATGTTTGATTCCATGCTTGACCAGATAGCTTTCAAAGACATCACCGGTATATTCTTTTCCGTTGTCTGATCTTACTTTCTTGATGCAGAGGTCCAGTTCCTTCTCAGCCTGCCTTCTGAAAGTCTTGAACATCGTGATTGCCTCTGACTTGTGTTTCATGAACATGACATTGGTCATCCGAGTGTAATCATCAATGAAGGTTATAAAATAGAAATCTCCTCTTGTAGACTTCTGTCTCATTGGTCCACATATGTCTGTATGGATGAGTTCAAGAGGTCTAGTAGACATGATATCAACTCCTTTGTGTGACCTATGGGTCAGTTTTCCCTTCTGACATGTGTCGCAGACTTCATCTCTTTCTCTCTTTAATTTGGGTAGATCTCGTACAACATTGTACTTCAGAATTTTACTCATACTCCTTTGACAAAGATGGCCAAGTCTTCTATGCCAGAGGTTGTTTTCATCTTTAGAGCTATGAAAACAAGAATTGATAGGATCACCAATTTGAAATAGATTTCCAGTGGTTCTTCTTCCTTGAGTGATGATTTTTCCATCCTTTGAGCTCTTGATTATGCATGAGTCCTTCTGGAACAACACCTCATGTCCATCATCACATAATTGACTTACACTCAGTAGGTTGTGCTTTAATCCTTCAACAAACAACACATCATTATATTTTAGATTTGTTGTTGCAATCATAGCCTTTCCAACTCCCTTGATTTTCAGAGAACGATCATTTCCAAACACCACGGTTCCTCCCTCATGACTTTCAAGGTTGCTTAGAATTTTTGTATCACCAGTCATGTGGGATGAGCATCCACTATCAAGAATCCATGAATTGGTTTTACTGCTGGCTTTTAGAGCCACTTCAGCAAAGCATGTGATTTCATCATTGGTTTCTTGAATGCCTTTCCCTTTCATGTCTTTGACTTTTTGTTTAGGAAGAGTTGTCATACATTTATCAGCTCTATGACCTTGTTGGTCACATCTTCCACAAGCATCACTCAGGCAGTCAAATGTGTTCTGAGTTGGTGGTTTTGATTCTTTCTGCAAAACACTATGGGTTTAAGGATGTCTCCCCCTTGACTCATGCCTCATGTTTGGACGAGACGTGTTATACCAGCATGCATAGGCCTTATGTCCAAACACACCACAACACCAGCAGTAGCCTCTGAACCTTGACCTTCTTTGTTGATAAGAGTCATGTTGTAATTTGCTGTCCAAGATTTGAGTAGTCCTTCCAGAGGATTTCCTTTCTTCCATTGAAGATGATTTTACACAGATTGATTCATGCCATGTTTGTCTCAATTTTATCTTTGAACCTGCATTGTTAGAAATAACAGATGTATTTTGAGATTTACTTAGTGGTAAATTGACCTGCCTCTGAGCACCAGCATAAGATGATTCTGCCTTGACCTCAACAGCCTTGTTGAAGTCTTCTCTCATCTTTGTCAAGATATTCTGTGCTTCAATCCACTTGGAATGTGTCAGTGATTTCTCTTCTTCTTTGAGGTGAAGTTTCTCCTCAAGATCTTTTGCTATCTTGTCCAGCTCGGCTACCTTCAGTTTGTGTCTCTTGATTTCATCAATGTACATTGTCTCTTTCTTCATACATTCTTCCAACTCCTCAGTCATCCTTTTGGTTTCCTTTTGTAACAATATCTTCTCTTTCTTGAGTCCAGTGTTCTGTTCAAGGCAAGCCACTAATTCATCTTTCAATCTGTATTCAATCTCTGTTCGTTCACTTTCATCATCTTCACTGCTGCAGGTATCAAACCCTTTTTCTACATGAGCCATAAAATTCGTTTCTTCTTCTGATTGACTGGATGAAGTAGAGTCTGATTCTTCCTCTTTGCTTACATAGCTTCTTCTTTCACCTAGAACGAACCTTTTCTTTCTTACACCTGATTTGTTTCCTTCTCTTGGGTATCTACTCCATTTCTTCTTTTGTGACTTCTCATCTTCAACTTCTGGAGCACTATATCTCTTCTTGGGGCAGTTTACAGCAAAGTGTCCGATGTTATTGCAATTGAAACATCTCGATGGTGATTTCCCTTTTCCCCTGAATTTAGTTTTTCCAAACCTTTTAGAAAAAAGAGAAATAATCGTGTTGAGATCTTCATCCTTTTCTTCATTGTCAGTATCACTTGATTCTAGGACTTCGTCATCTTTTATCTTGAGTTGTCTCATGGCCTCAAAAGCCATCTCATCCTTGACCTTCTTCTTGAATACTGGGATCTTCCTCATTTCATATGCAATGAGAATGTTGTGTAGTTCATCAAGAGAGATATCATCTCTGTCTTCTAATGCTGAGACTTTGGGGTCAAACCTGTCAGGAAAATTTCTCATTAGCTTTTTAACAATAGTGGAGTCCTCCAACTTTTCTCCAAAGCCCCGAATGTTACTGACAATTTCATTGAATCTTGTGAAATAATCATCAATATTTTCTTCTTCTCCCATCTTGACATCTTCAAACTTGCTTCTCCAAATTTTTAATTTGGCTTCCTTGACTTTCATGTTGCCTTCATAACTACTTTCCAATTTGTCCCAAATTTCTTTAGCATTCTTGAGTCCCATGAATTTTGTGTATACCTTTTCTGAGAGTGACATAAGAATGGAATTTTGAGCTTTACCATCAACTTCCATATTTCTTTTCTCATCGAGTGTCATAGTAGCTTCATTAGCAAGAGGAGGGAATCCAAATAAGGCTGCATTTCTAACATCAAGGCCGAGAGATAGAAGGTAAGGCAACATCCGATTTTTCCAGCTGTGGTAATTCTTTCCATCGAATGTAGGAACACCCCTACTATTAACAGAATTCAGATTGTCCATCTTCTCAGAAGTAGATCCTTACAGAGGCAACCTCCCTCTGATACCACTTGAAATGCCTGGATCGGTTGTGATCACTGAGAGGGGAGGGGTGAATCAGTGATAACTTTTTCTTTTTATGAATTGTTCCCTTTGGATTATCAATTCAACCTCTGCAGCTGGTTAAAGCCTAGATCTACTCTTTTAGTGGTTCAGTAATAAGGGGAGCACAGAACACATAGATTTACAAGGTTCGGTACAAAGACCTACTCCTTGCCGTGTTGGTTACACCCCCCAACACGGATTCTTCACTATGCCAAAAGATGATTACACAGTAATTGGTTACCCCCCCAATTACAAGTTGGTTAAACCCCCCAACTCCACAGCATCATCTTCATCATGGCTCCACTTCACTTCTTCAAAGGTGTTGTTCAAAACTTCAAGTAGCTTCAACAGTCTTCAAAAGATCTTGTTGGTCTTGCTCATCAAAAACCCAATCACTTAAAATGATCAGTTCTTTTGTATTCACACACATGAGTGTGTACTCCTCTTCTTCTCAAAGTTGATCTTCTTCACATGTGCACACATACACTACTCATTCTTTTAGTGCACACACTTGACTTGTCCTTCTTCTTCAATTTATAAACACACAAGGTGTGGTCTTCCTTTTGCACCCAAAGCACAAAGGTCCTCGGCCTTCTCCTCTTTGTGCACACACTCTACCCGTATACTCCTCTTCACTTGGCACACAAACACAAAGGCCTCGGCCTTGTTTTCATACACACTGCCCAATATAAAGGCGCGCAAGTGCTTGGTGTTGCAAGAGGCGCGCAAGGTGTTTCAACCAAGGGCGCGCAAGTGACAGGCCACAAGGAGCGCGCAAGGTCCTTTCTTCTCAAACAGAAACCCTTCGCACAAGGATTGCGTGAGAACAAAACTTGAAACCTCCTGTCGCGCAAGTGATGCGCATGATTTTACTTCGCGAGGCAGAGAGCGTCGCGGGTATTCACGAATGTACAGCAACCTTCACTCGTCCTCGGACTCCTCTTTATATAGGCAGTGGAGGTGCATGGATGATCCGCAGGGAAATACGTTTTGAATTCCCAAAATCTGCGGGGTCTTTGAAAACTTCAAACGCGTTAAAAAGATCTTCCGCATATCACAATTTTAACTTCTGTCAAACGTGGGTTCATTCACCTTCAGTCTTCTCCACGTACATGCGTTTTAGAACGCATGCATGGCTCTGTTTAAGCCTAACACATGCAAAACATGAACACCCGATGCCTCGGCAGATTCTCTTGCCTCGGCCGAACACAAATATCTTCATTACTGGCATGCATGCCTATTTCTACGCATGGATGTGTTCGTAAGGGCGAGACGAGCTCAATGGTGCCTTCGGTTTGATCGGAGGTGGCCGGAATCTCAAAATCGGTCGTCGGATGGCCTCTGGTTCGTCGGCGGCTCGCGGGTGGCCTTCTGCATGGCTCGAGGGAGAGGACGAAGCCGGGGCCGTCAGATCAGATCTTCAACGGCCTGGATTAGATCGCGGCGCCGCGGATGGATCGTGCGGCGCAGATCAAGCGCGCGATGAGACGGACGGCGGAGATTTGCTCCCGGGGTTTTTTGCGCGTCCCACATCGAAGTCTCTCGCGGAATTTCCGCGGTATATCAAATAAGCGCTGCCGCCATATGCTCAGTTGAATCTCCTCCCCTCTCGGTGCCGCCCCGCACCAAGTTCTCCCTGTGGGCGCGCTCTGCGCCCACTCTGCTCCTGCGGGCGCGCTCCTAGCGCCCACTATGCTCTCCGGGTGCGCGGGTTTCACCACCGCGTGCCCTCGGGGGCTTACACACGGCCCCCCTCTGCGCTCCTCCGGGCGTGCCCCATGCGCCCATGCGGTGTCTGCGGGTGCGTCCTGCCGCCCTGGCTCGCCCCACGGGTTCCCCCGGGCGTGGTGCCCTACTGGCCATGCCTTGGGGTTGAACCCCCAAGGTGCCTTGGCTGGCCATATTTTTTGGCAAAGGCATGAATGAATCCTTTGTAAAAAAACAAAGTACTCCATATAAAAGTTGCAAACCAAGTGCCCTTCTTTCTTCTTCTCCATTTCTTCTCTTCTCCCACATTTCTATTCTTCTTCATCATTAGAATTCCTCCATTCTTCTTAAACAAATAATCTTCACTTAGGAGGAAATTCCCGAAGGTTCTTCATCCATTTAGGTGGTGTGGATGGATCATCTTCATCTCCTCATGCATTGTCAATACAATGCATGGTCTTCAAAAAGTGTTGTGACTTTGTATCCAGTTGATACAAGTTCTTGGAACTTAATGATCAGCTCAACAATCGTCAGATTTAATGCTTCTGTAATCATCAAACTTCAAGATGTACTTCATCATATGGCACACGAAGACAAGTTATTGACAACAAATGCAATCACTTCTCTTGGGCACAACAATTTGAATCATAATCCCCATGAAGTTTTATCAATATAAAAACTATAAATAACACAATAATATATAAAATCATGATATATTATGATAATTGGGATTTTTATATACATCGTAAATGATTATAGGTGTATAATATAAAATTATACATCAATGAAGGAAAATATAAATGGAGACTTGTATATTGAGTCTAACATGTCAGGGGTTTATTAAACATCCTAAATATTATTATAATGTTAATTATAAACTTTATTTATAATATTTATGATATTTATTTTTAGTTTTGTTTACATATTATGATTTTATATATAAATAAATAGTCAATTTATGTGATGTCATATTATTTGACTCAATTCACCTAATGATCCAAAAATGACAACATTAGGTTGTCTATGGTGTAAGAGGTCATTATTAAAACATATTAATAAAAATTATCAGGAAATAATTTTCCTATTTATAAAAAAATTACACATTTAATAAAAATAATGTGAGTAGGTTTTGATAAATATGTATATGAAAATCAGGTAGACAGTCGGTCGAACGTACGAATGAGTGAAATTTTGATTTTTGAATGATCTCTATTAGATAGTGGTATGAAATATTTTATATTTATATAATGATTATTTTTCATAAATAATTTATTATTTATATAAAAATAATTTTATACATCATATGTGTTGTGTGGATATTAAAAGTGATAGACATCGTACTTTTGATGGTGGTAGTCCATACATACATGAATGACATAATATCATTATTAGTGAGAGAATGAGGTCAAGAGGAAAATTAAATATTACTTTTTCAGAATGATAAAAAAAGAAATCAATATATTTATTATTTACATTATATCATATATATTCATTATCATTACCCTTGTTACCTTCACATAATGCCTTTGTGTGAAATGAAACAAAGTAGTTCGCGATATGGTAGTCCACATTACAAATTAGAAATGATAATGTATCCTCTATAAAATGGAAATTTAAAAAAAATTAAATGATATATTTACTAATGTTTTATAATAACGATAAAAATTAAATAATTATAAATTAAAAATATCATCATTATAAATAGTGTAATTGGTAATGGATAACAATGATAATAATTCTTGAAGTGGTAGTCCACTAAACCACGAAAGGATGAAATCCTAATCCATTTTATTTTAGAGAAGTATATTGGTTTATAGTTAATATAATAACAACCAAGTGCATAGAAAATACTAATTATATAACACAATTACATTTTAATTATAATTTAATTTTATGGTAATATGAATAAAAGTATAATACTCGCTGTAGAACAATACCTATTTTCGGGTGACATCTTGTGGTTTTCCAAAAAAAGCCTTATGTGGTATGATTTCATCCAATAGATGGAATAATGGATGATAAATGATATATAGATAAATTATTTAGGTAGGAATTTTATAAACAAATTCTTTATATATGTGTTAATATGTACAAAGAAGGGGTGGCCAATTATAATTTAGGAGATTAGAACACATGTAATTTTTGAAATTAACTTATTTAACGTAAGTTTGCTTCATTTCAAAAGCCTCTAATGGAGGAAAATTCTTGATAAGGTAAGAGATAAGTTCAATCAATGGGAAGGTGGTTTTATATAAAACAATTTCATTTTTAAACTTTTTTTTAAACCCATGGTAAACCCATTTTTACCATAACAGCCTTAATTAATTTTTTTTACAAAATATTTTTCTCACTCCAAAGAGAATTTAAGCTTATTATACAATTTAAATTATTTTTATTAAAATTGTGGAACCCATTTTTCTAAATATAAAATACATAATGTGAATAATTATATTCATAAAAAAACCCTCGATATGGATAAATGGAAGTATTTCTAGAAGATTATGTTTTTTGAGAAAAAAAATCATTTTATGTTAAATATTTATTAATAAAATTAATTGTTTAAAAAATAATAATATTTACTAATATTTAACATATATATTATATTTTAATGATATTTATAATTAGTTTTTCTATTATTTAATTAAAATGTATTAAAATTATGTATATAAACACTATATATAGAAAAATCATGTTCTTAAATGAATAAAAAAATTATAATGAAAACTATTATAAATTTGTTTGTATATTAATTTTGTAGGGTAATAATAACTATATAATACTTCATCTACATTATATAATATTCAAAATATATTATTAATTATAAATTTCATTATTTATTTAAATGAATATACTTATTGTAAAAATCATTATTTTTACTACTAAATTAAATGTCAATATTTTATGAATAATAAAAATATTTAACCAAATATATGTATTTATATTCATATTTTAGGATTGATATCTGTCCTTAATATAATATTTCAGATTACCATGTTTCCTCTTTATGTATATTTTGTTTGAAAACCCTTAACATACTGAATAACGTAGTCTTAAAACACTTTTTCACTATGGTTAAGAATCCGAACTAATTGATTTTTATAAGATTTGTAGTATTCCAACATCAATTCTACTGGAAAAAAACATGAGAAAGATATTGAGCATATCAATAATATATATATATAAATAAAAAAATTTACCAAGGAAAAATTAATGAGTAATCACACAATGTTATGAAATAACCAACATTTCTACAATATTTCATAAATTTTAATGAAAAATGGACTTAAGTTATCATTCATTCAAAAACAAATTACTTATTTCAGTTGAGAAAAATATGTAAATACATGTTATCCAACATGGAATGAAATATATTTCCACCATTTACTAACATAACATTTATTCATAATTTGATATATATTTTTATGTTAATGAAACAATTACACCCTATCATTAATTTCCTCTAATAACACTAGTTTCATCAATGTTCTTTATCATATCATCCAAAAATGTTGTTGTATGACACAACATTCAAAATAATTCCTCAAATGGGGGATTTTTATAATGTAATGTAAGGAACATTTACATTAATACTATACCAATGAATGATGATTATCAAAATTTCAATGGATCCATTGAATGATAATGAATAATTTATTACATTGTATTAATTTCCCACTCATACAGCCTATGTGATTGAGGAATAAAAATTATGGAAATTTATTTTTATTCGTAAAAAATAATGTCGTCCCTTTTTAAAAATTAATGAGAACCTAATAATATGATCTAATATAATAATACATGTTAATAAATATAACATTACTATATAATTTAGATATATTGGAGAAATTGTATATAATCATTGTATCTCATGTCATAATGTAATGTATATAATTATTTAGGAAATTTTAATAACAAAAATTTCATTATTACCATTATATTTTTCATCTGACACTAACCAAATATCTATTGATATATTTTCAAATCCCATCTATTGAATTGCAAAATGTTGAAGAAAAAATATTGTTATTTTTATTTGGGATTTATCCTTCTGAAAATTATAACCCTTTAGGGTAATGTCTAAAATATTTATTATTAATCCTCCACAAAAATATTTCTCAGGATTGTCTATGTAGATCATAGTGTACCAGAGATGCAAGAAAAATAGATATTTATGAGCTTCAATAAAAAAATACTACCTCAACATGTAATGAATAAGAAGAGATAATAATTTTTAAATTTATAAAAACCCATTATTTTTCAATATTATAATTATCAAACAAACCCATTCTAATGAATAATTCCTTTTCATACGACGATTGATCTTCACTGTACACATGAAAAAATCATTCTCACAATGATGATTGTAATGAAACCCAAATTAAAATAGGTTATACCACTATATCAAAAAACTAAATGAAAATATTTATCAAATAATTAACAAAAGCATCATTTTTTATATATAACTTTGATTATTTAATTATTATCTTTCCTAAACTAAAACAATAATCTAGTTTAATTTCATTTTTATGTTGGTAATGAATCATAATATCATAACCAGCATTCAGTTATAATAGAATTCTTGATTTCATTTCACTATATAATACATATTCACATTGAATGGATATGTAATAAAATTTCCATAGTTGTAATTAGGAGCCCCAAATCTATAGGATTTGCAGTCCAACACTCAATGATAATACCCGAATGCTCTCATTTATCATATATTTTAAAAATTAATTTGACATTCTCATGAAAAATAGTATTACTGCATATTCATATAGTGTATATCTAGATTTCTTGAAACCTCAATCAATAGACTTTTACATATATCATACTTTATTTTATGGTTTACTGGGTGTTGAAAACATTCATGCCCCTTGTATAAGGGATTATCTTGATTAATGGGTATCACATCCAGATAAATATAATGTGCACAAATTTGTTAGTAAATTAATTTTTCTTAATGGTTATGTAAATGATTTTACACAATTAAAATGTATTCAAATCCCAATATTCCCTGAAATCATTAAAGTGGATCTAAAAACACAATGTAATTATTGATATTACAGTGTACTATTTGTGAAAAAATCAATGAAAATAGTGAAAATTACATGTGACTTATTTTACAATATCAATAATAAAAATATGTATGGATGTTATATTTCAAAAAAATTACATATCCGTATAATGTATTTATTCACAATGAAAAAAATATAATACTTCCTAACAATAATCATAAACTTATGATCATAAACCACCTGATATATACCATTATCATTCTTATAATAAACAAATACATAATTTTTTTAATTATATCATATGAATATTCATCCATTAAACAATACCATGATTAATTTAATTTATATGATATACAAAATAGTTTTTTTGTATGAATCCTTCTTCTGTCATCATATCACATGACTCCGTTTAGATCCTGAGTGATTGAATCAGGTCAAATTTTTAACAGATCCAAGAATATTGTGTATATAGAGTTAATAAAATATTATAATTCTTTTTAATTTATTCCATAATTTATATCTTATATATAATACCTCATTCTTCCAAATAGTGAAATCTCACCATTGAGAATTTTCCCAGACCCCAATGTTCCTAGAAAATATTATTATTGAATTTGTCTGCCAAGTTTGAATAATATGCACCCTTGGTATTTCATTCTCATATCATCAATCTATATCAATATTTTTGGGGTATTATTTACTTTTAACATGATTTTATCACTAATGGCACTATGAATTATCATTGAATACACAGTTTTATGTATAAAACCTTAATTATAATAAATATAATGTCAATACTATCTTATTGAAATCAACAACCCATATTCCCATCATGAAAGAAATTAATCTTCCTAACATTATAATATGAAAAATAATTTGATAATATATCATAATGTGTTGTTTAGGAAAATTTTGAGTTTGATTACAATGGATAAGCACCTGTCATAATCTTTGAAAATTCCTGAAAGATACAAAAATGGAAAACTAAAATAGAATAATACCTCATAGGTAGAGGCCCCTAAATGGAAGCCCATGTAATTTTAAATTTATTTCAAAAATATTCATTGTCATATTATTATTTAACATAATAAATTTAAATAAATTAATGATTCATAATGAAAATGTTACCCACATGTTGTCTTATAAAATTTCAATGTAATCATGTTATAACACTAGACAAGGGAAATAATGGATACCTCCTTTAAAATGATATATATACATGAATTCCATAATTAAAAAATTATTATGGAGGAAATATATTAATATGGAATTGGTTTTCCTTATCATTTACTGTACTAAAAAATGTAATTACAATTTCACATATATTCAATCATTAAAATAATTTGGAATTTAAAAATTACGTATAATAAATAATTTGAAAATGTTAATAATAATTAAATATAATTATCATTAATTTATAATGGAGTGTGAAATATCTAAATCATTTATTTTTTCACATTATCTACAAAATGGCCATATCTTTCTATTAATTAGAAAATAATGTTAGAATTTAGTCACAAGAATAATTAATCATTCAATATTATACCCAAAAATGATTATGTATTGGTGCAGTTTATATTTTAGTAAGGTCTTAAACTATATTTACAGTTGTAGTACCCTTACTAGAGTAAACAAATTTTGATTTTCCCTCTTTGAAACATTTATTATCCTATGTTATTCCATCACAATCTTCTTATTAGAATCTATTATGTTATCAACGATGTATAATTAATATTTAAGTCTATTGAATTAATCTATTACACTGTTGACCATATTATGTTCTTCTAAAATATCCATTGCACAAATTGGATATGTTGTGAAATATTCATTTTAATATTGATTTTAAAAACATAATGGATCCACTAATGTTACACTTAATTTTAATTCCCATGACTTCTCCATGGGGAAAATTTCATCCATCAACCTCACATAGAGTATTATTTATTCAATCCCATCATAGATGTGTTGAATTTGGTACCCAACAACAATCATGTTGTATGTTTTTATAAAAATGGGTTTATTGGTTTGAAATTTAATAAAATACTTATCATATCATGATTTTTTTTCTTCATGACATAGTTTGTGATAACATTCTAAAGAAAGATATCACAATAAAATGTTGTATTAATTCCCCACATTGATAAGATCATAGATGTAGTATGAAACTATTCATGGATATATATTAAAAATAATGATGATATCATTTAAGGTACCAAAATGATACATCCCAAGAGGGGTGGATACTCATAAGATGTTGAGCCACCATCTCATGGTGTAAAAACTTTGTAATATATATTAGTATATTATGAGTACAATACCCTCGAGTAGGAATCCCATAATTATATGTTTTATTGAATGTTACTATATGTGTACGTATGTATTCTTCCTTAGACTTCGCGAAGGTTGTTAGTGACTATTATGAGTCATGTAATTTCTTGTATTGTTGAAAACTAAGACGAGAGATGTTTTCGGTGTGGTAGGATACAATGGGTAATAATGACTAATATAAAATTAATGAATTATATGAGAATATATTTATCCCTTCTATAGATTAATAAAAATTAATATATTAGGGCCATTGATGGAAATGAAATAGCATAAATAAATACGTGTCCATGGAGTTCAAAAGGAATGTCATATTTTTATAATGTTAATGAAATACTTATAAAGCATATAGGATCATGTATTCAAACTACTCGATTTTAATATAGTGATAAAGTGATTCTATTACATGATATGTATATGTATTAGGTGACCTGACATGGGAAAATTTTTATCATTCTCTATAGTTCCAAGGTTTGTTTCTTGATTCTCTCCTTGGAATTTTGAATTCTTCACCCAATTCCACTGTGAAAGATGCCTAGAGGGTCACACACTAAGTGTGTCCATAATACATGTTATATAATATATATTTATTTATTATATACAATGTTGAATAAATATTATTCCCATATGTTCTTTAATAACTATTCATCCATTATAGATTACATTTATTTCATCACTAGTTATTTTTGTGAATATAATGTGAGGGGAATAGTTAATAAATTTTTATTTTATGTTTAGTAAATATAATAATTATTTATTTATTGGTGAATAATATAGTGATATTGATTTAATAAATAAAAAACATTATTATAGGCATGATAAATATTGCTGAGGAATGGAGGACCGATATTAATGGTCTAGTGATAAATAATAAATATTGGATATTATTTAATTTAATAATATATAATTATAGTTCCCAAGTTAATTTAATTTCAGGAAATAATAAAAACCATATTATTATATGACATGGTATATTTCAGGATTAAAGAAACCCATAAGGGTACTTGTGTAATTATTTTATATTAACCCTAGAAATAAAAATAAAAATATATGTTATTTCTCAAGTTCTAATTACTTTTTTCTTTATTGTGAATAACAAATATTACAGGATCCTATAAATCCTAGAAAGATAACTTCTCTATGAATACTCCATAGAATAGAATTAAATCATTCTCTACAGGATCAAGGAGAAGGTTTTTGAAGAGATTCTTGAGGTGATCAAGTCTGATGATGCAACTGCAAGGACCATCCTTGCTAGTAGCCCAAGATTCCTTCGATGATTTCATGTAATTCCATGACATGTTTAGTTAATAGTCTAAAGAAATATAAACATGGTTTCTATAATATAAAGACATTTTACCACTAATCTTTCATTAGATTCATAAATAATCAAATTATTATTTATATGTAATTTTCTATCTCATTTAATTAACTATAAACAATATTTTTTGATCTTCTCTATCTATTTACACTATTCTTAATGTTTTCCATCCTTGATAAAATTCCATTTATAATGGTTATTAAACGTCCTATATATCATTAATTGATAATAAATTTTGGAAAAAATTAATGTGGGTAAATTCAAATTGAACACTCCTACTATAATTTGAACCTATATGTGGTATATAAGTCAGAACATTATTGTTTTAATCGTTTTTTTATTTGCGCATTTTTAATTTAATTTTTCAATTGATATTAAATCATACATTTAATTTAATTTTAGTGATCTTCTTCATCAAATTTCTTTTCATGTACATATAATCGATGTAATTAATCATTTTAATTAAAATTAAAACATTGAACTCACCCAAAAGTGCCAAGGATTATACCTGGATAAATAGGTATTACAAATTTGTAACCATAAATACATGACTTGTAGTTGTGTTCAATGAACATAGAGTTTGTTCTGAAATTTCGCAATTACTATTCATTAATGACACTCAGTGTACTCAATTCATTCACAGTGTTTTTCTCAAGATAGATAGGATCTCTATCAACAATATCATGCATCGGGTATCCCTAATACATGGAATGTAGTCCCTTTGAGTCCATGATGGGTTTTGTATTCCTATAGATTACCTACCCGATGAAAAACATTAAGAATCAATGATCACATGGTGTTTGGTCCATTGAACATTCTTTATACTCAAATTTTGAGGTATTATTCATATACCAAGTCCCTAGGTGTGTACCTCAGTAGAGTACGAGAGATATACCCTTCATATTGATCATATCTACATGTTAGGTACTATTTACCAATTATAAAGATTTTAAATATATTTATTCTACTATGTAAACCTTGAGACATGTACTTTTGTGTGTTTTTAATGGTTTGACATTCTATGTGATAGTTTTTAATATACATAAATATTAAATGTTTTATTAATATATTCATAATGATCATATCTATATATCACGTTTGAGTGGTATTTAAATTATTTAATGTATAGTAATTTTATATAAAACATGACCAAAAAATCTTGTATTCCATGACACCAATTGTTAAATATAAGTTTTGAATGTAGGTGACAATTCATGCATTCCCCACATCACAAGGGTAAAACATTATGTGCGTACTATAAATATAGGACCATATCGGAAGGGTATTCAACCAATTTTCTACAAGGTACATTAATGTATGATGTTAATGTTAAATGTTTTTTTTAAATTTTATGAAAATTATAATGGATAAATATCTGAATGAAATACAGATATGAATTAAAAGAAGTAAACATGTTAATTAAAGACAATAATTGCCCAATTCCAGTGGGATTTATCTTATAAAATAACTATTACTAATTTAATTTTTGCTAAATTAAATATGTATTTCAATTCATTACTTTGGGTGATCATGAAATACACAAAACCATTTGCATATGAGTGGTATCATTTAATTTATTATTGAATTATATGTTTGGCATGCGTTCCTAAATCCTCATTATAATGTAGTTCATGCATGCCCATGGTTATTTTCTGTAAACCCCTTTTTCTCTATTCTTCATGAGTGTAAAAAATCTTATGTAATGGAACTACCTTCTATGCTAGTCGAGTCGTTTCATGTTTTATAATGATACGAAACAAATCCAAGGAGATACAATGGTAGATAAGTTTCATTTTATAAACACAAACATAAATTCGTTCAAAGTGATTCCTCCATAGGAAAATGGTTAGATTATCGATTCCTAGATAAAGTAACTATTACTGTAATATAATAATCACACCGTTTATTTTACTTATGTTAGTTACATTTTGATTTTATTATGAATGCATTATCCTAATCAAATAATTGGTGAATTGAAAAGAATTTAATATGTAACTATTATAAACTATATTATGCATAAATATTTTCCAGTAAATTGTTAATCACTTATGTAGTCCCACAAAATTTTAATAATTATGTGATAAAGATAAATAATTTCAATTTGATCATAAAATGATAAAATACCTCAATAAAATATTATGTCTGTAAAGTCATCAATATGTTCTGTTCGAATTGAACTATATATCAATGTTTTTAACTAGACAATGATAGGGTGCTTTTATTATTCAGTGAATTTAGATATGGGATTTGGGTTTAAATATCTTAGATAATATAAGGACCAGACCTTAAACATTCCATAATATTGAATTAAATGAATAATCCAAATTGAGGATCTTTGTAGGTTTATAGTTTTATAGAATTAAGACATAACTATTACATCTCAAAATATTACAAGGTACACACTTGTACACAGTTTCTATTTTTTTATAAAATAAAAACTCTTAAAAAAATTCATGTCCAGTTCAATGTTTTAGACAGCATGACTTTTCCTTGATCCCATCCTTGATCCTATTCATCTTTATGTCATTTGAAATCATTTCAAAACATTTGATGATCATAAAAAGCTCAGTAAGGGTAATGAAACAATGAAATAAAACATTTGTTCATAAATACATACACAACATGAACTTATTTACTTTCCACATGGAATCATAATATTTTATAAATAACACATAGAAATCATAAATCATAAAGGTAACTTGTGGAGTCCAGATCATAATTACAATATAGCTATCCCAACTACATAGGGAGTTAAATTGGAATACCCATCACAGTATATTCCCTAAATCTATTAGGAGAATCATTCATGTCTACGTCTGTCATGTTACCCAATGCATTGGAGAGCTATCTCAGGTTCACCCACCCTAGGTTTGTCACAGAACCACCCCGTATACATAAATAATTCCCAAGAACCATAAAATGATCAAAACATATAACATAAGCATAAATGAAAGACAACATTTCCAAATTGAAAAAAAATATAATCTCAATTTATTGACATAATAATTCCATTCTCAATATCATTTTCAATTTCAAAATACCTAAAAGTAGTATATGGTAATTGTTTTCCCTTTTAAAAATATTATGGCTTGTTAAGGAAGCCAAAGATCAGATAATACTCGCGTGAGTGGAAAGGTCGTTGTCACCGATTACGTAAAAAAATATTCCTTTTTTTCATTTAGTAAAATATTTCGTATAAAATTATTTCCTTTGAATGAAATGAAATGTCAAGGGGGTTTATACACTATATAATATAATGTCGTGTATAAAACCAAATATGCCTCAATGAAAGGAGATTGAGACGAAGTCCATTACCTCAAGTCTGACATTTCTCGGTCATTATTTAATCTATTGAATAATAAACTAAAGTTATGTTCAACATGATTAAGAACCTTTTTCAAGTTTATAATTCCTTTTATATAACTTATTACAATGTTATAAACATTTTTTATTCATTTCTACTAATATTGGTTGTTTTGTCGATTCTTGTATCTTGTGTCAAAGATGAAGACCATATAGTTACAAGTTGTTCACATGGTAAAAAGTTCATTATATCCAAAATTATATTCAAGATTTAGATATCATATATATCATATATTTCCATTATATACATTTATTTATAATAGTACATAACATTTGGAGGTATGAAATGAAATTCACTGTTCATGGAGACGGTAAGTCATATGTACGCATGAACGCTACTTTCATTTCTATTTCTTATTTTAATGGAATTAAAACAAAATGATACATATGTATATAATAATTCCAGTAAAATATCATATATAAAATCATTAACCATATCCTGTATACGTCCCACGAATGCCATGAACGAGTCATATCACTTTAAGGGGTGCTAGTCCGCACGCCCTCAAATGAAATCATCATGTTTACACATAATGGAAACCATAAAGGTAAACTAAAAAAATACATAATCATAAACAAACATAACATAATATATATAATATATAAATAAATTGATATCTTAATGGACACAATGAGAGGCAGAAGGATATAATCGAACAATCATCGTTTCATGTTGCGTTAGTCTGTCATCCACAGAAACATTATGTTTTTTAATCCACTAAATGGAGGTTTCTGTAAGTGTAGTTCAAATAATTGTCATAGGAACATCCTAGTATATTGACGATACTGGTGTTGTTAAAAAATAGAAAAATAAAAAGAGTTCATGGGTTGGAGAAGTAAAATAATGATAAAAATTTAAAAGAAACGATTACATTTAATTTGGGTAACTCCTTTTAGTAAGAACCAAAGGACTTCTTGAAGTGCCTTCTTCCAAAGGTAAAGATTCTAGTTGAAGGAGAGGGGGTAGGGAGCTTAATTGGGCCGATGTTGGAAGATCCAATAGGCTTGATAGGTGTAAGGAATTGGGTAGAAATGGTGTCTTTTATATGGGGGAGGAGAGGCTCTTTAAGAAAGTGTGATAATATTTTTTTATTATATAATGATATTCAGTTTCAAAAGGTCCAAATATCATTATAGTCGAAGATAAGATGACTCATGGTCGAAATAATATCAAAAAATAAGTATTGTACACGTTTTGGATAATATTTTAATCATTATAATCTTATTTATTTATATCATATATTAATGTGGTAAATACCGCATCAATATCGTGTAATAAATAATTTAATTTATTAGATTTCATTAAACTATAAAAAATATACCATGACTTAGGAAGTCATTTTAAATTTCCAATTAATATTTATAGTTGAAAAAAATAACTTATATAACACCATGTAATAATTAATTTACATAGATATTTTTGTTTTTGTCATTTTTGTCTTTACTTAAAATTAATTAATCTAAAATGTCTTTCTCATCCATAAATGGCTACATGGGGTCCAAAAAAAAGACCCAAAGATGACCATGGTCATCCATTACTCATTCAATAAGGTGTGGAAAAGTTTTAATGTAATTTTAAATTATTATAATATCATTTTAACTTAAATTACATTATTTACCATTAACCGCGGTAAATAAAAGTTAATGGTTACTATTCACCAAAAATTATTTTCATCTTATTGAACCAAATTTTATTTCTTGATATTAAATATGTATCTTTGATTTTTTAAATACAACTCACAGAAGTGATAAAATTTCACTTAAATGAAAAAATTATTTTCTTAACAACTACTATGCGGTTTCACAATTCCTAAAAAATTGATGTTTTTAAGAAAAATACCAAAAATTCAGCCTAAACTATATTAGATATTTTGAAATAAAAACTAATGTATATTTTACAAAATCCATAACATAGAAGTTTCATTAATTAATTTAAAAATAATTTTCATTGTCAAAACAAATAGCATGTTTTTTTCGAAACAATATTTATCAAAAGAGTGTTATTTGTTTATGTACAATTTCAAAGTGAAATCAATTATAATTAAAAAAATTAGATTAAATTATAGAAATTTATTTTAATTAAACATTAAAAGTAATTAAAAAAATAATATAACTATATAAATAAATTAGATTAAAACACAGTTTGGAATAAATTACAATATTTTTACTATTCATTAAAAAATAAAATTTATTAGAAAAATGCCAACAATTTACACAAAGTAAATTATGAAGTCCCTATTCTAAATATAGGCTTTATATGAAAAAATAGAGTGTATTAAAGTGACCTAATCTATATTTAAAGAGGGTTAACCATAAAAATGTGGTAAATTGACCTTTAAATGTAAATTATGCGTAAAATTAGTTTCATTAACATTTTAAGCGTCTAAATTTTGTTGGATAAATGTAAATATATTTGGAAAACATGTATAATAATATTGTAGTTTTTTTGTTATTTCCTGCTAATACAATAGCTAATAGTTAGCAACCATTTAAAATAATCATAATATATTATTAGTTTGCAACGTAAGATTTCAAATAAACCCATTGTTGTGTGTCGGGTACGCTATCGAACAAATCAACCCCTTTAAAATAAAATTAATATTTAACTCACAAATATTAACAAATACGAAATATGTCTAATTAATTATTTAAATGTGATGTAACATCCTTCCCCACTGTTTTTAATTGTGTCCTCACTGTATGGATTATCAAAATAAGTGGAGGTATTTATACCTCATTGCATTTTCAGATTCTCAGGTTCCTTATTAATCCATATGGGTTTTTTCACAAAAACATTAACTGGTGAATTACCTTATTCCACAACACTTGCTCTCTTTGGTCAATAATCTCAACTGGTTTTTCTTCATAAGAGTGATTTTTTTCCATCTGAACTACCTTTGGGATCAAAATATGAGATAGATATGGCATATAGTATCTCAACATCAAAACATGAAAATCATTGTGTACCAGGGATAAACTTGGAGGTCAATCCAATATGTATGTAACTGATCCAAAATTCTCAAAACTTTCATAAGGTCCAATGAACTTTGGACTCAAATTTCCCTTCTTACCAAAACACATCACACTTTTCCATGGAGAATCATTGAAAAATACATGATCACCTACCTCAAAATAAATATCTTTCCTCCTGTTTCTTCATAACTATTCTGTGGACTCTTAGATGTTCTACTGTTCTTCTAAAACTATTAAACTTTTTTCTTCCATCTCTTCTACAAATTTTGGTCCCATCATCTTCCTTTCACCTACTTCATCCCAAAAATCTGGTGTTTGACATTACTTTCCATATAATCCCAAAAATGGAGCCATGTGTATACTGGAATGAAAACTATTATTATTTAAAAATCCATCCAATGAAAGATGTTGGTCCTAACTTCTCTGATAATCCATAGAGCATGCCTGTAACATATCCTCCAATTTCTGAATTGTTCATTATAATTTCACATCTGATTGAGGATGAAAAGCTATATTAACATTTAACTCAATACCCAACAACTTTTAAAGGCCTTTACAAAAGTTAGAAGTAAACTTGGGTTCATGATCAGATACAATGGAGAGTGGAACTCCATGCAACCTGACTATCTCTTTAACATATAAACAATAATTTTTATCTAGAAAAACTGTATCTTGAATAGGATGTAAATCAAAAGATTTAGTCAAATGATCTACAATAACCTAGGTTCCATTATTACCTTGATATATATTTGGTAATCACAAATCGAAGTCCGTGGATATATTTTTCTATTTACACTCTGGCATCAGTAAAGGCTAAAGCATTGCTTTACTTAACTGCCACTATTCTTTCACCTAATGACAAGTTAAACACTTCACAGTAAAATCAGAAATATCTCTTTTCATTCCATCCCACCAGTAAAACTCACGAAGATCTTTTTACATCTTAGTACTGAAAGGATGAACCAAAAATGGGGAACTATGAGCTTCACATAGCAACACATTCTTCAATTTTGAATCACAAGGCACACATAATATCTTTCTAAATCTCAAATCACAATGATTATCAATGTTAAAATCAGGAAACATATACATCTGAACCTACTATACCTTTCTCTGTAACTCATTGTCTTCCTTCTTTTCTTACTTTATTTTGTCTGGTAGTGATAAATTCACTGACACATGATAAAAAATAGATGAATTCTATGCACCAAAAACTTCTATGAAAAATTTAATCAAATCAAAAACCAAAGGACATTGTTAAAAACATAACAATTTTAATGAAGATTTACTTTTTCGACTCAAAGAATCAGACACATTATTTTTTTCCAGATGGTAATTGGTCATGCAATCATAATCCTTTATTAATTCCTACCATATCCTCTATCTCATGTTTAATTCATTAAATGTGAATATATACATTATTCTTTTATAGTCAATATATATTTCACATTTTACTCCATAAAAATGATGCCTCCAAATTTTTAAATAAAAAACAATAGTAGTTAATTCCAAATCATTTGTAGAGTAATTTAACTAGTGAAGAATTATCTTATGTGAATCAAAAGAAATTACCTAATCATTCTTCATAAGTACACATCCATTTCCTTTTAATGAAGCATCACTATAGATAAAAAACTCAGCATTTATGGGTGGCAGGGCAAAAACAGAAGCATTCACCAATATTCTCTTCAATTTCTGAAATCAATCATCACATTCTTTGGTCTAGATGAACATATAAACTTTTCGAGTTAACTTAGTCATTGGACTAGATAAACGTGAAAAATATTCAAAAAACCTCCGGTAATAAACTTCCAAACCATGAAATCTATAGATAATGGTTATATTTGTGGGTCTTGGCCATTATTCGACATCTTTTGTTTTAGCAGGATCTATTGTTATGACATTTTTTATAAACAATGTGTCCAACGAAAGAAACTTGTTGTAACCAAAACTCACACCTGCTGAAGATCCCATAACATTTCATTTATTTTATGGTTTTCAAGACAACCTGTAAAATAGTTTAATGTTCCTCATAACTTTTGGAATAAACCAAAATATCATCAATGAACACAACCACAAACATATCAAAAAACTCACGGAAAATTCTATTCATAATATCGATGAATACATCAGGTCTATTGGTTAAACCAAAACGAATAACTACAAATTCATAATGTCTATATCCAGTACGGAACGCTATCTTTAGAACATCTGCTTCATTTACTTTTAACTGATTGTACCCCGACCTCAAATCAATCATCGAGAAATATAGAGCTCCCTAGATCTGAAAAAACAATTCATCGAAGTGATGAAAAGGATATGTATTCATAACAGTGATGGTATTCAATTCTCTATAATAAATGTAATTTATCATGGAAATATATTTCTGTTTAACAAACAAGACAGGAGCACCACATGGCGATGTGCTTGGTCGAATGAATCCTTTATCTAATAACTCTGGCAGTTGCTTATTTTACTCTTAATGTTAAATTTGATCCATTCAATAAGGGGTTTTTTTAATTGGCTTAGAATCAAGAACTATGTCAACAGTAAAATCAACATTCTAATCAGGTATAATACCAGGAAACTCATCAGGAAAAAAATCAAGGTTCACATTTACCACTAGCATAACATTAATCTGAACAGTTCCTTTATTTTCAACAACATGTGCATGGTAACATTAATTTATATATTTTACTAGTTTCTAAGATTTCTAATATGATATCAATACCAGTAGTTCGTTTTTGTACAAAAAATATAAATCATTATAAAATCAAACCTCTTTAGCTCTGTAGTCAATCATAGAATGATTAACTGATAGATAATCCATGCCAAAAATTACATCATACTCTAATAGAGGAATAAAAATAAGAATTGCAGGTAGAATCATTCTGCACACAAGCACAAGAATTTTCTTATATTCTCTTTTTGTATCAATATATCTACTATGTGTTTTTACCATAATTTATATATTAATATCTTTACATGAAAGTCCAAATTTACTAGAAAACTTCTCAAAAATTAAAGAGTGTGTAGACCCTGAATCAAAATAAACATTGGCATAATCTGAACAAACAAACGGTGTACCTGATACAACTTCATTTTATGGCCCAGCATCTACTTAAGTAGTTGAAAAGGATTTCACCACCCCATTCTTTTTTGCCTTGTTTCTTTCTTTTAGTTGATTTAATTGTTGGAAAATAATTTTCATAATGACCCATTTCATTTCACTAAAAAAATATACTAACTGTAAATCAGATTTTGTATTACCATTACCCTGATCTTTTTCAATGAAATTATGAGTGTTATGTCCCATTTTACCACTACGGTAGCTCTTACCAGAATTCAAAAGGAATTTCCAAGCATTCTTTTTACCATAATTTTTACAAAATGTAAAATTATGTTTCTTAACATCAGACTTTTTTGAAGATTAATTCCTTTTAACCTTCCACCTCAATGTGTTATTCTGTTTTTTATCAAAAAACACAAGATCATCAGCAACTCCATTTCCACCTTCTGCGCACAACGGAAAAGTCTTTCATAACTTTTGAATTCATGAGAATCTACAACCCTTCGATACTTTGGTAATAATCATGAGTAAAAATGGTTGATTTTACTATCAGGATATCATATGGAATTTAGAGAATAGCTTTCCAGTCTAGTGAATTTTTATTCATAAGCAGCCATTGAGTCATCCTCCTGCCTCAATTCTGGGAATATTTTTTCCATCATAAGACAAACCACCTTAGGAAAATATTTCTCAAGAAACATACCTTTGAATTCTTCCCAATCGAGAGCATCAATCTCTTCACTATCCCTGATATATTTCACCATCGACCACCACTGATCAGCTTCACCTTCAAAATGGTACACATAAAGACTAACCTTTTTATGTTTTTAACAACCCATGACACTAAAAATATTCTCATGTGCTTTAATACACCCTTCATCTAGAACATGGTAAGTTGATTCTTTGAATGATGCAGGGATGTTTCCACATGAAATACTATATTATTGAGATGTTCCACTACTGTTGATATTGCTGATCTAGTACATGGATAACACATAGAAATAATAAATAATAAAGGTATCTTATAGAATCCATAACGTATTTACAATGTAGCTATCACAGATTCATATGAAGTTACTTTGGAATACCAATCATAGTATATTCCCTAAATCTTTTAGATGAAACATTCATGTTTACCTCCATCACGTTACACAATGAGTTGGAGAACTATCTCGAGATCACCCACCCTAGGTTTATCATGAAACCACCTGTATACATAAATAATTTCCATGATCCTTTACAAGATCATAACACATAATATAACCTTAAAGGAAAGATTACATTTCCAAATTGCAATATCAAGATATCAATTCAAGATATTTAAATAATAAATCCATTTTAAAAATAATTTTCAATACCAAAATACGTAAAAAGAGTATATGTTATTTATTTTTCCTTTTAAAAACATTAGGACTTGTTATGGAAGCCAAATATCAAATAATACTCATAGAAACAGAAAGCTCATTGTCACCTCATATGTAAAAAAACATTCATTTTTGTTGTTTTGTATAACATTTTGTTAAAAATGATTCTCATTGAATGAATTGAAATGTAAAAGGGGATTATATACTATATAAAAAGGTCGGGTATTAAAATAAATATGCCTCAATGAAAGGAGATTGAGACGATGTCCCTTACCTCTTGCCTGACATGACTCGATCATTCTTTGATATCCTAAATAATGAACTAATGTTAATTTATAATTTCTTAACAACATTTTCCAAGTTTATAATTTCTATTATATCACTTATTTCCATGTTATAAACATCATGTAATCATTTAAGTTAATTATGGTCTATTTTTCGATATTTGATACTTGAGTAAAAAATGAACACCATATAGTTACAAGACGTTCACATGGTCAAAATTTCATTAGGTCAAGAATTATATTCATGATTTAGATATCATATATATCATATATTTTCAATATATATATGTATTTATTATAGTACATAAAATTTGGAGGTATGAATTGAAATGCACCATTAATGGAGATGGTAAGTTGTACGTACGCATGAATGAAACCATCATTTCTATTTATTATTTTAATAAAATTAAAACATAATGACAATAAGTATATAATTATTCCATTATAATATCATATATAATATCCTTAACTCTATAGTTTATACATCCCACGTATGGAATGAATTAGTCATATCACTTTGAGGGGGCGGTAGTCCGCACTTCCTCAAATGAAATTATCGTGTTTACACATAATGGAAAAAATAAAGGTATTCTATAAAAAAATACATAAGAATAACGAAAATATTAAAAAATGATATATAAATATAGTTCCATATTAATGGCCACCATTAGAGACGGTATGATATAATCTAACAATCATCGTTTTGTGAGGCATTAGTTTTCCATCCGCAGAAAAATTATGTTCTTCAACAATTAGATGGAGGTGTGGGTAAGTGAAGTTCCAATACTTCTCATAACAACATCCTAGTATATTGAGGATACTGGTGTTTTTATAAAAGAAAGGAATAAAATGAGTTTAGGCGTTGGAGAAGTAAAATAATACAAATTTTTTTAAAGGAAATGTTTACCTTTAATTTTGGTAAATCCAATTGGATTGAACCAAATGACATATTGGCATGCCTTATACCTAAGGTAAGGATTCTAGGTGGAGGAGAGGGATTTATGGAGCTTAATTGGGCAGATGTTGGATGATCGAAGAGGCTTGAGAGGTGTGATAAATTGGATAGAAGTGGTCTCATTTTATAAGGAGGGGGAGAGGATCTTTAGAAAAGTGTGATAATATTATTTTATTATATATTGATATTCTTTTTTAAAGGGTCAATAATCATTATAGTCGAAGATAAGATGACTCATGGTCGAATTGGAATCATACAATAAGAATTTGACACGTTTTGGATAACATTTTAGTCATTATAATTTTATTTATTTAAATCATTTACTAATGAGGTAAATACTTCATCAATATTGTCAAGACAAATACAATGTTTTTAAGAAACAATAACTATCAAAATATTGACACTTGTTCATGTAAACTTTCAATGTGAAACTAATTTCAATTACCAACATTGGATTAAAGGGTAACAATATATTTTAATTACACTTTAAAACCAATAAAAAAGATAATCTAACTATATAATGAAATTAGAATAAAACATAGTTTTGAATCAATATACAATTTTTTCACTATTCATTAAAAAAATGACTTTATCGGAAAAATAACCAAAATTTGCACAAAGTAATTTTTAATTTCCCTATTATAAATAAGGACGTTATTTTTTCAAATATAATGTATTAATGTGACCAAAACTATATTTAAAGAGGGTTCTCCATTAAAAGTAGGTAAATTGACCTTTTAATGTAAATTATCCTTAATATTAGATTCATTCACATTTTAAGACTCTATCATTTATTCGATAAATTTAAATACATTTGAAAAACAAGTATAATCATATATGAGTTAGTTTTGTTCATTCCCTCCTTTAAAACGACATGAAGATAAAACCATTTAAAAAAATAATATTATATTATTAGTGTGCAACATAAGATTTCAAAGAAACCCATCATTGATTATTGGGTACGCCATCGAACATAGCAACCCCATTAAAGTAAAATTAATATTTAATTAACAAATATTTATAAATATGAAATATGTCTTATTCTTTATTTACCTGGGATGTCACAGATAACATCAATGGTTACCATTAAATGATGCAATTTTGTTAATTTAGAGGAATTTATTGAGGAAATCATAATTAAGGAATTTATGATTTGGGAGTCCACTAAAATTATCAATGAATTGTTAGTAATTTCAGTGGGCATTTAAAATTCCTACATAAAATCTTTTGAGTTCTTGAAAACCCAATTTTAGTGTAATGATATGCGTAAAATGGATTATTTCAAATAACATTACCAGGAAACAAGATATTTTGATTCCAATTTTGTGGTATTTTGGGTTTTTATTAAATATTGGAGACTATTAAATATAATATTTTTTAATTTTTCAAATTTTATGACATAATATACTTAAATTATGATTATATTATCTTATAAAAACTTAAATGAAATTTCATCAAACATATCATTGTGATCCATACATGATATGGAAAACCTTCACACTAAAACAAATTTACAAGAGTGAAAATTGTGCCTAAATTCCTCTATTCCCCATTTAAAAAATTGTATTAGTTGGAAGAATAAATAGTAGTTATTCCTAGAAAAGAGGAATTTGATGAAGAACTCTCTATTAATGAGAAACATATGAATGCTTCTATAAATTTTAATTGCTTCATTATATCATCCATGTTCATTAATATTTTGATTCATCATGTACAAATTGATGCATATATCATGTTGTCTCACCTAAAAGGTATCTATTAAGAGAATGCAAGACAAGAGATGTATGAGATCTCCAATACTTTTATCATAACAAAACACGGAGAGTCTGCACTAGTTGGGCCTCCTATGATAAATAATATCTTCTACATTGATTGGTTGTACATCGTATGGTTTAAATTTATATATGTGTTTCATACAGATATCATACAATTTTCACTACTAAATTCCTTCTCAATATCTTTTGTGAATTTTAATATTTGAAATAATGGGAAGAGTTTTCCAAAACATATGACATTTTTTTCTCTATGTGGGGATGAACACGGGGATTGATATTCTTATGGTCTTTATAGTGATCAATGTAAGGAAAAACATAAAAAAGGGACCCCTGACTTATAAAATGTCAAATTCTCTTATGAATAGTCCTTTAATGAAGAAGAATATCTAGTGGAAGGGAAAGAAAAATGAACTAATATGTTTTGTATTTTGGAATCAAGGAAACTGGAAGATGAATTTCAATAAGAATAAAGGGGATGCAAGATGTTAATTCGTTATTGAGTTAAATCCTTCCATTTCTACACATTGTGAATTATATAAATATTTTTGGTGCTCATATATATATATATATATATCCAAATATAGTAACCAAGATGATTTCTAATGATATATAGATGAGATATGGATTTGTGAGATTCCAAAGGTGCGAGGGTAGATACTAGGTTAGTTGGTGACTAAAACCATTCATTTCTAATGGTAATTATTTTTTTATTATGATATTTTATTATGTACCAACAATTTCCATTAACAATATTTATATGTCATGTCTGGGTAAAAATTGTTATATTTTTTTATTTTTGAATTAGTGTTGTTACTATTATAAGGAAAACATATTATATGGTATGGAACATATAAATAATTATCTTCAAGTATTATATTATTAAATCCAAGTGTAGAAAACTGATAAAAAATCATTTTTAAAAAACTCAAATAACACCGTGTTGTGGTATCACCATCTTGGTCATGTAAATTAATAGTGTTTGACCGAGATTTGTAAAGATGGTTATTTAGACTCGTCTATAAAAAACCACATGATGTACTTCATTTATATTTACATGTAAAAATTACCAAACCACCATTCAGTGGACATGGTCAAATTTCCACTAAATATCTATGATTGGTACACAATAATTTGTGTGGACCATTTCTAGTAAAATATTTATTTGTTGATTCATACATCATTCATTTTACTACTGAATTTTGTTGATTATAATATATCTACTTTATCATGTATATGTCTTATTCCATTGATAAGCTATTGTAATTTATGAATGATGTATATAATCACCATGGTAAAAAGATAAAGATTCTTCGATCAGATCATGGTGGTGAATATTAGACAAAGAGTTCATCAATATTCTACATGTTTTTGGGAATCTATATCATGTCACACTACCTAATACAAAAAATATAATGGTTATAGTGAAATGAGGAACCATTAATAATTGGATTTGGTAAGGTAGTTAATGTGTGATGCAGATATTCCATTATACTTTTGGGGATATTCTTTAAAACTATGACACACAAATTAAACCAAGTTCAACTAATGAATAAATTGAATTGTATTTGAGTAATGGAGTAGAATTCTACCAATTTAATTTCATAAAAATGTATTGGGTATAAAGGAATTTTTTAGGTCTTATCTAGAAAAATAACTAGCATCGTGAGCGCATAAATATATCAATATAAGTTATCATAAAGAATCCATGATATACTATCTATAAAGACCTCCTGAAATGAATGTAAATGTAACCAATAAATCCAACTTTATTGAGAGGGAGAACAACTTAAAAAAATATAGTGGAATTGCAATTTACATTGATGAATATGATGCTCAAAATACAAAAGATATGCTACAAGAACAGATTCCATGGGACCTTAAGGAAGAATTAATTCCTAAAACACATATAATCTGTAAGAGAATAAAATATATAATTCTACTAGAGAGATAGGGTTTTTGGTCACCAATGATGGTTACTAATTATTCATGGACAATGATGAACCTATATCCAATCTAGAGAAAGTATATAGTTTATATGATACAATATCGCTATAAGACTTGTATTATGATATGGATTCCATATTTCAGAACCATGATTCGGTACTTGATGATGTGTTAATTTATGTATATCATTTTGGTTGAAATGGGGATCATTTTGAAATTGGACATGGTATGTAATGTATTTACCTATAAATAATCGATAGTTGAAAAAGGTTTTTAACAGAGTCAAGGAATTTATTATGATGAAAAATCTATTCATGTTTACATTGTTAAATCCACTAGATTCATACTGGATATAGCATATTACCATAACAATGAAATATGGAAAATGGATGTCAATAATACAATCCATGATGAGAACATTCAAGAAGATTTAAATATAACAGAACCATAAGGTTCTATGACCATAGGTGATGCAAAAAGGATTTTCAAGTTGTAGATATATATTTAAGGATTGAAGCAACCATCTAGGTCAGGGAAAATTAAAATCGATGAATGAATAAAATAATTTAGTTTCATTAATAATGGATTTTAGTAGGGTGTTTACAAATGGTTTAATGGGAATATGACCATTATAATAGTTGTATATGTTGATGACATATTACATATTGGAAATAAAATACAATTATTATTATATATTAAATACTATTTGAACAAGTACATCTTCACCAAGGAAATAGGGTAAGGATCTTATATTCTAGTGATCAATATCATTCATGACGTCACTAATAGGTTACTTGAACTGTATAAAATTTTATATTTACAACTGATAGTATAAGGATTTAGAGTGGAAGAATACAATAGGGGATTGATTCCTTTGAGACATAGTCTACATCATCCTATGAGAATGTGTCCCCAAAAAATTGAAATATATAATTAGTAACATCTCATACGATTTAGTGATAGGTGCAATCAGGTATTCTATGTAATATACAACACATGTTTTTTCCTAGGAATTATCATGGTTGGATGATATAAAAAGATCCCAAAGAATTACACTGGACTGATGTTAAGGAAATCATTATGTATTTGAGAAGAACTATGTGTATATAACATATGTAGGGAGGAGAAATGGTGCTTGTCACTATGGTTTATAATAATACAAGTTAATAGATATATCAAAATTAATTTATGTTGTCATAAAGGTAACTTATATGTCTCAACGAGGGATATGTTGGATGGAAAAGTGCAATAAATCTAGTTGTCACTGATTTTATAGAGGAGTCATAGTATATAGAATCTTTTGATGCAACCAAATAATATTTTTGGATTTAGTAATTTTTACAGGAGTTTGGTGTAGATACAATAATAATTACCCTAGCACATTTTATTGTGGAAAAAGAATAATTAATCACATAAGAGAACGTCATGCATCTATTGAATAAAGGCTTATCTCATCAAAATTAGAAAAATCATGTGAGAGTTAATAGACTGATGGTTGATAGTAGATGTCTCTTATTCAAATGGATGTCAGTAAGAGTTGTCTTCCTAGAAAAAACAACACTGTATTTTATGATAAACATTTATTCATTTTTTTAATATTAATAATAATCATATCACATCATTATTTTTCTTCTACATGATGTGGAATGGTATAATTTCCTAAGATTAGATGTCATGCTAAAATTTCATAGTACATCCCTACAATGATGGGAACCCATATATTCTATAAAACTATTCTTGAATATATGTTCTATATCCATATGATATCATTTTAGGGAAAAATTGATACATGCCATTAGTGGTGGAGACTCATTAGACTTATAGGTAGCTTTTCATGGTGTACAGTCATTGTAATATCTAATAGGATGTTATTAGAATGAAACCCACTAGTACAAAACACAGATTAATATGTATTTTTGGATGATCCACATAGTGTTTTTTTATATTGGTCCATAGATTATAAGATTATTTTCAATGAGTATTATGAGTCCCACACTTATATGTATTGATAAAAACTATAAAAACATGTGTTGATGGAATGGTAGGATACTTTGGGTACTTCATGAGTAATATTGCGTTAATCAATACCATGAGAATGGATTTCTCCATTATATTAATTAAATTATTTTAATATCTTAGTTCCATTGATGGATATTATATATCCTAACTAATTTCATTTACATGGTGTTTTATATGATTGTCATATTTTCAGAATGTCAATGAAATAGATATTCATCATATATATTGATTTCATGAGAATAAACCCTAATATATTATGTATATTCGGATAAATGGTGTATATCGCATGATAAGCTTTTGTATGTGGTGACATGTCACTACAAAATTAACATCTTTGACTATCGGTGCATTTTCAAGTTCCTATACATTATCCATGGAATTTAGGTTTCTTCACCTTATAAAATTGAGAAATAGACTTATAGCATCATACATGAAGGTTCTCAAGAATATCAGTAAAATAATATAATATTTTTTTATTATTAAATAGTTTGAATAAATATTATTCCCACATGTGGTTTGATAACTATTCTTGTATACTTTATCACATTAATTTCATAACTAATTATTTGATAGTGTATATTGTTATTGGAATATTTTTTAAATATTTATTTATTATTTAGTTATTATAATATTTTTTTTAATTATAGAATAATGTAGTTTTATTTATTGTATAAAAAACTAATATCATTCAAGGGATGATAAATATATTCATCAATGAATAAAATATTTAGTAGAGGTAATTCTATATCTAATTAAATAAATTATAATCAATATGTGAAGATATCCAATATCTAGTTCTGGAATTCGTAAATGTATCTATAATTGATTCAATTCCATTTATCATAGTGGTTAAACAACATATAGATCAATTATTTATCATAGATTAAGAAAAAAAATTAAGTTGTGCACTTCCCATGACATGCATCCACTACACCCAGAACCTACAAGGTAATTTTCATATACATATATCATAAACATCAAATTATGTCCTTATGAACATCAAAGGGGAACTATTTTTCAAAATTAAATATAACCCCCCAATATATAGCATATAATACTGATGAAAACGATTAATTCTTTTTGAATCAACCCATTCCAAGTCAAATAACAATATACTAATTTTAGGTTAATTTTATAGTGTGAAGGACTCATAATGGAATCTAGTGGGGGACATAGTGTAGAGACGAAATGTATCTCTATTATATTTTGTTTTGTGATATCTTAAAATTAAAAGAACAAAAACCACTTAAAACTTACTTCAATCTAATTTAATTAATCACATGTTAATTTCTTAATAGCAAACATAAATTGAATTTTTTTTCATTTTAAATAATATTAACTTTTATGGTTGTTTGTTTATATCCCAAGGGGAAAGCTTATATATTGACTCATATATTAATTGAGGTGAGAGAGGTATATTTTAGAAATATGAACAACTCCATAAAATTTATGATTTCCTTCTAATTCTTTATTTTTAATAAGGATGTATTCTATGGAAATCAACCAAATGAGGAAGTATAGTCTAACAAAAATGACAGAAAAACATGATGTCACTTCAAATAAAAACCTAACAATAGAGGATTTGTGTACCCCTACAAAATTAATTCTTCATACCATATAAATTATTATATTAATAACTAATTTTTTTACAAATCATACTCTCTCATATTGAATTAAAAAAATTTAGGGTTATTTCCCTCAATCAGGAAACTTGTATAGTCATATTTGAAACAAAAAACACAACATATTGATATTCAACAATAATGTTCTTTCGTAACATAATATTATTAGATTATTCACCATCACTAGTCATAGACTTATGTGTCCTCAATGGGACATAATGAGAACCTATAATATTATAATGACCAGTATAAAATATGAAATAAATTCAAAAATTAAACACTAAATAATAAAATAACCATTATTATAGGATATGTTTAATTATTTACAAATTTTACATTCCAACATTTTATTAATTTAAAAGTATGATACATTATAAGGGACTTGCATATCAGGTATTGAAGGTGACAGTAGAAGAGGAACTGTTGGGTTTGTTTCCAATGTAATAACTATATTATAATGAGCATAATTTGACTAAATGCTACATCATCAATATACTTATGCTCATAATAAGAGAGTAAATGTTATTTCTGTACACATTGTAGAATATATGGTAGAATCATATGGTAACCAAATTTTATAATCCTAATATAATATCAAAAGAAATAAAAAAAGAGATCTAAAGAACAATAAACCATAATTTTATAATGATGAAGTATATCATAACTTTATACAATAACCATTATTGTCTCCCAATTTTTTAAAAAAATTATTATAAAATGAATAATAATACAAAATTATGGATTCATATAGTGGATATGAGAATTTGTATAGTTTATCAGCATTTTGATGTTCTGGTGGAGTTCCCTAACCATAAAACAATATTAGTGGTATGATGTTCATTTAGAGGGGGTTATGTCACTAAGTATATATTTTTCTATATCCTCTTAAAATATAATTATCAAATACTATGATTTTGATATAATTCATCCCATGTATACAAATTTATATCATATGATTAGAAACAAAACAGATGCATGATTAGGTCCCTCGTAGAATGTATCTTAACTTATATTCACACTATCATTTTTTTTCTTTATCCAAAGACATTGGGATTATTTATGGACATGTATTTTTTCCCTAGAATTCTTTCAAGTAATATTTGAAGCCTCATGTCTACTAGAAATATGTGATTTTTGGGACTCTATCTTGTTGATTCCAATTTATCCCATATGACCTCACCCTTTGGATCCGTACAAATCCTTATGGAATCCGTGATTATTACATAAAATAGAATATTATGATATCACTATGAAAATACAACCTGATAGATCATAAATTCAAAAACACATTCAATCAATTATTGAAATTTCTCCTGAACCTAAAATTACATTCTTTTAGGAGTATGGATGAACAAGGGATATAATAGTGGTTACCAATTTCCAATGAAGTGGATATGTGGATGAAATTTTTTATAAACACATAGGAACATCATCCAAAAAAATAATTCTATATAATAATAAATGAATATCATTCAATTATTATTATTTTATATGGTACCCTCATTGAAGATTATCATGACAGATAATCATTCATTATTTTCATTTACATTATTAGTAATTAAATATCCTGATGATCTAAATAGAATATATACAAATTTTTATTCCCAGATCAACTTCTACTCTATATCATTGTTCATTAGAGATCTTGAACTGTCACTATTATTCCCCAACAATAATATCCTGAATCATGTTCTAGGAATATAATTATTATTTTTGAAATCATAGTATACAATTTTATCCACCATCCAACCAAAAATTGAATTTAAGGTCTTGATATGTTATACATGAGATTTCCGTTATAAATGTTTTGATGTTGGTGATATAAGATGAACAATATATAAATTTACAAGTCATTGTGCTTTCTGATTATAAACAACTTCTTTATCATGAATGTAATAAATTTTTTCACACCCATTTCTTGAATTGTAATTAATTAGAATAAATGAAAAGAAACTAATAAATCAAACATGTTTGAAATAGTTTTCATCATGGGTGTTGAAAAAATTCACTGATTCATTTAAATTCACCTCATTTATCATTGTACAGTTGGTTCACTATATAATATGAGTTGTACATGAAGGTATGGCCTTATGAATATGGTCTCAGGTTTATTTAGTGTCTTTTGAAAATATAATTTAAACCGCATATTGAAGATCATATTTTCCACTACATTTTTTGCTTTTTCACGTGTCTCTTTTTCCCTATGGATAAGCACAATATAATGGGAGGAGTATGTTATGTATCAAATTAGGTAGATTATAGTGCGATTTATTCCTCAAAAATCTCCCATATATTCATTTAATATTATAAAATATCTATTCTAAAATGATTTATATTGACATAGCCATCCATTAAATGTAATTTTTTAATCCAGACTCCACAAAATTAAATGGGGTTCTATTAGTTCTATTTAATTTTTATTGATTTTATAAACCCATATAGAATCACACACAATTATATTCATCAATTCAGGAATAAACATTATGAATATATGCTGTAACTAATAGGGTCATCACCAATCTATCAAAAATATAACCCCTAAAAAAAGAAACCATTTAATTACCTCTTAAATATATAATTTCTTACTTACAAATTGTTATAAATAAATAGCAATCGATGTTAGGATAAAACTAATTCCAAATCCATTATGAATCCACTTTTTAGGGATTTAAAATATAATAATTGGATCACGCCTCTTGATGGAATGAATCGAAATCAAATGAGATACTCATCATATTTTTTTTGGACTCATGAAAGTATTATTGTGAGGCATGAACCATTCCTAGAGTGGTCAGATCCTAGATGGTTTTAGTGGTTAAACCCATATCAGGGAATAAGAATGTTATTGTATATATCATGATATATTTCCCTAATAATTTCATATGGTGATATTTAGTAGACCAAAATAACATGTGTTGGTTGTACTTATCAACATTATGAATTGATGTCAAATATACCATAACCTATTAATCATGATTTATATATGATAACTTCTCCAAAAAAGAGAGGGTTTATTTTATTTTTGTTAATGGAGGAGTTAATGTTAACATAGTTATTGAATGAATACAGGGTTTGACCCGAACTGTACACATTATCTCATAACTATTATAATGTCACATGATCACGTGACTATAAACTCGTCATGTTATCCAATGATCTCAATGAATCACAAGAACACAAGATGTAAAGATAATAAAATGGTTGCTTTAACATGCATGAAACATTCCACCTCATGGTCTATCGGGATTACCATATTCAGTTATGTGATGAGGTCGTTTATTAGGAACACACACCATGGGTTAAATGATTCTATCGCATGAAAAGGAAACCATGATCTTGAAACATGATATTTTTACTTGAAAATTATTATGTGAAACATATAGGGAAAGGGAAAAAATTATGGAGATTTGGAGTATAGATTCATTGTGAAGGTATTACTTATACCTATATATCACTCAATCCCTATCAAACTTATAATGTTATTATAGAAATCCCAAGGTCCAGTATAATTCCAATATACATACTAAGTCCCAAGGAAATCACTAGAGAATTAACATCCTCAATACCATTTCGTCCAATGACTTTATAGACTATGTTTCACATCATTTTATCATTATAATCCTACTAGATAATTTTTATAAATAATAAGGGATGGAAAAAGTATGTTATCATTTTAGTACAACAGAAATTAGAATACAAAACAGAAACCATTCCATGAGTTCATATCAAATTTATAACAATTCATTCTTGTTATGTGAACGCATAACCCAAAATTAATAATGGGAAACTATGGGTACCCATCATTTAATAAGCCCATCCCAAAATTGTGACTGATTTATTGAGAAGGTTATTCTTGGTGGATCTTTAATTGGGCCTCCAATCATCATGTTAATCCTCAATGATATATGATTTCATAGACCTAGAAAATACATGATCCCAAATTGAATAAATGGTTTTTAATGGACTGATATTATTGTTGTTGTTCATCATGATACTATCAACAGTCCAATTTTTCATTTATCATGATTCTAAGTGATAATAAAAAGAGATAATATTTTATCGTATCTAATTAGTATGATTATTTTTTATAAAATTTTACCTATGAAAAATCTCCATAGTCACATGCATCACCTGAGACAATGCATGGTTTTGCAGATATGTCATTCCACCTCAATCCTATTGATATGGATTTGCTTCATTGGGAAGTGATGTTGATATCATATATATTGAAGAAACAAAAAATAATGAAATATACTATAAAACATCAAATAAAATATTCATATAAGAAACAAAATCAAAATCACATAATCAAAATGTATCTTATTTTAAAATCTGGTATGTATCTTTTAAATATACAAACATGAAAATGATTATGAGAACTATCAAATGAATAATAAATACATTAAGGAGTGGTTTTATATCCATATATTAATTAGAGGGTTATTTTCATGTGATCTATTTATGCTCCTTAGTCAAGTGACAATTGGGTGGTCTATTGGAATTATGATCACATCTTGTGATCTCTGAATGTAATACTAGTTAAAAATTCATATAAAACTATTAGAATCCATTAGTTTTATTGTCCTTATTTTATTTTTTTTTATTTATTGAAAAAACATTACTCAACCACATGACACACAATTCAACATATAATAGCACGATCCATTTTCCATTGTGAGATCGCATGACCGCGTATATATTATGTTATCACATGACCCCGCGACATTCACCCAATTAAAAATCAATTAAATTATAGAGCTTGTTTTTTTATGTGAAAAAAATTTATATCAATTACAATATGCACGTTAAATAAATACATTAAATAATAAAATATAACAACACTGAGACTATATAATCTATTTTAATCCAATTTCACTTTGGAAAATTAATTATAAAATATTCGGATGTAATATTTACGTAAATTAATATTTTACCTTAATGATAATTTATATTAATAATATCATGATGTCATGATTATACCACCATTTTCCATTAACAATTATAGTGTAATTTTAATTTATTTCCATCATTTTTTCTAGATCTGTAATAATTATGAGATCATTACCATTAGAAACTATGATTCTTTCCACAATTCCTTCCTTAAAAAATATTTTATAATTGTAACACAATTATATTTTATGAGAATAATAGGTTCAATAACATATATAGAATTAAATAAGGAACCGTATAGAATGATATAAAATGATGTTTTCCAATTATATTATATTATTGAATTAGAAGATTTGAGTTATTATATTTATATAAGAAAATACATATAAATTTAATAATGAATATTGGTATTGAATAATTAAAGGGTATAAAAAAATATTATCAATGTCATTTTATTATTCAAAGAATATTTTATTTTCTAATAGGTTTTTTTCTTTTTTGGACTGAATATTATTATTAATTTAATGAAATATTGAAAAAAATCAATATTATAAGAATTATTTTTTAAATCCTCATATCAATTTTTTTCCTTGGTTTAATAAATTTTATTTTTCTTAAATTATTTATGTTTTATTGAATAAAGTAATAAATTATGTTTTCAAATTAACATTATATTTTTTCATTATTTCACAATGTTGCAATTTTATTAAAATGGTTTTAATTTAACATTAGACATATTATATAATGGAGAATTAAATTATTATTTTATTAATTTTTATTGTTTAATTTTTTATTAATATATTTTTATACAAAATATAGATATTTTCTACAATTTTTTTAAATTTTTTTATATTCATCAATATTTTATTTTACCAATTGTAAAATTTTATTAATGAAAAATCATTTATTATATGTAATATGGAGTTTTAAATTAGTTAAACCTTCCACCATTTTATTTTTTTGATTATGAAATGTAACAACGTTAAATTTTCATTACCATGTTAAATGTATAGTGGGTTAATTAAATATCAATCTAATTTGATAATCTATACATTTCATTAAAAGGCATAAATTTATTTCAATGGATGAGGCTATTTCATCGATATTTTTCTAACTATATAATATTTAAATGTTTTTTGATATATCAAATATTTTTACTGTTATAGTATTTTCATTAATGATGAACTAAAAATTATCAATTTAATTTTTTTGAAATCATTTATATCTTTTGAATGAGATAAAAAATCATATCATTAGTTATAACAGATAATTTGAAAATATTATATATATTTCATATAATGAAATTTGTATTATTAATTTATATTGATTATATATTTTCCTTAAACTATTATATAAATCATACATAGTTCTTTTGATGGTAGTAGATAAATCTTCTGAATGATTATTTAAAAACTATAAAGGTATAATTATATGGGTTGGATATAGGGTCTAAGTATATTTATTAAACAATATAATATAATGAATATATTTTAAATTATTAGATTATAAATAAATTAAATAATTAAGGAAATTTACATTGAATTTACTAAATAATATTTATATTATCAATAATGATATGTAATTATTAAAAATGTTTTATTTTACTATTTAATAATATATATATAATATATAAATACCAAAATTTGAATGGGAAATTTTATAAAATGTAATTTAATATCAATTTATGATCGATTTATCATAGAATAATAATAATTATAACACTTTTATATTGAAAAATTCATTATAATAGTAATGGTAAAAACTTTTTAAAATATTCCTTAAAAATATATATGGTTCCAAATGACATTTAATGATATACATAATGGGGTAAAATGTTATAATAGGACCATATCATCGTTTTTAGTAAAATATCAATTTATTACTATTATATATAATATAAAATACTATTATATGCTATTATTTCTTTTATTAATGATAAATTACATTATTTATATATTATAATTATCAATATTTTTTAAAATGATATAAATTCCATTAAATTATAAAAATTTAATAATGGAATGTAATGTGGTTTTGATAATCAATTTTTGGATACTTATGTTTTACTTTTCCATTTATTGTGGCTTCCTTGAAGACTAGAATGTATAAAAAATTAATATCAATATTATTTTCAATATGTATTATGTGAGTTTATAATTAAATTGGAATGATTAAAATGTAAAAATAACCTAATCAATTTTCTTTTGAACAATTTTTTTTAGATTCATGCACATATTATATTATAATTATATCATCTTTTAGAAACTATTTGTGAAGAATTATTATATTATATGTAAAATTTTTATGTGATTCAATTAGTGTCTCTCCACTCAATATAAAATTGAACCACATGTCCTTAAGTATTCACAATTTATATGAATTGTAGGCTATAAGATAACAAATGTGTGAAAAATAATATATTCCTTTACAACCTCCAAGATATTTTATATTCCACCCATAATAAAATTTATTAAAGGAATAAATTCTAACCTAGTATGGGTTTCACAATAAATATAAATAAATATTAACCATGAATTTTCACTTTTATCTCTTCTTATAACTACCATAACTCAATAACATCTATAAATAAATATTTATTTTTGTATCACAATTATAAAAATATTTTTATACTTTTTTTATTTTGTAAATGATCCACATTCTCTTCATACTATAGAAGTTTGAAGTATCAGTTTTAAATAATTAAATATTATTTTATCTATTTAGAAATGTAAGTAATTTTACATATAGGGGTCTATATCATTGTACTTAACCCTTTTTGTGATTTTAATCCCCATGGTTCATATATGAGGCTTGTAATTTTACATAATGTTGTTGGATACAAAAGAATTGAAATTGGAAGAATTATCATCATGTAATGTTACATGACGTGAAATGGTAGTTCACAGCCTATGCAGGGTAGGTTAATAAATTTGGAATTTTTTGGGATAATAATAAAATGTAGATAAGTTTCTTTCAATTCATATCAAAAAGTATTCGATAATGTTTAAATAGATTACATGTTATGTAAATCACCATTGAAAAACATATTTTAAATTTTATTACATTAGTTTATTTTAAAAAATATTATGGTCTATAGTTCCTACGTGTCTTCTTTTATGTTTGTATTTCGTATTCAATCTTGGGTGAAACAAATAATGTTTTACTGCTATTTCTTTAGGTTTTTTCTTGTTTGGTCTTGTATAATTTCCATTTTTCATCCAATGTGATGTATCATGATCTCTCTTGTTTCTAATCATGGATTTATAATTTTTTATTATTGTTTTTATTGTTTGGAATCCTAGTATCAATGTATATCAATAAGGATACATGGTCAAATATCAATAATTTTCTAATTTGTAGTGAGAATAATCTTGAGATAATTTGAGGTAGTCTACTCATTTATTCTCTTTTATTTATATGAATTAAAAAATTCATCAAGGTTTTGAACATAGTATTGATATGAAATTAACCAAAAATTAAATAACTTGATTAAATAAAATTTTATAATCACATATTGTTAATGTTAATTCTATTTATAGTGATAATAGTTTGCATTGTGAATTTTATGAAATTATTATATGAATGATATGATTTATTATCACATTCATATACATGGAGTATTATGTTGATATTTATAAAAAACATAATGTTGAAATTAATTGATGTTAAATTGGAAAATGAAATTAATTATAAAATATGTTAATAAATATAAATTTTTATATTTTTTTAAAATAGTAATGCAATGTACATTTTTAACTGTTATTTATGTTCCACATTATTTATAGAATTGGTTGAAACTATGAATCGTGTTTCTGATTGACAACTATAACAATAAAATAATTTTATTTTATAATTGTTCTTATATATGTTTTTTATAGAAAAAATAAATTTTATTTAAATAAATTTCTTTTTATAGATTATTAAATACATATTACATAGGTCCCAATAGTTAGAACCTAGATATAATTAACAAAAATCTTCATTATTGAATAATAATAGTTTGGGTTACACAAATGTTTTTTAGGGTCTATTTTACCCATTTTATTTATTAGTCCAGAGACATATTTTGAAGCCTTGTGATCTGATATCCAATATACAGTGGAATGCCTAGAATATTTGGAAATGATTTCATGTTGTTTCCTTTTTATTAATGAGATTTTTATGTTAATTTCATAAAATACATGTGATATACACCTGAAACTTCAATTAATGGAATGGATGACATGGGTTGGGGATTCCAATATGTGATGTGATCCATCACTGTATGAGCCTTTATTGGATGGTGTGATATATTTATGTTGGGAGTGCTAGATGATTTTGCAGAAGTTAACACAAGGGATGGAAAAAGGCATATGTATTTTAATTTCGGTGTTAGTGATGGGACCGGTTGCTATGGAATTGGTTAAATATGGGGCTACGTGTTCCTATGATGTTGAGAGCTGATATTATAACATATTAATATTATTATTGGATTATGGTCACTTTTTTATTTTATATGTATTCATTACATCACTTCTTGATTATGTTAAAATTTTATAGATGCATGTTTTCTCATTGTGGTATGATTTTATTATTTTCCTAGATTTCATGGTTAATGGAATATTGATTATTTTTATTTAATAATTAATAAAACATTTGGTTTCATAATGATGAAATTAAAATTATTAAAATATATCAACTATGATAAAACATGTTTATGGATTGGATTATCTCTATTGGGAAAGTAATTTACTCATATGACCAATGTAATGAAATTTAATGTAATGTAGAATAACTATAATGGATAAATAATTGAGTTTAAATTAAATAATAGATATAAATTTCAGTAATAAAATATGTAATTAATTTAGCATTATTTAATATATATGTGTCATTATATAATATCTGGTATAAGAATTGGTTGTCGGGAGTCCTAGAGACATTGGATTCAGTTGTGTCTAAAGAATGGCAATTCACATATTGTTGTTGTGAGCTATATTATATCAAGAATATATTTTTTATTTCATATTCTACACCAACCATGTTAGTTAATAAAAAAACACCTTTCATACCACGGGATGGTGTTGTCACAAATATCCCAATGCGAGGATTGATGCTTGAAAAAACCATTTATCCCTGATCTAATCCCTTAGTAGTTACATGTATTGGTATTCATGATATTTATTTTTCCCATTTAAGTGGTTAGATATAATTTAATAACTCTATTTATTTTAAACGCATTTATTACCAGATATAGTGTACAATGTATTATTATATTTATGTATTCTATATTATGTAATGGATTGTGGTACTAACATAGTGTATGGGTTATAATTTCATGAAATACAATAGTCGGTGTTTGATATATTTCATACGGGATATGGTATCTCCTAGATACGACTTGGATACAGTTTTTGGATATGTGATATATAATTATGTAGTTCTATGATGCATTATGTGAATGTTTTTATGATTTTCCAAGGTGTCATCAGGTGGGTTTACTTTTAGAGAGAGATGTCTTAGGACATGCACAATTTTGGTAATGAGGAAAAATCATTGGGAAAGGGGTAGATGGGTACTCATGATATTTTATTACTGTTTAACATGATTTATTGTCTGCAATTTCTTGTTATATATAACCTTGGTGATTTTGGGATCTTATGATACCTATTTGGGCGATGAGTTAGTGTCAATATTGTTCCCAATTCGTTATCACTATTCCTTTATCTATTTATTGAGTGGCTCTTAGGGGTGAGGCATTTTGTAGTGTTATGGTTACCCTACGTAAACATAAACTATGGTCTTTTTTTCCATTTTTATATTGGATACCATGATTGATATTAATAGTTTGAAGTTTATCAACATATGTTCGGGAACCATGGTTATTTATTTTATTAATAAATTTGGTAGTTATTGTTTCCCATCATGTTGTTTTCGTACTATATGGAATTTCATTTTATCACCTCGTATTTCCGAATATATATATATATATATATATATATATTTGTGTGTGTGTGTGTTTGTGTATTTTTGTCTTTGTGAGATGATTTTTTTGTTTTTCAATATTATATCTCTCTTCCATTTTATTCCTCTAGATGGTAATTAATTCTATATACATGTTTATGAAATCCTTAGTGCTAGTAAAAAACACTGGGACATTTATATTTTGGACAAGAGAAGTTACCACCTTTATCCCATAATTGAGATAAATCTTTGGAGAGGGTGTTGTGAAATATTGGTATCAAATGTTAATGTAGAGTGATTTTATTGATAATGAAGTTATGAATTGGTTATGTTGAATGGATGGTTAGGGAAACAATGTCATCTAATTTTTTTAAGTTATAGAATCATGAGATTCCAACTGATATATGGTTACTTAGGTCCCCAAGAGGTCTAATTAATATATCATTATGTTTAAAAAGCCTAATAATGAAGTCATATTGGTTCCATGGTAGATTCCTAGAAATAGATCGTGCATCATTATTTTTTCTCACTATGGTTTAAATGTGTCGAACTTGGGATAGGTTAAATCCTTAAACAAGAAAAATAATTAATTAAATAATGTTTAATATAACATATTCTAGTTTTCTGATCATTAAATATTTTTTATTATTGATGTTAGATCTCTTGGTAAATGTTATTTTTGGGTTCATAGTAAAGATTTTTAGTATGATTTCAAGAAGTTAAACATAGAGTGAATTTTGAGGAGGATGAAAATTTTACGATGACACTATCAGAGATTCTTTATTAATTATATATAATTAGGACATATTTATTTCTGATAATTAGAAATAAGAATAATTTTATTGGTGGGTATAGATTTTAGTTTGATTTATGGTTAGAAGTAGAACTGTATTTTTATGGATGTTATGATGTTACATGGTGTGGAAACAATTTTTTGGATCTTCTTCCCTGGGGATCATGTTGTGTGAGAAATCTTTTCGGAGATTCTTCAAGACTATTTTCAATTGTATATTCTATATTGGATATAATATGTGGATAATATCCATTACATATTAAAATTTGGTATGATATCTCTAGTGTAATTATGATTGGGTCCATTTAATGACACATCTCTGAAATTATTAAAAATAATTACCAGATGAGGTGGTTGGAGTCATGAATTTGGACATGATATTGCATCCATAGATCTAGTGTCTGATCCCACTAGAAAATATGAAGACAAATCTCATGGTAATGGAGATATGAGATTTTATTGATATGATGTAGGTTAGAAATAGGCCATCTTGATAGGGTAGTCATATTTATTTTTAAATGTGGATATGTGATCTGGGGTTCTCAGCATCAGGGTAGATGTGGATTCATCTATATAGGGGTGGGTCTCATATCAGATCATGTTGTTTTTCTCGTGGTGACAATTCCTACACCATTTCCAAGGGATTAGACATGTCTTTTATGGAGTATGAGGTGATCACCATTTTGAATTCAAAAACATTCATAGTAGTCAATATGTCCCATTTCATATGTTGTAGGTTCCACCATTGAGGTTGTTTTAGCTGAGGTAGTAGTACTAGGGTTATCTATTTTTGGATTAGTGGAGATTATATAGTGAACCAATAAAAAATAACCATGTATTACATTATCTATAAAGATAATTTAATTTTCATGTAGGTGGTCTATGTTAGGATATGAGATCCCATGGATCAATTCATTTTTAGCATCATGATTTTTATATGCTATCTATTGGTGAGTCACACATCATTCAAGGTACCATCATTATTTTTTTCTATAAGGATGAATTCACTTTATTATTATAGAGTGACATAATCAGTTATATATCCTAACATCATACATTATTTTAATATTAATGTATTAAGGGTACCAGTTCACTTTTTCTATAATATTTTTATTGTAAGATGAGTTTAATTATATGAATATTGTGGACCATGTGAGTGACTGATGGGGAAGAAATGATGTTGGAGGGTTTCCATCATTTTTTAAAAAAAATATCATGGAATATTCATCTTCTTGTATGGGTTATATTATTTAATTAAATTTGGGATTTATATTGTTGGAATAGGTTGTTTTGTGGTGATAAAGATGAGTATGTGCTGTTTTATGGAATGAATGACCATAGGTGGGTCATAGGAATATACAATAATTGACATCATAGAGGACCAAGTTGATGAAAATTTCTATAGAGGCTCAATAACCAATGAATACAATGTTTTAGTAAGAGATCTATGATTTCATTCCAAAATATTTTGTAACATTACCCTGTTGAAGAGATAATGAGTTTGAGATCTATTATATAAATTATTTTCTCCAATTTCAATATCTCTATACTTGATGACACCATATGATTTGTGATGGATACAAGTATAGATCGATGATCTATTTTATAGAGATATTTTTTAATAGAATGTGTCCCCATGGTGTGAACATATTTTCTTCAAGAAGAATATAGATGGTAGTTTCTAGATTCTTGTCATATATAACTATTAGAACAAAGTGGTTGTGATAAAACCCTAAACACACATCAGGAATGAGGATTTATTTTTTTTAAATAATGTGAACTTCTTTTCCTCAAAAGACGATTTCTGGTGAAGCTAAAGATATATGTTAGTAAAGGATGTGGATATTCAAAAGTGTGAATTCAATTATTATCACCGGAATTATGACATATTCTTGATAAATTTTAGTGTGATGATTTCAATAGATGTGTTATTGGGGTTGATGAGTTCAATATTCAGAGAGTTCCATGATATTTTAGGGAATGTTTTCATTGATGACATCATTTGGATATCTATGTCTAAGGTGGATCATTTAGATAATATACATGTGGTATTGGGAGTTTATAATTATAATATGATATTTTAGATGTTTTAGATTTGAGTTTTTTGTCAAATGAAATATGATTAATGGGCCATGTTTTATCACATATGGGATTTTTTGGGATCCCATCTAATATATTTCATGTTGATTCTAGGATATACCATAATATAGTTGAAGAGATGTATAGATTCATTGCTCATAAATGAAAATATAATAGGTTAATAGACTATTTATACTAGGTTGAAACACCATTGACATCCATAATCTGGAAGGATCATGTGTTCAACTTTTCCAAAAAGTTTGATCGTATGTTGATTACTAAAAGAAACATTAGTCCATGCTTTATCTCATAGTTCTCTTTTAGAGGGATTTCAGTATGAGATTTTTTGTGATACTTCACCTCATGACATTGGATGAAATCTAATGATGATGATAACATTTTTTCTTATGTTTTTGGAATATATGTTCTCATTAGCCTAAATATTCCTGGCATGATATTAAGTAGGTGTCTATTATGTTATCATTGAAGTTGTGGTGACATTAAATCACGGGTGCATACGATGATTTTTCAGACCATAATTGCATGATGTATGACATTTAACATAATAAGATGAACATTCATCATCACTAGTGTATGGAAATTAATAGAGGACAATGAATTCAAAATTATATATATTCTAGGGAAGGGGAATATTTTAGGTGACAAACTCAACATGAAGACACGCAATGATGTTGTCCATAATTTGTGGAATCTTAATGTGTGATGGAGTAAATTCCAATGATGAATATTATTATAGTAGATGATTGAGAATGAGATTTTATCTTTTCAGATGAAGGTGCATTAATCTTGGGTGCACCATATAGAGGAATCCCAATTGGGGGATACTGAGGCGGTAGTCCAGATGGAATGAGTTATTTTTGGAGATTTCTATAATGGATGGAATATTAATGAAGATAACTAATATTGTTTCATGGAATTATATTAATTTATTCAGTGATGTGATTGATGGTTCCCTAAATGTTCCATGGGATTCTTTTGTAATTATATCCCATTATTAGTAATATGATATGAGCCTTGATAGATTACTTTTGGTGGACTAGGTTTATGTGTTAAAATAAAAAGTTGGTTTCATTTTTTTGGTATAAAATAATGTGAAGGTCAACAACCAAATACATTGTGGGATTCTACAACTATTATATATTCCCCAATAGAAGTGGGAGAAAATTTATTTGGGATTTTTTACCTGTTTACAATGAGATTTGGGAGGCTATTATACTATATGGGGGAAAATTGTTTCATTTGTTGAAATCATCACAAGTGATACTGACTACTGAGTTATGACAAATTTAGTATTTTTCAAGTCTATATCTATAGTATGTGGTTTAACTCTAATTTTTTTAGATTATTTCCATTTCTAATCAAGATTCTAATTTTACCAATAGTGTCTGAGGAATTATCTATATTGATTTTTTTTTCTCATTTACACCTTATAATTTATATTTATAAACATACATATTTTCATTTAGAGTGGACAATCAATATTCATGTGACCATTTTTAACTTTTGTTCCTTTTATTTTAAAGGTATTTGGATAAGGCACATTTTATTGGTTGAGTGTGCAGACAATAATATTTTCCACACCAAAATTAATATAAAACTATTTAATTAATTATATAGTAAACATTTCAATTTTCTATTCTGTTAGACCTAGAAAAAAGAGTCTAAAATTCTCATGTTAGAACAGTTATATAATACTATATAAAGTGTTCATGTATTTAATGAATGGGTAAAGTTAGATCATGATAATAATCATAAATATTCCGATTATTAGGGGATAGCTCTGGAGATCAACATTGGATATCACATTTTTAGGAAAGTTTATCTGCTATGTGGGATGTGATGGTTTTTCTAAAGAATTAGGACTTATACTCAGATTGTTGGACCAGTTTAGGTGATGGATCAGGTGTGATTGATATATTATTAGACATTAGCTACCCCGTAGATGAGCTAGATACATGATGTTTTTACAAAATCAAATATGCTCCTTTAATATCTATGTGATGATTCTGGTGAAATCGAATATGGAGAGATCATTGTTCAAAATGATGAAACCATAAAATATTGGCCTGAGGAGATAAAAGATGTCCATGAGAAGTTATTGTGAGATAATGGAATTCCCTTGTTTCGTGTCTTGTGTGGACATGGTGGTGTGGATGTTAGTCCCTAGGAACATCAGTCCTAGATTCGTACTCAATATCCTAAGATTTTTGATGTTTATATCATCACTTATAATGTTGTTTTCTATATCATGTGGGCCATTAAATTTAATTATATAATATTAAATACTTTCTAATTTTGTGTTTTATTTCATTTTATCAATAACTTCATTGAATTCTTCCTTAAGAGATTATTGTTTTTCATTTATTATATGTTGATGGTTTCCTCTAAGGAATACTGTATAGCTCTTGATATGGAAGGATATTTTACCAATGTCTCATGATGTTGTAGTTAAAATGAATATTCTTTTTCCTATATATCGATTTAATATTGTATAGGAATAGAATTTATTTATAGGTATGTAATGTTAGGTCTGATATCTAGGTAGTCTGACCTATTTCATGTTTCCAAGACTTATAGTTCTTATATGAGTCATGGAAGTGGTCTTGAAGTGTTATGGATGAAAAGGTCATAATGTGGAAGAATTTATGTCATTTAATGGTGAAATGAATGAATGGGTCGATCATTGAGTGTGAATTTCTTATTCATTATATATAAATATCCAAGGACAAATAATATAAGGTGACATGTTTTTTGTCAATATTACAAGAATAATGATTACGTTACTTGAAATGGGATTTCACATCATGAAAATTCCATGTTCATCACGTCATTAAAGGGTGTTTCTAATCTTGTTACAATAATAACCTACATCTTAATTAGCCTCCCTCCCCCGGTTTATGTTACTAAAGGATCCTCCTTTTTTTTATATTTCTTACTTTGGTATCAGTATTTGGATTTCCACATCTTATTTATTGTGATCCATTGAGAGTAATGTCACAGTTTTGTGTGTTTTCTTCTCGTTAATCACTTTTCATTTTATTATTCATGCCATTATATGTAACACGATGAACAATATTCCAGTGGTTTTATGGGATTTTATTTGTTTTTTTTTGTGGTGATTCGTCCTAGGATTGATGCGGGTCATGAAGGTGAAGTGATTAAACATTGGTGACATGGTCTGTTCTTGTGGGAAATATGTTGATGTCTTTTGTGGTAGGGGTTTCTTCACATTATGTTTTTGTATATGAAATCATAAATAGACTATTTACTACAAAATTAAATGGAAATAAATTATCTTAATTTAAATTATACCGTATTTAATATTTTTTTGTGATAACATGTTGCTAATGTTTTTATTTGTATTATGAGAACCATTTCAATCGTGATTTTATATATAGTGTGATATCTATGATATTGTTTGATAAAATGTTATTATTAATTTTCTGTCATGCTATAATTTATAATAAAATAATTATTTACGTAATTGATAATTAAAAGTCTTATTAATTTAATGATTAATCATAATTGTAATACATTGTTTATTGTAATATGATATTGATCATTGTGTTGAACATTGCTTGTTTTGTTGGACTTTGTCTTCAATATGATTAATGTAATGTTTAAATTATATGATTATTTTTTATTAAATATGATAAAAAATGAAAATTAATTTAAATATATTACGGTAATTCTCTATATTTATAAAATGGGTTATATATTCTATGATAATGGGTTTCCATTGATAGCTTATTATAGGATGATGAATCTGATATCCAATAGTTCTATCATGTAAATAATGTATTATAAAATGTTGTGTGATAATGTTAATTTTATAAATTTGTACTTTTCTATATTCTTTTGATGGTTGGGTGTATTTATTTGAGCCGTGAGATCTCATTTTCATGATATGACTTATTGAATTGTTTTTCAAACCCACTCTCCATGTTTTATTCCTTTTGTCTACTAAATTTGTGGGGTGTTATGGATATGATCCTTGATATATTTTCTAAAATTGGTGAACTGTGTATGGATGAAATTGGTTATAGTTTCCTTGATTTGATATGATCTTGGTATAACTAAGCTCAGGACGGATTATGTGATATATATGGGTAAGGTGGATCATATGATATGGAAGTCGTTGACATGAATATCGGTGATATGCATGTATATATGAATTTTGGTTTTAGAGATAAAGGTATAGGTGAAATGATAGTTTAAATATATTTTTAACCATGAATAATAAGGTCAAATATTTTATGGTCACATTTGAATCATTTAAACGATTGATAGATGTGTTTTATAATTTATAACATCACATTCCCCAATTATAGAGGTAGTAGGTCGTTATTGGTTGTGTGTTTTCTAGTGTTAATATGAAGGGATAGTTATCCTATAGTTAAATATTTATTGGATAATTCTAATAATTATTAAATAAATCACACCCCCTAGATATTTTTTATTGTGGAAAACAAATTCATTAATATTATTTATCTTGATTAACTGTGTACATATATTAGATTATTCTTAGAGGGCATGGAATTTACAATGCTGATTAATTTAATGAAATATAATGTAATTTAGAATAATGATAATGTATAATTAATATCTAAAGAATAAATTAACTGAAGGAAATTATAAAAATATAATATCTATTTAATTTATCATTGTAATATATGTCGTCATACTTTTTCGATATCTAGTTTTAGAATTTCCATCTGGATGTCTGATAAATGATAGATATAGTTGATTTTTTACATAGCTTATTAAATTTTTTTTGAGATATATTATATCATGTATATTATGTGATTTAATGTGAAACCCCACCGAGGTATGTTAGGGAACTTCTACCCAGTGGAGTCTAGGATGGTGATTTGCCCAACATCATATTAGTAGGATGGATGGATGACTACCCCTCTAGCCTCTCTGTCCCCTCTTGTTAGATACATGTGCTGATACACACAATGATTTGAAAACCCAAATATGTCAACAAATTTTTTTTATATTGAGTTCATATAACAAACATGTATTATTGGATATAATATAATATGGATTATTGCATATGTTATGTGTATATAATAATATTTCATGTTGTATATACTCACTATATAGGTTTTAATAGATTAATGTATTATACCTGATGATTGATACATGTCATGTAGGATATTGTGAATAAAATTAACTACATTGTTACTATATGCAGAAATATGATATGGGGTGATTTTTTTATTTGATGCAGACGTTTCTTGTTGTTATTCACTCCCAGGTGTCTTCAGTCATTCTTACATTGGGAGAGAGATGGCTCAAGACATCTGATATTGGGGTTGAAATTAAATTATGGGGTAGTGGGTGTGCAATACATTCTATTATTTCAAATACATGGTCAATGATATCCATAGTAATTATAAAAACCTAGCATGCCATGTTAGGTTAAAATTTTAATTCATTATTTTTCAATGCAACTTAGGATTATTTCTTTATTTTTTTACAAGATATTTAATGTAGTATAATACTTAGAAAATTAATATTCTCAACCTTTGTATGTATAAAAAATTATTCACATCAGCTTGAGATGGTAAGAATTATACTGGATATTACAATCCTGGTATTTAAAAGGATATTTTTTTGATTTTCTGTCACTATTTCCATTTCCTTTTTCGAATGTTATGTTTCCCTTTCAGTTGGTTTCGTATTGGGTAACTTTTTATATTATAAAAAAGGATATATATATATGATTATTATTATTTTGTTATATCATACTTATCATTCTATTCTTCATGTTTTTTAGAGAGGGTAATCAATCTATTATTAATTTTTACAATACCCTCAATTAAATTCTTCACCCTGAGTCCTATTAGTGGAGGGACATGGGATGTAACCATTAGTCTTCCCTATTTAAAGTATTGTCTTTGGGATGGGGTAATGAAATTTTTACAACACATTACATGGACGTTTATAATGATTGAATTTTTAAAAAAGATTTTATTTATGATATTTTTATTATTATTTAATGAATAATAATTATTTGGCATTAATTCATTTGATCCAAAATAAAATTCAAATGGAAATCATATGTGTGGACACCCTCACAAACCCATAAATTTTTTAATTACTTTATCAACCAATTCCCTTTATAATAGAATATATATATATATATAGTTTATATAAGACATTAATTTCATGGATAACATTATGAATATGAATGATCATTGATCAATATATATTTATCTAAAACATATATCTCCACTATCATGGAAAAAATTAATTCATAACACTTGGAAATTAATATTTTCATAATGATTTATTTGTATGTTAAAATTTTAATAAATAATATAACATATATGATGGTATATTTGTTTATATTCTAGTAATATTTGGTTATAATAAATTTAATTTTATTATATTGCATTTTGGGTGATTTAAAAGAACACGGATCTTCAAAAAAATATTTTTTTTAAAATATAAATGTTTTGAGGGAATATTTAGGATTGACTATACAACGATCGGAATTTCATTTACATCTCCCATGATTGTTGTCAATTTTTTTCTACTCTGATTATATCTATTGTTTTTTTAAAACTTAAATTGTGACCAATTTATATAATGGAGATAAATAATGGTTATTTTTAAATGAAAAGTGTATTTTTTCCCATTAGTATAAAATCATTTGTACTTCAATATACATGTTTCCTCAAGATTATTTTAATATTTTATGTAATTTTTCCACAAAAATTTTAATATAAATATTAAATAAGATTTATTTTTATATAAAATCTATTAAAATGATCCATTTTTTCAAATGAGGTTATTTTTACAGTTTACTTTTAATTTCAATAGAATAAATATTATAACATATATAAAATAATTTTTTTTAACCATCATGAGTGAGCATTAATAATAATATTGAATTAAATTATTCTTTGGTTATTTCCATTAAAAATTATGCAAATAATAGTTATAAAATTAATTTGAATTTAAATTAGTGATTACAATCTAAATGTGTATTTTCATCAACAAATATACCATTTAATATTTTTGAGGCATTTTCCTTTTATATTATATACATGTTTAGACATATGATTAAATGATTATATAATCCAATTATACCATCTTTATTCTATGATTGTATTAATTATAATTATGGTTCTAAAATATGTTTTGAAATTTTTTTATTATCAATTGGTTATAATATTATCATATATTAAAATGGTTATAAATCTCATTTCCTATCATATGAATTTGATGTTATGAATTATATATAGTATTATGTAATTCATAATAATTTTTATAATTATTTTTTATGTGAATGAATATATATTTCAAAAAAATGCATTTGGGGATGATGGATATCCCATTGGATAATAAGAACACAGAATCATAGTGAACTATGATCAGTAATATACTCAATGTATTAAAATAATAATGGGTGTAAACCTAAAATAATGATATGGATAAACATGGTGTTTAACTAGAATACTGTCGTAACAACCAAAAGATTCATTAATGGAAAATCCCTCTTGATCTAATTAAATGTATCTTTATGTTTATATAAAGTGTCAACTTCATTGGTTTTATGTTAAGAATTTTGAAATTTGCCAATATAGCTGTTGAACAGTGATCACATGATTAGTATAAATATAGGACATTAACAAATCCAATTTAATCAGAGAAAAGAAGTGATGGCCTAATCCCGTAGAATTGATCCATACGAAGCCCATTTTTCAGAGCTCGGAAAAGAGGTGGCATCCTTGGGCTTCGCTGTTGACCAAGCCCAAACTGAGCTTCATCATGTCAAGCTCGAACGTGACCGTCTATAGTAAATGAGTATGTTGATTGAAATTACCACTCGAGCGATGTTATCCGAGCCACCCCAAGAGACTGTCACCATCACACAACATACTCATAAGTCTTATGCTGCTGTTTTAAGGGGTTATGTAAAAAATAAGTAGTAATATGTTCATGAATATTATTTTTTGTATATAATAATGAATATAATTTCTTGTCATTTTTTATACATTGTAAAAAGTTTTTAAAGTACAAATGGTGTTTTTAGGTATTATTTAATTAAGAAAAATATTTTATTAATTTAAGGGATATTTGAATTAAATAATATTTTAATAAAATAATAATAATGTTATTAAATTATATTTTTACTATATTTAAATGATATTATAATTTTATGAATGCAATTATAATTTTTATTGAGGTTTGAAAGTCATTTCTGTCAAAACCAGTGAATTTTCGATAAAAGTTGGTTTTTATATTAAAAGTGAAAATTCATATATTTAAAAAATTATATAGATAAAATAAATGTTATTTTTGGAATCAGGATGTCGAAATTATCCAATGGTGAATTTCTCATAATTTTCTGACACAATCAATATTTTGTGTAAAAATTAAATGTCGTTTAAATATATATTGTGTTTTATGACAACATAATGACCCAATAGTGATGTAATAAAATACTATGATATTTATGTTCAGACAATATATGTTTTAACATTAAAATAATGTGGTTTTGGGTTTGTTTGACTTACTTTTCAAAACGTTAATGGACCCCTCAAGACTTATTCAACAATTCGCCTTTTTAAATTAATTTCCATGGGAGTGTGACTCACCTCCCCATAAGCAACCATATTATTTTAAGACGTTCAGACTTTGGCCTTACAATTTTTTTTTCTATGACCTTTTCCAAAAACCATGGGGAAAAATTATGGTCTGGTTTGTGGTTTGGATTAATTTAATATAAGGGGTCCCAAACCTAAATAATAATGAATTCCCTCACCTTTCCTATATAAACCCACCCAAGCTCCCACTTCCTCCTAACTAAAATCCCTTAGAGTTTGTCCAACCTCTGACCAACTCTCTCTATAATCATCCCACAGTGCCCCAAGCTCCCATCAAGCCTCTCACAAGCCTCTCTCTAGCATTTGGAAGCAAACTTCCAAGTAAGGGTTTTTTCTTCCTTTCACATTTTTGTCAATTTTCATTAAATATTATTGCCCTTTTAATTTCAATTATGAATGTTGGGTATGGTATTGCACCTCCCCCATACTACCCTATTATTGATTGAATGATGGGATACCCCTTTATCTCTCATTAAATGCCTCCCATTACACCTGTTACTATGCTGAAATTATGAAAGGAACTTCGCTCTCCTCATTTACATTCAAGAAATACGTTTGTATCATGAATCTAAATTCCATTAAAATTATTGTTACATGTATCTATATGGCCTCCTTACTATCAATTACATTTAAATATGATGAGGAACCCCTTTCTCTCTCATAAACCATTTTATGAATTCTTATGTCACACCGTTACGCTGCTGAAATCACACCGATTTTCTAAGCCAATGTCATTGTGTAGTGAATACCATGTGCAATGAGCCTTGGCACATGCTAATTCCATGTTAAGTATTGTTTCCACATTTCAATGTTATGATTATCATGCTTTATCATGCCTTTATGTTCATATTTCTCATATGATTAGTTGATATGCCTATTTTCTAACATGTATTGTACTCCTCATGTTATTCTATGTGTACTCCCTTGCTGGGATTTATAGCCCACCCTTTTCTTATGCATGTCCTTAGGTTATCCAATGCAATGCTAAGTAAGAGGGAATGTAGTGTTCATGTAAATGAAGTTTTCAATAATGATATTTTATTTCATGTATCACGTTTTTATGTAATTATCCTAATCCCCAAAGACACTAAACTTCTCGATCTTATTACTGTATCAAGTGAAGTTTCATGTAATAAATCAAGTTTAATTTATGATAAAAAGTAAGGTTGTCATAGTTGGTATCAGAGCCAGGTTTAGTTATTTTTTGGGATTAGGAAACCCAAGTAAAGCCTCAGATACAAGACTATGTATAATAAAAACATCCCTATGTTTTGGTAAGTACTGAGTAAGTGTTTTATCAAACAAATACATCCGTGTCTGGATACAATCAGGTAGAGGTGGCTCTGGCACAGATGTATCCTAGGGGTAAAACCCGAAAACACCGCTTTGAGCTATACTCGAACGGGAACTGGTGAACGAAAACGGGACATGCTGCACTCTTGGTTATGACACTCTCTGAGATATGTTTTAATTAATTCAATAGCATAGTATGAACCCATTTTAAGGGAATTAACAAATTCCCCTATGAATATATGTTAGAAAGTAGATCATGAAAAGACTAGATTGATGCCTATAGACTCTGGAGTTAAGGAATTGAAAATTTATTTATATGTCATCAAATTTTTTTTTGGGATTACCCTTTATGTGTTACCCCTAACATTCCTTTTATTCCAGCCAATGGCCTGTAATAGGAGGACTCGGGCTGATAACTGATGTGAAGATCAGAGTGATGACTGTACTAATGAGATGCCAAATCCAATGGGAGAGGGAATCACGAACATTGTCAAACTTCCCTATCAGCTAACTCAAGTGTTTAATAGAAACACAGTTCAAGAGGAATGGTCAACCCCCCTATGAAAGAAAAATTCACTATCAAGAGATTCATGAGACAAAGGCCTCTTACTTTTAGTGGATCTTCCGATCCCACAATCGCTGAACAATGGATCAACTCCATTGAAATGATATTCTCCATCCTCCAATGTTATAAACAAGAGAAGGTCCTCCTAGAGACTTATCGTATGGAGGGTGATATTGATAAATGGCAGACGTTGATCAAAAGTATGAAGCCTGAGTAGGAGATCGAGGCATTGGAATAGAATGATTTCCGGAAGATGTTTTTGATAAATATTTTTCGTGCACCCTCTGGCTTAAGATGGAAAGGGACTTCCTTTCCTTCAATCAAAAGGATGGAGAATCTATTGGAGTGTACAATGAAAATTTCACGAGACTTGTACGATACACTTTTGTCTTTGTCGTTATCCCAAATGCAAGTTTGACCACTTCATTGGTGGGATGATGCCTAGATTGCGGAATGCATTAGCGATCTGTGACTTTGACGGCTCTTAGGAAATTGTCTGATGTGCCCTCAAGGTTGAAATGGCGATCGGGGAATCATAGGGGTATCATGGGGACAAGAAGCGAAAGATAGACTTCAATGATGGTGGTCCGATGGATAAATCAAATGGTGCTATGAAGTTCCAGCACCCCACTTGCCAAACGTGTGGAAAGAAGCACCCTGGAAATTGCCTTAAAGGGACGAGAAAATGCTTCAGGTGTAGAAGAAAAGGGAACCTAGCTGTTAACTATCGGCAAGAAAGACCCACGACTATGACAGAGGAGAGGAACACTCATTTCGAACCTCAATGCGTATTTCAATGCTACAAATGCAATGAAATGTGTCATTTTGCAAATCAGTGCCCAAATTCAAGTATTTATCGGAGACAGCAAACAACCTCTAAGGCAGCAAGGAAGAGCTTTTGTCATCACGTCTTCCGAAGTGATCCCCGACAACGAAGTGGTGATATGTACGCTAGTTATTCATTCAAGAATAGAAAATGTAATTTTTTATTCAGGTTCTACACATTTTTTTATATCCCGAATGTTTAGTATAACAATCCCAGCACCACCATAAATCATGGAAGAAAATATGTCAGTGAGAACGAAAAATGGGGCAATCATTGCATCACATGAATATAAGTCCTCCCCTGTTATAATTAGTGGATTGAATTTCTCGGCGAGCCTCATCATACTCCCTCTGGTGGAATTTGATGCAATTCTTGTAATGGATTGGCTTTCCTTGTATAGAGCCAATATAAATTGTTGGCAGAGGGAAATCACACTCCATATGGAGAATTGACCCCCGATTCTTTACATTGTCATGAGGAAGATGAATCTCCTTTAGCTCTATCATCTCAAGAATAGATATTACTTCCTTATGAGCATGCGTATATGGCTCAGATTATTGAGTCCTAGGAAGAAACCATCCTTGAAGAAATGCCTAATGTGAGGGAATTCACTGAAGTGTTTACCGAGGAACTGCCCAGTCATCCTCCTAGAAGAGATGTTGAGTTCCCAATTGAACTTATACCTGGGGCGCAACCAATATCCAAGACACCATATTGAATGGATGTTGTTGAGCTTAATGACCTAAAGAAACAACTACAGGAGAATCTGGATAAAGGGTTTATACACCCATGTTCTTCACCATGTGGTGCACCTGTCCTCTTCGTCAAGAAGAATGATGGGTCAATGTGGCTTTGTATCGATTATCGTGAACTTAACAAAATCACGATAAAGAACAAGTATCCTCTCCAAAGAATCGATGACTTGTTTGATCAGCTGCGTGGAGAACAATAATTCTCCAAGGTGGATTTGCGGTCGAGATATTATCAAGTAAGGGTAAAGAAGGAAGATGTCCCCTAGACTACATTTCGTACAAGATACGAGCACTATGAATTCATAAGAATGCCTTTTGGGCTCACCAATGCTCAAGAAATATTCATGGAATTGATGAATAGAGTCTCTAGAGATTACCTTGACAAATATTTTGTAGTCTTTATAGATGATATTCTAATATAATCCAAAACCAAGGAGGATCATGAGGAGTATTTAAGAAATGTACTACAGACATTGCATAAGGAGAAGATCTATACCAACTACAAAAAGTGTGAGTTCTGGTTGAAGGAGGTATCATTATTGGGACATATCATCATAGGCAATGGGATATCTGTGGACCCCTCCAAAACAAAAGAAATTGAGGATGGTCGAGGCCAACATTGGTAACGGATATCCGTAGATTCTTGGGGTTAGCTGGATATTATCAACCATTTGTTAGAAATTTATCATGATTGTCCAACCCTCTTACCAAGATAACTCGAAAGGGAGTAAAGTTTTCGTGGATTGATGAATGAGAATAAAGCTTCAAGGAGTTGAAAAGGAGGCTTATCACTGCACTTGTGCTCACATTACCCACAAGTGGGGAACTTTTTATGGTATTCAGTGATGCTTCAAAGAAAGGATTAGGATGTGTGCTGATACAGAATGATAAAGTTATATCCTATGCCCCAAGGCAGATGAAAATTCATGAGTGAGACTATCCAACGCTTGATCTGGAGTTGGCGGCAGTGATATTTGCCTTGAGAATCTTGCGGAATTATATCTGTGGAGAGAAATGTGTGATATATACTGGCCAAAACAGTCTTAAATATATATTTACAAAGAAATAGCTTAATATGTTCCAGAGAAGATGGATAGTGATCATCAAGGATTATGAATGTTCAATACATTACCACCTTGGGAATGCGAACAAGGTGGCAGATGCCCTAAGTAGAAAGGACCCGGTAATTCTATCAATGATGAGAATTGAGATGGATCCAATCTTCTTAGACTTGATAAAGATGGACGTGGGAATCATAAAGAAGGGAAAATCATCAGTCTTTTCATAAATTATTGCTCAACCATATCTTTTGGAAATGATAAAGGATGCTCAAAATGATGATGTGGGAATTCAAGAAAAAGTGTAAGCTATTGAAAAAGTGAAATCCTCATAGATTAATGTTAATGAAGACGGAATTGTGCTCTTTGGGAAAAGACTAGGTGTTCCATTATGTCCGGAGCTGAAGAAGGAACATTTAGATGATGCACATAGATAAAATTTCCCTATTCACTTAGGGAGCACAATGATGTATTGAGATCTCCAGGAAAACTTTTGCTGGGATAATATGAAGAAGGAGATCTATGAATATACATCAAAGTGTCTGGTGTGTCAGCATGTGAAGGCAGAGAGGTAGAAGTCTAAGGGGATGATACAACCATTTCCCAAACCAGAATAGAAATGGGAAAACATCACCATGGACATTGTCACCAGAATTCCAAGGACATCGAAAGGAAATAATGCAATCAAGGTTGTTCAGGATCGTATTACAAAGACTGCACACTTCATTGCTATTCGGGAGGATTTCAATTTTTATCAACTGGCACATATATATATCAAAGAAGTGATACGGTTTCTTGGAGTACCACTATTTATTATGTCTGACCGAGATCCAAGATTCACCTCTAAGTTTTGGAAGAGTCTTCAACATGCTCTGAATACTGAACTGAACTTCAGTATAACGTATCATCCTAAAACTGATGGCCAATCCGAGTAGACTATCCAAACACTTGAGGATATTTTGAAGCCCTGGATGGGAAAAGGTGCAGAACACCGTCATGTTGGGATGAGGTCAGTGAACATAAGCAGCTTGGACCATAAATGGTCGAAATAATGGTGGAGAAGGTGAAATCCATTCTTCAACATATCAAGGAATCCCAGAGTCGACAGAAGAGTTATTCAGATAATCGTCGACAAGACCTTGAGTTTAAAGTTGGAGACATGGTGTTTGTACGCATATCTCCCTGGAAAAAAGTCATGAGGTTTGGAATGAAAGAGAAGATATGTCCAAGGTACATCGGCCCCTTCATGATTCTTGAACATGTCGAGGCTATGGCCAATCGACTAGCACATCCGCCTACTATGGACAAAGAACATGATGTCTTTCATGTATCCATTTTAAGGAAGTACATACCGGACCCTTCACATGTACTCTCTTCTGAAGTGGTACAATTGGAAGATGATATTTCTTATGAGGAGAAACCAGTGAAGATCTATGATCGTAGAAAAAACGTTATATGAAATTAAACAATTCCCCTCATCAAGGTGATGTGGAGAAACCACATGATTGATGAAGCGACTTGGGAATTGGATAAAATGATGAATATGAGTTATCCACATTTGTTTTAGTGTGGGAAAAGGAAAATTTCATGGGTGAAATTTCATAAGGGGGGAATATTGTGACGAACCAAATATTTATTAATAGAAAATCTATCTTGATCTAATTAAATGTCTCTTTATGTTTATATAAAGTGTCAAATTCATTGGTTTTATGTTAAGAATTTTGACCATTTCTAATATATCCACTGAACAATGATCAAATGATTAGTATAAATATAGGACTTTAACAAATCCAATTTACTCAGAATAAAGAAGTGATGGACTCATCTGGTAGAATTTCTCTATATAAATCCCATTTTTTAGATCTCGGAAAAGAGGTGGAATCCTTGGGATTCGCTCTTGACCAAGCCCTAGCTATGCTTCATCATGTCAAGCTCGGATGTTACCATCTACGGGAAAAGTGGAAGTTGATTGAAATTACCACTCGAGCGATGTTATCCGAGAAACCCCAAGAGTCTGTCACCATCACACACCTTACCCTTAGGTCTTATGTGGCTGTTTTAAGCGGTTATGTAACAAATAAGCAGTACTATGTTCATTTACATTGTTTTTGTACATAATAATGAATATAATTTCTATTCATTTTTGACACATTTTAAATAGTTTTTAATGTACAAATGGTATTTTTAGTTATTAATTAATTAAGAAATTTATTTTATTAAATTAAGGGATATTTTAATTATATAATATTTAAATAAAATAATAATATTATTATTAAATTAATTTTTTATTTAATATAAATGATATTATTATTTTATGAATGCAATTATAATTTTTATTAAGGTTTGAAAGCCATTTCTGTCAAAACATATGAATTTTCAATAAATATACGTTTTTATTTTAAAAGTGAAAATTCACATATTTAAAAAATTATTTATATAAAATAAATTTTATTTTTGGAATGAGTACATCATAATTATCCAACGGTTAATTTTTCATAATTTTTTTAGACAATCAAATTTTTGGGTAAATATTAAATGCCCTTTAAATATACAATGTGTTTTATGACATCATAATGACCCAATAGTTAGGTAATAAAATACAATGATCTTTATGTTTGTCCAATTAATGTTTTAACATTAAAATAATGTGTTTTTTGGTTTGTTTGACTTACTTTTCAAAGCATTAATGGACCCCTGAAAACTTATTCAACATATTCCCTTTTTAAATTAATTTCCATGGGAGTGTGACTCACCTCCACATAAGCAACCTTATTATTTTAAGAAGTTAGGACTTTGGACTTATAAAATATTATTTTCCTATTCCCTTTTCCAAAAAACATGGGCAAAAACCATGGAATGGTTTGTGGTTTGAATTAATTTAATATAAGGGGTCCTAAACCTAAAAAATAATGAATTCCCTAACCATTCCTATATAAACCCACCAAAGCTCCCACTTCCTCCTCACTCAAATCCCTTGTAGAATGTCCAACCGCTTCTATACTCTCTCTCTAGCCTTTGGAATCACACTTCCAAGTACTAGTTTTTTCTTGCTTTCACATTTTTGTCAATTTTCTTGAACTTGTATTACCCTTTTAATATCAAATACGAATGTTGGGGTATGTTATCGCACATACCCCATACTGCCCTCTTATTTTTTTAATGATGGGAGATCCCTTTATCTCTCATTAAATGCCTCCCATGTACACCCGTTACTATGCCGAAATTCCGAAAGGAACTTCTCTCTCCTCATTTACATTCAAGCAATACATTTGTATCATGAATCTAAATTCTGTTACAATTGTTGGGACATGTATCTATATGACCTCCTTACTATCCATTACATTTAAATATGATAAGGAAAGACTTTCTCTTTCATAAACCATTTTTTTGAATTCTTATGTCACGCCGTTACGCTGCCGAAATCGCACCGATTTTCAAAGCCAATGTAACTGTGTAGTGAATACAATGCCCATTTCTCCATCATGGGTATTCACCTTTATGCACATTTACTTATTTATTAAAATTATTCATGTATGAATTTCACATTCCTTTATCGGGAAATAAATTATTATGTTTTATGAATCCATGTTTTATGATCCATGTGGAACACTTATCCATGAAAAGAAATGTTTAAGAAGGGTGTGCCCTTATAGAGATCCAATGCATTGGGTAAAGTATAGTATCATGATACATCATGCGCAATGAGTGTTGACTCATAAAAATTCATGTGCAATGAGGGTTTACTCATGAATTATGTGCAATGAAGATTTACTCATGCTCTATGTGCAATGAGACCTGGCTCATGCTAATTTGATGTTACGTGTTGTTGCCACATTTCCATGTTATGATTATCATGCTTTATCATGCCTTTATTTTCATGTTTCTCTTATGATCTGTTGATATGCCTATTGGCTTAACATGTATTGTACTCATCATGTTATTCCATTTGTACTCCCTTATTGGCCTTTATATATCACCCTTTTCTTGTGAATTTCCTCAGGTTATCCCATTCAATGCTAAGTACGAGGAAATGTAGTGGTCAGGTAAAAGAAGTTCTCAATAAAGATGTTGTATTTCATGTTTCAAGTTTTTATGTAATGATCCTATTCTCCAAAGAAACTAAAACTCTCGATATTATTATTGTATCAAGTGATGTTTCATGTAATAAATCATGTTTAAGTTGTGATAAAAAGCATGGTTTTCAAAATTGTAATATTATATGCCCTATGTCCTGGAAAATAATGGTATGGAATGGGTAGTGTACCCCATATATTATGATTTTTTTAAAAGATTCTTTAATATAGAAATTTTATTCTATTTATATATATATCATATATTAAACTATTATTCCATTCTTATGACCCCATGGATTTGATTTTTGGATTCTATTATTCATCACTATTAGTAAATATCATTAATTATTCCATGAATCTGGATTTTTATATGTAATATTTATAGTATTGTTTATAAATGTAATGATGTTATTTTCATATGGTGAATATCATGTTTCTATAAATTGGACATTTATATATATTTGTGACCCATTATTGGCATCAAGGTCAAACTTTTTTGAGGAAACCTATTACAAATATATATATAAAAATATGACATGTCATGGAATATTTTGAGTTGTTTTGAACTTTGTAGTAGATTATATAGATCTATTTTATATATTTTTTAGTGTATCAATGTTTCTAAAGGAACAATATATATATTTGATTGTGGCATATACTGAAATTATATATATCATATATTAATATAATAATAATTTTATAGACTAGGTTTTTTTCATTAATTACATTGACATATTTACATATATATTTCCATTATTAAGCTATTGGGTGGCATATGATACTAAGGTCCTATCGTCCTATGATAAATTTTTGAAATATTATTCATATATATATAATCCTAAAATTAAATTATAAAATAATATTATATGAATCTTAATATAAATATGTATATTCATAAACACGAGACGACATATGATTTTGTAGCACATTGTTTACCTATTGTGTGAAAAAAATGTGTCTCTGATGGATGTTTGGACACCTATCCTTTAAAGGTTGGTTAACTAGGTTATTTAATTATTCAATTAATTCATTTTTACCTAAATGAATTTTATAAAAATATACCCCCATGATGACTATCCCATGTTTAGCCTCATTATTCTTGGATCATCTGAGAGCTTATCCTTCCTTCATTAAATATATACTGACACTTGGTGATGACGAAACATCAGATAAGGAAATTTCAGAATTATATAAATGTAATGAGTTCCATTGATTGTTGGATAGTTAATTTTTACATGAATAATGAAAAAATATCTAGAGAGGTCTCTAAATATATTGGTTTACAACCTATTTGGTTTAATTTATTGGGAATATTGATACATTTTCTTGGATCCTCACCATTTACACCAGGATCATGTGAACACATAATGATTCAATTAATATTTTGGTCTTATAAACCTATATTAAATATTAATTATAGTTGGATATTAATTCTTGGAGATGATGAATAAAAAATATTCTTTTTATTTTCACTAGATTTTTATTCCCATTTGACATCGGTTGGAGCCCCCATTCCGTGTTTGACCCTTTCGAGTAGAACCGAACATCGTAAGACCTCTGCAGTATCAATTGATTCACAAAAATGTTAAAAAATGATTTAACAAGTATAGATCATGGATTTTTATGTGTTTTTGTTGAATATTATGTTCCTCGTAGGTAGGTGATTTTAGAAGGGTCAGTGTTTTATAGGATCGCTATAAAGCCCCACTAGCAAACAACAAGATCTAATTTCTGGATAATGATGGGTAAAACAATGAAGAACCCAAATATATACTAATAAAATGAGTATTAAATGAGGGATATTAGCAGGAATATACTGAACAATACACACATCATTGGATTGATATTATATGGGAAACCCATTAACAATCCTTGTATAATGTTGACCACAGGGTGTGTAACCCCTGGTTTCTACAGGTACTGTTTTAGAATTCTATAAATATATAACTACGTGACTCTGTCCAAAACATCATTTAACTCATACCCGTATGGAACTGATGTGTGGGTGATCACATAAGTGGAATCCCATTTAACAGTATACAGACATTCACACAATCGTGTTTTTATGTACATAGACATGCCCAATCTTCACGTGTAAGGACATCGAGTACTCGATGTTTTCATGTTGGATTCTTACATGAAATATATATATAAATATTATGTTATACATGTACCATCCATGGAATCTTCTAGGTGGAAGTTTCAACCACTTTTTTTGAGGGTCCCATCACAATTCTAGTATCCCTTTTCTCGATTTATTGGGAACTTAGTTGTTCCATAACTCGATCTTTTGAACATCGATTGTGAAATGTTAATATATTATTTAGTGTTTTTATCACATTATACACAATATTTCCCTCAATTTATTATGTTGGAATTTTGTTTAGAATGTTACAATAATATGTTAGGTTAGGTGACACTCTATGATGGAAGTTCCCACTCAGGATTGCCAAAGGAATTTATTGTGATTCCCTCCAGTAGAGTTGGGTTTTCTATCATGGAAAACATACATGTGGCACCCTATTGTACAGATAGAAAGATGGTCCTTGAATACTTCATTGTGTTACCCTCTAGCAGATCTTGGTAGTGGGTCCTTTACTTAATCCTAGTGGTACTCTCTTATAGAATTGTTCAGTGGGTACTCGATGACTTTTGAGTTTCACCCTCTAGTAGTGATATGCAGTGTGACCTTGTTGAATGTTGAGTGGTATATTGAAATAGTTATAGTCAATGGTTCACCAATTATCTATAATTTTTACCCTTTATATGAGCCATGAAGTGATTTTTCAATGACTTTTGAGTGTAACCCTGTAATAGAGCTGGGTTGTGGGTTCTCAAACATTTCTATTGTAGAAAGCTTGAATGACAAATGACATGGTTCCTCCAATGGTAATTATTGTGTAACACATATATTGGTAAAGTTATTGGGTTCCCAAAATATATATTATGGGAACTCAACTATGTATAATAGTGATGATGTTTTGTTTGACTTGGAATGTTACATCTCAGAAGACACATGACATACAGGGCATCATTGATAGAATTTTGGAGCATTTGAAAACTATAAGGTGTTGTCAGATGAATATCCCCTAACCATCTTATTTGGAATTTTTTATATAATTCACATATACATATATCCTTTCATTTGGAATTGGTTACTCTCTTTCCATGAGATTAAAATAAGTGTGTGGTATGAAACATGATTTCTATTTTAAGTACTCATTATTTGATAGGTTTATTCTCTTATTATGTGGATAAGACATGATGTTTAGTTTATATAAAAATACTATTTAAAAACTCTATTTGGATTATTTATCATACACTCTTTGTTTTTTTTGTTCTATTATCTAACACTAGATCCTACATATTGTATATTATTCAATTATATCTCATACTTCCATCCACCTCAACTTTTCTGGGACATGATATATTTATAATCAAACATGCATGGGGATTTCCCACACTTGTCTTGTATTATCCATTTGGAGTTATTTTTATTGGTTATTGCATAGAATCGTTGGGATTCATTGAACAATGGGCAGTAAATGGTGGTTGAAACCTGGAGATCATGATCAAGAATCTCACAGGAATATAATTTTTTATTTTATTAGGTCATGAAATATTTCTGGTTAGGAAGGTAGTTTAAAACATTAAATTTTAGTGTACTCTATTGAACTATTATACTATCTATAGATTATGCATTCATGGATTTATATTTCTTCATAATTTACTTTTACACCATATAATCATTATACCATGATGGATTTCGGGGTGTGTACATGAACTTATTTAATTTCATACTCACATTAGTTTATCTGTCATCATTGGTCACCATCCAATAGATTATGTAGGTGGGATTATTGTAGTATTTGATCGAGACCCATCTTCAATTAAGTCATCATTCAGTGGTATTACATGTGGTTTCATACAGGTGATGGGGGTAACATTAGTTCCATTATGATGAGTATATTTAGTTTAAGGGAATAGTGTCAATTTTTTTAGAGTATACCTCTCATTCCAAAAAATCTATTACCAGTGATAGCAGCTAACATATCCATTCCCTAGGACCCTGACTACCGTGTAAAGCATGGAATACTGAAACATTAGTAATATGGATCAATGGTATATTAATAATATAGGATTGAGTCTTTGACTTTTCTTCCTTAGATAACTCTAAATGTTTTATATATATATTTATTTATTATCTTCTTATGATGGAATTTATTGATAACATTGTGGATTCCACTATGATGATAACCAACAAATAATCTTGTTTTAGGCCATTAAGATGACTTTATGAGTGATATGAACAAAATTACAAGTAAATCTGATGAGAATTACAATATATGTGGGAAGGTAGTGGTACATGATCCAAATTAAATATAGATCATACAAGGTTAGTAGATAGAGAATGTGCATAGACAATGTTTGATAAATTATTTCTAGAGCTACATGATGCAAAGGTTCTCCGATGAGACTGAAGCATGTAGAACATGATTACCATTATATGGTGGTTCATATCATTTGGATTTATTACACATGATGTATAATGGGGATTCACTAGTAGCTATCCTATCCATGTACTAGCTCAATGTAGGTGGAGTCTTGTTACTCATATTCAGTATGAGTCAACACCCTTATAGACTAACTTCCATCTTATATTCTATGTAAAGACCCGTAAATTTCAAGGAAATTTTTTTCTTAATTTTCTTTGGAATTTTAGAAGAACGCAGTTTCTGACGGCGCCTGATTCCGAGGCCCGGTGTGCCCGGAATCATTTTTCAATGTTTGGATTGGGTACGTTCAGTGAACGGACCAGCGGGTTTTTCTAACTTTTGAACCGGTGCCCGGAATCGAATTCTGAGGGCACCGATGAAATCGCAGTGCCAGTATTCGCTTAGAAATGCCTCTTCCGGAGTTGTGTTTGCTCGGGTGTGGTTTTTAATTTTCGGGCTTAAAGTTAAGAAATAAAATAATTTTTCGACAACTTTATTTTATTTCACTTAAGCCACTTGGAAGCCACTTGAAGCCACTTAAAAGCGGATTAAACTGAGTTGATCCAGATAGGATGCTATCCAGAAAATATCCTACCCCCTCGGTAGGATATTTGTGAGGTGGGGCCCGCACGAGCCCCACCGTTTCTTTCCGCTAAGTAACGCACCCGCGAAAACCCGTCATTATTAAAGTTAACCGACGCGTTTTCTTAAATTCTTAACAGACCATTTAATTGGGCGGTTTATTTCGTAAATTAAATGAGCTGTTTCTTTCATTTAATTAATTCAACGAATTGATGGGTCGTTTCTTACCCTTTTTCGTGTGTTTGCATAATAATAAAATAAAACCAACCAATTTTTTTGGAGGATTACTCGTTGAGAGAGGATCCTTGAACCTTCAGCCTCCTTCACGAAGAACGCGAAGAACGCGAAAAACGCCGAACACGAAAATCGACGACACGACGCCGTGATCCGCGAAGCCGACAATGTTCTTCTGCAACGTCTCTTCCTCCACGACGGATCTTTGATCGGCTGCTTGAGTTCGCCGACTCAATGTCGTGTTCCGCAACGACGCGACGCCCTTCCGCGACGACACGACGATCTCCACCTTCCGCGACGAGCAGTTTCCACGAAGAACGCTCACGCGCGACGACTCCGAGGTAGGGATTTTATATTTTTGGTAATATCCCTCCTTAAATTACCGTGAACATTCTTTAAAAATTATAGAACCGGAATCAATGAAACAATTTTATTTTATTAAAATTGTTAGTTCATGTGTTGAACATTTTATTTTCTCCCGTTATTTTTATCTAACGCGGAGGGTGCGGGTCAAACGAACACGGCCCGACAACCCTTCATCGTTCTTCGTGTTTTGCGGATTTGGCGGGTGACGACGGAACGTGCCGCAACGGATGTTTGATGATCCCGCAGTAAAGAACGGAACCCGGGAGGAACAACGGCGCAGACAGGAAGGAAAACGGGCCCCCGCAGCGACTCCGGCGGCCCGCGGAAGCCGGTGGCGGCGCGGGTCGCCGGCGCGGCGGCACCCCGCGGGTGCCCAGCGCGCCACCCCGCGGGTGCCGCGGGGTTGTCACGCGGCACCCCGCGGGTGTCCAGGGCGGCACCCCGCGGGTGCCGCGGGGTTGGCACGCGGCGCCCCGCGGGTGTCTGGCCTACACCCCGCGGGTGCCGCGGGGTTGTCGCGTGGGGTGGCGGTTCCCCCCCGTGTCGGCCGCTCGGCCGAGCCGAGCCGGGCCGGGCCAACCGGGTCGGACCCGGGTCGGGTTGACCCTGTTCGGGCCAACCAGGGGGGTCGGGCCGGGTCGGCCCGGACCCGGACCCCCCCCCCCCCGTTATTCGGACCGCTTTCGGTCAAATGCCTGTAACATGAGCTACATGCCTCCGTTTGACGAGCCATCTGCGGCAACGAGACCCTTATCGAGAAGGTCGTTTCGGTATATCACACTCAAGGATTCAGAATACTTTGGATTTGGCCGGGTTTGTTTGTACACAAAACCAACCGGGCCCTCGGAGCGGAAACGCTCATATCTTGAGCCACGGACGTCCGATTGACGTGCCGTCAGCTTTGTTGAATTCTTCTAAGTGAGACGGATCTTTGGGCATACTCCGCCCGAGGTTTGGACGCAGGTGGAGTGCGGTCGGGTTGGTTTTTCCTTAAAAACCAACCGGGCCCCTGGGACGAAAATGCCAATAACTCTCAGACCGGGCGTCCGATTGACGCGTCGTCTATTGCGTTGAGTTACTGTTGACGATACGGAACTTTTGGCATCCTTCGCCCGAGTTTTGGTTACAGTGGATAGTGGCCGGGTTGGATCGCACTGAAATCCAACCGGGCCCCTGGAACGGAAAAGCCGATATCTTTCAGACCAGACGTCCGTTTGACGAACCGTCAGCGGTGTTGGTGATCACGTTTAAAAATGGTCCCTATGAGTATGCCCTATGAGTGTTCGGTGTATAGTTGAGTTACGGCCGGATTGGTTCGCACACAAAACCAACCGGGCCCCCGGGACGAAAAGTCTAATAACTCACAAACCGGGCGTCCGATTGACGCGCCGTCTATTGCGTTGAAACCCCTATGATGAGGCGGTCCTTGGTGATACTTCCTTGCGGGACTTTGTGATACTTGGAGTATCCACCAGTAGCTCATGGAGCGGACCCTCCCGGAGACGAGCGTGCAGAGTATGGAGACCGTGTAGCTGACTGAGTCTCGACGACTGCTGATCGGACGACCCGGTGCGTTACAGGGGAGCTCTTAGTTGTAGCGGCAGACCCACAACAGAGATGCGCTTGGTTGTAGCGGCACAGGGTAGCGCTTGGTTGTAGCGGCATACCCACGACAGAGGTGCGCTTGGTTGTAGCGGCAGACCCACGACAGAGGTGCGCTTGGTTGTAGCGGCACAGGGGAGCGCTTGGTTGTAGCCGCAGACCCACGACAGATGTGCGCTTGGTTGTAGAGGCACAAGGGAGCGCTTGGTTGTATCAGCAGACCCACGACAGAGGTGCGCTTGGTTGTAGCGGCACAGGGGAGCACTTGGTTGTAGCGGCAGACCCACGACAGAGGTGCGCTTGGTTGTAGCAGCACATGGGAGCGCTTGTTTGTAGCGGCAGACCCACGACAGTGGTGCGCTTGGTTGTAGCGGCACATGATGCGCTTGGTGGTAGCGGATGGCCCGAAATACTCGATAGGTGGAGTACTACAGCAGTCTTAAGTTAGTGAGCAGTACCTCGGTGTTGTGACAGGACCACTGTACACTCCAGAGACGGAGCTCTTCAGCAGTTACGGTTTCGATGATAAAAATCCTGGTTTGAGCTGGGACTTTTGACCTTTGGTTTGCCTCATGATTGAGATGGGTTACTTGATAACATAGGTATATGTATGGGCATATACCTAAGTAGAGGTTATCTGTTGAGATCTTCTATGTGGTTATCCTTGTTGGTTTTAGTGAGACCTTGAGGGTCTCGGGGTCCCTACTGAGTATCGTTATACTCACCCCTGCACGGGCTATGCCCGCACCTCGTTGTGTTGGTTGCAGACGACGGGCAGTGCAGACAGAGGCCTAGTGTTCGAGGACTGGACGGTACCTGGAGGTGGACTATACGACGAGATGGTACCCGGAGGAGGACCTCACGACGAGACGGTACCCAGAGGTGGACGTGACGACGAGGCGGCACCCGGAGGTGGACCACTGGGCGGGACATACTCGGAGCGGACGACGGGACCCGAGGAGCAGAGGAGCTATCTGTACCCACCCTTCAGGTGGGATTTCCAGTGGATAGCATGGCGTAGCACCTTTACTTTTCAGATGTTGTTTTCCCTTTCGATTTGTACTTTACCGTTGGGCTTGTATTTCCGTCCCCTTTATACTTTTCCGCACGTCAGTTGTACTCTGTATTTACTTAGTGTTTACTTTTCCGCTTTCTTACTCTGTGGTGCTTGTTTACCTTACAAAGGCAATGCCTTCCCTTTTTACCGGGATTTACGCCTTGGTGCTAGTCTCCAGCCCCTGGCCTATGGAAGGCGGGCTTGGGGTAGTCACAGCACGGGCCCTGAGGACGGGTCGTGACAAATTGGTATCAGAGGTGGTCGTTCTACCGCAAACTCTGATCTTTCATCTATGCGAAGCAATAGTATTTAGCATATTGAGTGTGGTTATCGGTCCAGGGAGTTCAGTGTTGGTGCGGCGGCCGACGTATCCGTACACAGGGACCCTGACTTCCGATTTCCGACTTAATGCACGAAGACACTAATTGTGTCTGTGTTTCCAGCTGTTTTTAAAAGTCAGCTCAAACCAGGTCAGCTCACCAGGTTCTTATCGTTTGACCGTATCACGTTGTTTCCTTCAGGATGGCTCCCCGCGGATGACCAGCTGGGGTTCTGAGGGTTGAGCGTGGCGATAGCCCGCCCAGCGACGAGGCCTCGGTGCAGGGCCCCTTGACAGCTGAGGCACCGGCAGTACCTCTACCCGCCGAGCCACCGATGCTTCTAGCCGCTGATGATGCACATCGCTTGAGCGCACTACACGAGTTCCAGCGCCAGAGGCCACCCAGGTTCCAGGGAGAGACAGACCCGCAGGTGGCTGAGGATTGGCTGGAGGCTGTGGTGGAAGTTTTCAAGCTAGTGAGGATACCAGCAGACCTCATGGTAATCCTCGCAGCGAGCCTACTATACGCAGCAGCATGACGATGGTGGAGCTTGATGCTCCAGGTGCACGATGAGGCATCACTTCTATGCGCAGAGGTCCAAGAGGGCCAGACCTACCGGTGGCCGACTACACGACTTAGGCTCAGTTGTGCGGGGGAGCCGGGGTGGAGTCAGAGCCAGGTGTGCCAAGAGTGGGCAGAGTTACTCCTGTGGCGGGATTGGTCACATGGCTCGAGACTGCCCGACTCGTTTTACAGATGAGCAGCAGGCGGTAGAGGGACCTCCCAGATAGAGGTTCGGCCACGGTGGTCCGCAGGGTACAAGCAGACGAGGCAGTGGAGCTGGCCGAGTAGCCGATGGTTGGAGACACTTCGTGGTGTTGTCACCACCACCACCATGAGGTCCACCCCGACCGCAGGGAGTTGGTGGACATGGGAGAGCTCAGCTTCAGGCAGTTGAGGCCTTCGATCGTGGAGCTCTGGGAGAAGTTGGACAGGAGTGGAACTAGGGGATACGTCTTTTGTACTTCTAGTTCCTTGTTGCTATTGTGTAGCGTCCTTGTAATATGAGATGCAATAATAAAAGACGCTTACCTTTGTGATGTTTTCCTTCCTGTCCTCTTTTGCGTTGTTACTAAGAGGTTCCGGTTTAGACTGTTGACTTGACCCTCACTTGTGAGACATCTACTGGAGGAGACTCAGTTACCACACACTGATGTCGACAGTGTGACTCAACCCTTGGAGGCGAGAGTAACGGTTGGATCTATTGGTAGTAGCGTCGAGGCCTTAAGACGTCATCCTTGGTATGGATTAGAATCATCCATGTCGGGATTGAATTTATTAGGCAAAGAATGTGGTTCGTCTAGGGGATGGGACCATATTCCTCTTATCGGCAATGAAGAAATCTTGCAGCTCTTGTGGGACCTGAGATGGTCCAGGTCATCCAAGGGTGGATGAGTACAGCTCAGAGCCGGCAGAAGCCTTATGATGACAGGAGGCGGAGACCACTAGAGTTCGAAGATGACGACCACGTCTTCTTGTGGGTCTCACCTCGACGTGGTTTGCGGAGATTTGGCCGAGGCGGCAAGTTTCCTCCAGGCTTCATCGGGCCTTTCCAGGTCATCAGCAGGATTGGCGAGGTGGCTTATCGCCTGGCTCTACCACCTCAGTTGCACCGGGTGCACGACGTCTTCCACGTATCTCAGCTGAGAAGATACGTGCACGACCCGACGCACATCTTTGACCATGGGGAGCTATAGATGGATGACGGGGTGACTTTTATGGAGGTTCCGGTGGAGATAGAGGATCGACAGGAGCGGTCCTACGTGGGCGATCGATTCCTCTTGTGCACATCAGATGGCAGCACGGAAACCTCCAGGAGAGAACATGGGAGCGGGAGGCTCAGATGCGTGCTGAGTACCGCCTTGGTATCCCTAGTTTGTGTTGAAGCTTTACGGGGACGTCAAGCCCTGTGGTGGGAGTATTGTAAAGACCTGTAAATTTCAAGGAAATTTTTTTCTTAATTTTTTTGGAATTTTACAAGAACGCAGTTTCTGACAGCGCCTGATTCCGAGGCCCGGTGTGCCCGGAATCATTTTTCGAAGCTTGGCTCGGGTACGTTCAGTGAACGGACGAGCGGGTTTTTCTAACTTTTGAACCGGTGCCCGGAATCGAATTCTGAGGGCACCGATGAAATCGTAGCGCCGGTATTCGCTTAGAAACTCCTCTTTCGGAGTTGCGTTTGCTCGGGTGTGGTTTTTAATTTTCGGGCTTAAAGTTAAGAAATAAAATAATTTTTCGGCAACTTTATTTTATTTCACTTAAGCCACTTGGAAGCCACTTGAAGCCACATAAAAGAGTCTTAAACTGATTTGATCCGGATAGGATGCTATCCAGAAAATATCCTCTCCCCTCGGTAGGATATTTGTGAGGTGGGGCCCGCACGAGCCCCGCCGTTTATTTCCGCTAAGTAACACACCCGCGAAAACCCGTCATTATGAAAGTCAACGGGCGTGTTTTCTTAAATTCTTAACAGACCATTTAATTGGGCGGTTTATGTGAAGACCCAGAACCCCCTTGGTCCCTTCCTTTGCCAAAAATCCGGTTTCCTTGCGGGGTACCGATCGGTGAGACCGATCGGTGAGACCGATCGGTGAGACCGATCGGTGGCACCGATCGGTGAGACCGATCGGTGAGACCGGTCGGTGAGACCGATCGGTGACACCGATCGGTGAGACCGATCGGCGAGACCGATCGGTGACACCGATCGGTGAGACCGGCCCTGCCAAGTTGTTCCAGTAATGTTCCTTTTTCGCAAATAGGGTTTTTAAACCCTATTCTTCCTAGCTAAAAATATCTTGGAAATCCGAAACGCGCGCAAAGGTCTTAATTAAATGCTTCATTAATTCATGGGTCAGTTAAAACCACCCAGCGCCATTAATGATGAGTCAAGACACGTGGTCAACCCACGACTCCCTCGTCTTCCGTGGTTTTGTGTTTTCATCTCAACCGTCCCCAGCCATTATAATTAAGGGTTAGGCCATGGTTTTCCCCCTTCTTCGATCGTGACTCTTCTGGTGCATCGGGACCGCCGCGTCGTTATCCGTAAAGTTCCGCGCCCCCGGCCTAAACGTCGATCATCCATCAACAAGTAGGGAATTTATCTCGTCTCTCACTTTTGTGTATCATGCGGGGTGGGCGTTACTTTTGTTCCTATGGAATTGGTTGAACCAAACCCTAATGAAGATACTAAACGAAGTTCTAAAGAAAGAAGGGGAAGGGGTTGTGATCGTTGTTTATGCTTTATCTTGTGATCATCCCTTTTGTTGTACTGGTCTATGTTTTCTGAAAATTGAGGCCGTTGGTGGTCGTGTGTGTGCACTTGAATCCCCTCGTGATGTTTTAAATGGGTTGCTGAAATTGTGAACTCCTGCTGTGAAATTGGTTAATCACGTATACCCGGCTGAATAATTTGAAAGCACCAGGATCAACCCTTCTGTGATAACTAACGGATAGAACACATGGAATTTTGAAATCATGGAGTGTGTTAAGTCGTTTAAATCTGAAAATCCCTGACTCGTGTTGGTAGTGGTTGTTGGTTGTTTTTCCCTTCGGGCCGTTTTCTGGAAATGTGGGAGGGGATGGGATCCCCCGATCTTTTTATACTCTCGGCGGCTGTGTGAATTTGGGGGATGGGATCTCCTGTTGGCATGGTTTCAGTGGTTGTGGGTTTTTATCACAAACTGGGGAGAGATCCTCTGTTGGCAGAACCGGGTGTGGGTGTTTTGGTTGATCTATGCTTGACGTTTTCCTTGGTTATGCTTATGGTAGTTGCCCAGTAGTGCTTAAAATTAATTGAACAATTGACTGAACGTGAAACAAGAATGGGACAAATGGTTTTGTGGGAAAGGGTCGCGAATTGTGACTCGGGCGTTGTGGTATTGTGTCCTGTAGGTTGGCTAGGAAAACCTAAGTTTTGGGTGAGTGTTTGTTACCTATATCTATACTTGTAGCTTTGTGTTTCTTATTCGCGCCCCACCCAAGTTGAGCACTTAGTGCCGAACACCCCCATTTATGGGGGAAGGGTGTTTTTCCCAACACTATACTTAGTGGCTGGTTATTAGCTCCTTTTCTGCTCCCTTTCCCGGATAGCCCAAGTACCTTCGGGCAGGCTGTGATGGCCTGAAGTCCATTATTAGCCCAAGAACCATCGGGCAGGGTGTTGTGGTGGTTGGCCAGGTGTGTGCGGCAGGTGGTTTCCCAAGTGTCTTCGGGATGAGGCCCAGGTGTTTTTCGGGCGTGGTAGTGGATTCTTTAGCCCAGGTGTCTTCGGGCGTAGCGGTGGTTGTTCTGGCCTAGGTGTTTGCAGGCATGGTTACTTGTGACAGTTGAGGCCCAGGTGTGTGCGGGCGGGATTTGGCAGTGGGACTGCGTGTGGTTGTGGCCCAGGTGTGTGCGGGCGGGTGTGGCAGTGGGACTGCGGTGAGAATGGCGGGATTGGTCTGATGCGTAGGATGTCTCAATAACCAGTGGGAAAGTGGCGCGGGGTACCCAAACATCGATGTGCTCTTATATATATATTACTTGACTTGCGTTATTTGGGGAGCGAACCTTGGTGAGGCTTGGGATGGATAGTTGCCTTGTTAGGTGTTTGGTTTACTCTTTCTCACGGGACTTTAGTACGTTCCCCCACTTGTGAACGAGAGTCTTGGTTTTCCCTACTGAGTGTACTTGTATGCTCACCCTACGTTTACTTTCAGGTTTCCAGGAGGACGACCAGGGCTGCGCGGGACCCTATTAGTCGGACAGTTGGAGTTGTCGCTGTTATCGTTCCTTTGTTTTCTTTTGGTATTGTACTTGAGAGCTTCTTTTTCTTTTGTACTTGTACTTTGTTGTAAACTGTTTAAACATACATGTGGGAATGGTTTACTTTTGGCTTTACTTTTCTTTCTATCTTGGTGTTGTTGGGTTTTCTCCTCCTTATCTTTCGATCCTATAAAATAAAAAAGGGTAATGCCTTCCATTTGTGAGAACTTCCTATACCCTTGGTGCTAGTCGCCACTCCGGGACCTATTGAAGGCGGGTTTCGGGGGTCATTATCTCTCCTTCAACTCGAAGAAGGAAGGGCCTGGCAACCTGCAGACCCTTCCCCCCTTTTGGTGAAGGCGGGTCGTGACAGAATGGTATCAGAGGAAGGTTGAGAGATAGGACGGAGTCTGGAGTTAGGCACAGTGAGGATTTCATGGGATGGTAAGGCAACAGCGTTGGGTGACCTTGGTGCGTGAAATAGGCCAGGGAGGACCGGCTAGGACACGGGATTTTAGGGCCCCCCGTGATCCGATGCAAGGACTCTGGACCTACCGAACGACCAAGTGAAGCCACACTGATTGCAGGGTAGAGACCCTAGGAAAGGTACATGCATCATAAATGACTTGTGTTCTTGTGTTTCTGGGATGTCTTGGGAAATTAAGAATAAATTAAATCTTAATAAGTTTTGAGAACGGTTTTCTTTGCACTACTGGGCTTAGGTATTCCTTGTTTACCTTGCAGCTATGGCATCTGGAAGGCGACCACGTGTGGTACAGGCGATCGAGACTCCTGAGACTACCTTGGCCAATCAGCAAAGAGCTGATCGGGAGGAAGAGGACGACCGGTGGCAGAAGACTCTTCGAGCCTTTCAGCGACAGGCCCTCGAGAAATATGAGGGCAGCACCTCCGACATGAAGACGGAAGGCTGGCTGGAGGAGCTAGTCATAGCCTTCGGCCTGATTCGGGCCCCGACAGAGTACTGGGTTCCTCTGGCTGTTAGCCAGATGCGAGGAGCGTCACGTCAGTGGTGGATGCTTCACCTGGGGAGTAGGAAAGAGTCTGAGGTTGCTTGGGCGGAATTCGAGAAGGAGTTCCGGGCGGAGTTTCTCTCCTCGACAATGAAGGCGGAGAAGAGACAGGAGCTACTCTCCCTCCAGCAGGGGAGCATGTCCGTGAGGGAACTTGGAATCAAGTTCAAGGACCTCCTGCATTTTGCTCCAGACCTCTTTCCCGATGAGGAGTCTCGGGCAAGACGTTTGGAGGAGGCGCTCCGACCCTCCCTCCAGTATGCTGTTACTCCCTTTACCCTTCCGACATACTTAGAGGTTCAGAAGAAGGCCGAAGTGGTGGAAAGGATGCACACTCTAGGAGGACTGTCACGAGAAGGGATCCAGCTGGGACCATCGAAGGGGAAGGCCGTCAGCACCAGGCCCCCAGCATCGGGACCCTCCAGGTTCCGACCCGCAGGGAGCAGGCCGCAGCAGTTTCAGTTTCGATCCCCTGGCCCACGTTCTTTCCCTTCGGGCTCTGGACCACGGTGCTTCATCTGCGGGAGCCCTGGACATCTTCGGAGTCAGTGCCCCGATCGGGTGCAGTACAGCAGTGGCAGTCATCCCCAGCATCCGCCACAGCAGCAGTTCCCAGCCAGACCCTTCCAGCAGCAGCAGTAGGGACAGCGAGCTCCCGCTCCTCCGCAGACAGACATAGGAGGGGGAGGCCGACCTCAGGGCGCTCCCCAGGGACCTCGACCAGGGCGTGGTCGGGGAGGTGGCCGACAGCCGAGGGGTAGGGGAGCTGGGCGTGGACAGTTACACGCCGCAGAAGCAACAGTTCCAGCAGGGCCAGAGGTTGTTCGAGGTACGATCAGTGTGTTTAGCACTCTTGCTTATGCTTTGTTCGATACCGGAGCTTCGCACTCCTTTGTTGCACCCAGTCTAGCCCGCGCCTTGGGTCTAGATGCCGAGAGACTTCCAGTGCCCCTGGTGTTAAGCACACCAGTTGGAGGTCAGACCGACTTGCTGTTCGTTTGTCGGGGATGTAGGCTGATGTTGGGGCCACATCAGTCGGTTAAGGACCTCCTTCTGCTACAGATTCGGCCGTACGATGTCATCCTAGGCATCGACTGGCTATTTTCTGTGTGCGCCGTCATCGACTGTTTCCAAAGGAGGGTGGTGTTCTCCGGTTTGGACGGCCAGCGTGTTACTTTCACCGGCGAGCGGAGCTGTCCGAAGGGAAACAGGAGGGAGGAACCTCTCCTCTCCTTGTTGACCGAACTGACGAGAGAATCAACAGATGCGGAAATGGTGGAAGTACCAGAGATCGTTCGTGAATTTATGGACGTCTTTCCTGAGGAGGTGACGACTCTACCCCCTCGACGTGATATCGAGTTCGGGATAGACCTGCAGCCCGGCTCTCGACCAATCTCGATGGCTCCTTACCGGATGGCACCTTCGGAGCTACGGGAGTTGCGGATACAGATTGACGATCTGACGAAGAGGGGTTATGTTCGTCCAAGTGCATCACCGTGGGGTGCCCCAGTCTTGTTTGCGAAGAAGGCAGATGGTGGCCTCAGGTTATGCATTGATTACAGGAGGCTGAATCAGGTAACAATCAAGAACCGCTACCCTCTTCCGAGGATAGATGATCTTTTCGACCAGCTGAAGGGGGCAGGATGGTTCTCGAAGATCGACCTACGATCCGGGTACCACCAGCTGAGGGTGAAGGATAGCGACGTCCCGAAGACGGCGTTCAGGTGCAGGTATGGGCACTTCGAGTTCGTGGTCATGCCCTTTGGTGTTACGAACGCCCCGGCCGTGTTCATGGGGCTTATGAACTCCATCTTTCGGGAGTACCTGGATCGGTTTGTGGTGGTGTTCATCGACGATATCCTGATCTATTCAAAGTCAGAAGAGGACCATGCAGAGCACCTGAGGACAGTTTTGGAGGTCCTACGACAGCACCAGCTCTATGGGAAGTTGTCAAAGTGCAAGTTCTGGGCGCGAGAAGTGCACTTCCTTGGACATGTAGTGTCTGAGCAGGGAGTAGCAGTCGACCCATCAAAGGTTGAGGCAATTGTTTCTTGGGCAGCACCCAAGAATGTGGCGGAAGTTCGGAGTTTCCTTGGACTGGCAGGCTACTACCGGAGATTCGTACCCAACTTCTCCCGGGTAGCAGCCCCTTTGACGGCTTTGACCAAGAAGGACCAAGTTTTCATGTGGAGCGAGCAATGTGAGTCGTCCTTCAGCTACCTAAAAGAAAAACTGGTTAGTGCCCCAGTGTTGAGGTTGCCAGAAGAAGGGATGGCCTATGAGGTATTCTGTGATGCTTCAGGACAGGGCCTGGGGTGCGTATTGATGCAGCGACAAGGGGTGATCTCCTACGGGTCCAGGCAGCTACGCCCCCATGAGCGGAACTATGCCACCCATGACCTGGAGCTTGCAGCGGTGGTGTTCGCATTAAAGCTGTGGCGACATTACCTCTTTGGGGAGCGCTTTGTGGTCTTCACCGACCACAAAAGCTTGCGCTATATCTTCTCCCAGCGTGACTTGAACTTGCGACAGCGGAGGTGGGTCGAGTTTCTCCAGGACTACGACTTTGAGATCTCATACACTGAAGGTAAGGGAAACGTTGTGGCTGATGCCCTGAGCAGGAAGCCGCATCAGGAGGTGGTTCGGGAATCTGCTGATGCTTGGAAGGCAATGGGGGAGTTGGCTGCCTTGCACTTGGATGCAAGGGTGGAAGGTACTAGAGGTTGTTTGTTTCAGATGACGGTACAGTCCTCCTTGTTGCAGCCAGTGGAAGAGTCTCAGTGGGGAGATCCTGAGGTAGAAGTGTTGCGGGATCGTGTCGATCAGGGGAACGCCCCGGAAGGATGGTCGGAGGACAGCCGACATCGGATGCTCTTTCATCGGAGGTTGTTTGTTCCAGAGGTGATGCGTGATGAAGTCCTTCATGAGTTCCATAGCTCAGCCTTGGCGGTACATCCGGGTGTTTCGAAAATGTACCGAGGCCTGAGGGGACAGTTTTGGTGGCCCGGGGTGAAACGGGCAGTGGCAGAGTTCGTGGCTAAATGCCTGGTGTGTCAGCAGGTGAAGGCTGAACACCGTGTTCCTGGTGGTCTGTTGCATCCTCTAGATGTTCCCGAGTGGAAGTGGGACGACGTCTCAATGGACTTCGTCACGGGACTACCCAGAGCTCAGGGCGGGCATGATGCTATCTGGGTAGTGGTGGATCGATTGACAAAATCTGCTCACTTCTTGGCTATCAAGGAGTCGGGACCCGTGAGTACCTTAGCACAGAGGTACGTGGATGAGGTGGTGCGTTTGCATGGAGTTCCGAAAACGATCGTCTCGGATCGGGACACTCGATTCACCTCACGAGTCTGGAAGGGGTTACAGCATACTTTTGGCACCCAACTACGCCTTAGCACTGCTTTTCACCCTCAGACTGATGGGAAGACAGAGCGGACTATCCAGACTTTGGAGGACATGCTGCGAGCATGTGTTCTGGATTTCGGGGGAGCATGGGTACGACACTTGCCTTTAGTAGAGTTTGCCTACAACAACAGTTTTCACTCTACTATCGGCATGGCTCCTTTTGAGACTTTGTATGGAAGACCATGTCGTTCACCCTTATGCTGGGCAGAGGTTGGTGAGACTGGTACTCTTGGACCAGAAGTAGTGCAGAGCACCACGGAGAAAGTCCAGCTAGTGCGGGAGAGGATGAAAGCAGCTCAGGATCGGCATAAATCTTATGCTGATCGTCGGAGGAGGCCCCTGAAGTTCGAGGTGGGAGATCATGTGTTTTTGAAGGTTTCCCCTCGACGGGGGCAGCGGAGGTTCGGAAAGGGGAGTAAGCTCTCCCCTAGGTTCATCGGACCTTTCGAGGTGCTGAGGCGAGTTGGCGAGGTGGCATATCAGCTGGCCCTACCACCTCAGTTGGAGAGGGTCCATGACGTCTTCCATGTCTCCCAGCTTCGTCAGTACTTACATGATGACTCTCATGTCATCAACTGGGGAGAGCTAGACGTGGGAGGAGACGCGACCTTCGAGGAACGGCCAGTAAGAATCGAGGATCGCAAGGAGAAAGTGCTCCGTGGACGAACCGTCGGCCTGGTTCGTGTGTTGTGGAGACATGGCGGCCTCGAAGAGAGTACGTGGGAGAGGGAAGCACAGATGCGTGCCCAATACCCCGAGTTGTTCTGAGTTTTGAACCCTTGGTGCCTGTTGTGACAGAACGTTTGACCTTTTTGGCTATGAAATGTGCTAGGTTCCTTCCCTCTGTTTTGTGTGGGAAGCCCCGGTTGAAGGGAAGGGGAGACCTGACCCCTAATCAGGACGCATTAAGGTGGATGCGATTAAACCCGTGCGGGCGAGTCAGTGCCGCCCAAAGCGGATAATATCTTGACATGGGGGAGGGGAACTCCCCAAACCCACATGACCGGGCGGTTTGGCGTGGTGTGATGCTTGGTTCTTGACAGGGAGTATTTCCAACTAGCGGGGGTCCACTCCTAAGAGGTATCTTCGAAGATGGTTGTTCGGATCCTCTCTTTCCTTCTAGTTTGTTTGATTCTCGAGGACGAGAATCGTTTAAGAGGTATCTGATGTGAAGACCCAGAACCCCCTTGGTCCCTTCCTTTGCCAAAAATCCGGTTTCCTTGCACCGATCGGTGACACCGATCGGTGAGACCGATCGGTGAGACCGATCGGTGAGACCGATCGGTGAGACCGATCGGCGAGACCGGTCGGTGAGACCGATCGGTGAGACCGATCGGTGAGACCGATCGGTGACACCGATCGGTGAGACGGATCGGCGAGACCGATCGGTGAGACCGATCGGTGAGACCGATCGGTGAGACCGGCCCTGCCAAGTTGTTCCAGTAATGTTCCTTTTTCGCAAATAGGGTTTTTAAACCCTATTCTTCCTTGCTAAAAATATCTTGGAAATCCGAAACGCGCGCAAAGGTCTTAATTAAATGCTTCATTAATTCATGGGTCAGTTAAAACCACCCAGCGCCATTAATGATGAGTCAAGCCACGTGGTCAACCCACGACTCCCTCGTCTTTCGTGGTTTTGTGTTTTCATCTCAACCGTCCCCAGCCCTTATAATTAAGGGTTAGGCCGTGGTTTTCCCCCTTCTTCGATCGTGACTCTTCTGGTGCATCGGGACCGCCGCGTCGTTATCCGTAAAGTTCCGCGCCCCCGGCCTAAACGTCGATCATCCATCAACAAGTAGGGAATTTCTCTCGTCTCTCACTTTTGTGTATCATGCGGGGTGGGCGTTACTTTTGTTCCTATGGAATTGGTTGAACCAAACCCTAATGAAGATACTAAACGAAGTTATAAAGAAAGAAGGGGAAGGGGTTGTGATCGTTGTTTATGCTTTATCTTGTGATCATCCCTTTTGTTGTACTGGTCTATGTTTTCTGAAAATTGAGGCCGTTGGTGGTCGTGTGTGTGCACTTGAATCCCCTCGTGATGTTTTAAATGGGTTGCTGAAATTGTGAACTCCTGCTGTGAAATTGGTTAATCACGTATACCCGGCTGAATAATTTGAAAGCACCAGGATCAACCCTTCTGTGATAACTAACGGATAGAACACATGGAATTTTGAAATCATGGAGTGTGTTAAGTCGTTTAAATCTGAAAATCCCTGACTCGTGTTGGTAGTGGTTGTTGGTTGTTTTTCCCTTCGGGCCGTTTGCTGGAAATGTGGGAGGGGATGGGATCCCCCGATCTTTTTATACTCTCGGCGGCTGTGTGAATTTGGGGGATGGGATCTCCTGTTGGCATGGTTTCAGTGGTTGTGGGTTTTTATCACAAACTGGGGAGAGATCCTCTGTTGGAAGAACCGGGTGTGGGTGTTTTGGTTGATCTATGCTTGACGTTTTCCTTGGTTATGCTTATGGTAGTTGCCCAGTAGTGCTTAAAATTAATTGAACAATTGACTGAACGTGAAACAAGAATGGGACAAATGGTTTTGTGGGCAAGGGTCGCGAATTGTGACTCGGGCGTTGTGGTATTGTGTCCTGTAGGTTGGCTAGGAAAACCTAAGTTTTGGGTGAGTGTTTGTTACCTATATCTATACTTGTAGCTTTGTGTTTCTTATTCGCGCCCCACCCAAGTTGAGCACTTAGTGCCGAACACCCCCATTTATGGGGGAAGGGTGTTTTTCCCAACACTATACTTAGTGGCTGGTTATTAGCTCCTTTTCTGCTCCCTTTCCCGGATAGCCCAAGTACCTTCGGGCAGGCTGTGATGGCCTGAAGTCCATTATTAGCCCAAGAACCATCGGGCAGGGTGTTGTGGTGGTTGGCCAGGTGTGTGCGGCAGGTGGTTTCCCAAGTGTCTTCGGGATGAGGCCCAGGTGTTTTTCGGGCGTGGTAGTGGATTCTTTAGCCCAGGTGTCTTCGGGCGTAGCGGTGGTTGTTCTGGCCTAGGTGTTTGCAGGCATGGTTACTTGTGACAGTTGAGGCCCAGGTGTGTGCGGGCGGGATTTGGCAGTGGGACTGCGTGTGGTTGTGGCCCAGGTGTGTGCGGGCGGGTGTGGCAGTGGGACTGCGGTGAGAATGGCGGGATTGGTCTGATGCGTAGGATGTCTCAATAACCAGTGGGAAAGTGGCGCGGGGTACCCAAACATCGATGTGCTCTTATATATATATTACTTGACTTGCGTTATTTGGGGAGCGAACCTTGGTGAGGCTTGGGATGGATAGTTGCGTTGTTAGGTGTTTGGTTTACTCTTTCTCACGGGACTTTAGTACGTTCCCCCACTTGTGCACGAGAGTCTTGGTTTTCCCTACTGAGTGTACTTGTATGCTCACCCTACGTTTACTTTCAGGTTTCCAGGAGGACGACCAGGGCTGCGCGGGACCCTATTAGTCGGACAGTTGGAGTTGTCACTGTTGTCGTACCTTTGTTTTCTTTTGGTATTGTACTTGAGAGCTTCTTTTTCTTTTGTACTTGTACTTTGTTGTAAACTGTTTAAACATACATGTGGGAATGGTTTACTTTTGGCTTTACTTTTCTTTCTATCTTGGTGTTGTTGGGTTTTCTCCTCCTTATCTTTTGATCCTATAAAATAAAAAAGGGTAATGCCTTCCATTTGTGAGAACTTCCTATACCCTTGGTGCTAGTCGCCACTCCGGGACCTATTGAAGGCGGGTTTCAGGGGTCATTATCTCTCCTTCAACTCGAAGAAGGAAGGGCCTGGCAACCTGCAGACCCTTCCCCCCTTTTGGTGAAGGCGGGTCGTGACAGTTTATTTCGTAAATTAAATGAGCTGTTTCTTTCGTTGAATTAATTCAACGAATTGACGGTTCGTTTCTTACCCTTTTTCGTGTGTTGGCATAATAATAAAATAAGACCAACCAATTTCTTTTGGAGTATTACTCGTTGAGAGAGGATCCTTGAACCTTCAGCCTCCTTCGCGAAGAACGTGAAGAATGCGAAGAACGTGAAGAACGCCGAACCCGAAAATCGACGACACGACGCCGTGATCCGCGACGCCAACAACGTTCTTCTACGACGTCTCTTCCTCCGCGACGGATCTTCGATCGGCTTCTTGAGTTCGCCGACTCAACGCCGTGTTCCGCGACGACGCGACGCCCTTCCGCGATGATGTGATGATCTCCACCTTCCGCGACGAGCAATTTCCACGAAGAATGCTCACGCGCGTCGACTCCGAGGTAGGGATTTTATATTTTTGGTAATACCCCTCCTTAAATTCCCATGAACATTCTTTAAAAATTAAAGAACCGGAATCAAAGAAATAATTTTATTTTATTAAAATTGTTAGTTCATGTGTTGAACATTTTATTTTATCTCGTTGTTTTTATCTAACGCGGAGGGTGCGGGTCAAACGAACACGGCCCGACAAACCTCCGTCGTTCTTCGTGTTTTACGGATTTGGCGGGCGACGACGGAACGTGCCACAACAGATGTTTGATGATCCCGCAGTAAAGAACGGAACCCGGGAGGAACAACGGCGCAGACGGGAAGGAAAACGGTCCACCGGAGCGACTCCAGCGGCCCGCGGAAGCCGGTGGCGGCGCGGGTCGCCGGCGCGGCGGCGCTGGCGGCCGGAGGCGGCGACACCCCGCGGGTGGCGCGGGGTTGTCACGCGGCACCCCGCGGGTGCCGCGGGTGTCCAGCGCGACACCCCGCGGGTGCCGCGGGGTTGTCCCACGGGGCGGCGGTTCCCCCCATGTCGGCCGCTCGGCCGAGCCGAGCCGGGCCGGGCCAACCGGGTCGGACCCGGGTCGGGTCGACCCGGTTCGGGCCAACCAGGGGGGTCGGGCCGGTCGGCCCGGACCCGGACCCCCCCCCCCATTTTTCGGACCACTTTCGGTCAAATGCCCGTAACTTGAGCTACGAGCCTCCGTTTGACGAGCCATCTGCGGCAACACGACCTATGGATCGAGAAGGTCGTTTCGGTATATCGCACTCAAGGTTTCAGAATACTTTGGTTTCGGCCGGGTTGGTTCGTACACGAAACCAACCGGGCCCTCAGAGCGGAAACGCTCATATCTTGAGCCACAGACGTCCGATTGACGTCCCGTCAGCTTTGTTGAATTCCTCTAAGTGAGACGGATCTTTTGGCATACTCCGCCCGAGGTTTGGACGCAGGTGGAGTGCGGTCGGGTTGGTTTTTCCTTAAAAACCAACCGGGCCCCTGGGACGAAAATGCCAATAACTCTCTGACTGGGCGTCCGATTGACACGTCGTCTATTGCGTTGAGTTCCTGTTGACGATACGAAACTTTTGGCATCCTTCGCCCGAGTTTTGGTTACAGTGGATAGTGGTCGGGTTGGATCGCACTGAAATCCAACCGGGCCCCTGGAACGGAAAAGCTGATATCTTTCAGACCAGACGTCCGTTTGAAAAACCGTCAGCGGCGTTGGTGATCACGTTGAAAAACGGTCCCTATGAGTATACCCTATGAGTGTTCGGGGTATAGTTGAGTTACGGCCGGATTGGTTCGCACACAAAACCAATCGGGCCCCCAGGACAAAAAGGCTAATAACTCACAAACCAGGCGTCCGATTGACGCGCCGTCTGTTGCGTTGAGACCCCTATGACGAGGCGGTCCTTGGTGATACTTCCTTGCGGGACTTTGTGATACGTGGAGTATCCACCAGTAGCTCGTGGAGCGGACCCTCCGGGAGACGAGCGTGCAGAGTACGGAGACCGTGTAGCTGACTGAGTCCCGACGACTGCTGATCGGACGACCCGGTGCGTTACAGGGGAGCGCTTGGTTGTAGCGGCAGACCCACGATAGAGGTGCGCTTGGTTGTAGCGGCACAGGGGACCACTTGGTTGTAGCGGCACAGGGGAGCGCTTGGTTGTAGCCGCAGACCCATGACAGAGGTGCGCTTGGTTGTAGCGGAACATGGGGGCACTTGGTTGTAGCAGCAGACCCATGACAGAGGTGCGCTTGGTTGTAGCGGCACATGGGAGCGTTTGGTTGTAGCGGCAGACCCACGACAGAGGTTCGCTTGGTTGTAGTGGCACATGGGAGCGCTTAGTTGTAGCGGCAGACCCACGACAGTGGTGCGCTTGGTTGTAGCGGCACATGGGAGCGCTTGGTGGCAGCGGCTGGCCCGCAATACTCGATAGGTGGAGTACTACAGCAGTCTTAAGTTAGTGAACAGTACCTTGGAGTTGTGACAGGACCACTGTACACTCCATAGACGGAGCTCTTCAGCAGTTACGGTTTCGATGATAAAAATCCTGGTTTGAGCTGAGACTTTTGACCTTGTGTTTTCCTCATGATTGAGATGGGTTAATAGATAACTTAGGTATATGTATGGTCATATACCTAAGTAGAGGTTATCTGTTGAGATCTTCTATGTGGTTATCCTTGTTTGTTTTAGTGAGACCTTGAGGGTCTTGGGGTCCCTACTGAGTATCGTTATACTCACCCCTGCACGGGCTATGCCCGCACCTTGTTGTGTTGGTTGCAGACGACGGGCAGTGCAGACAGAGGTCGAGTGTTTGAGGACTGGACGGTACTTGGAGGTGGACTATATGACGAGATGGTACCCGGAGGAGGACCTCACGACGAGACGGTACCCAGAGGTGGACGTGACGACGAGGCGGCACCCGGAGGTGGACCACTGGGCGAGACATACTCAGAGCGGACGACGGGACCCGAGGAGCAGAGGAGCTATATGTACCCACCCTTCAGGTGGGATTTCCAGTGGACAGCTCGGCGTAGCAGCTTTACATTTCAGTTGTTGTTTTCCCTTTCGAGTTGTACTTTACCGTTGGGCTTGTATTTCCATCCCCTTTATACTTTTCCGCACGTCAGTTGTACTCTATTTTTTCTTTGTGTTTACTTTTCCTCTTTCTTACTCTGTGGTGCTTGTTTACCTTAAAAAGGCAATGCCTTCCCTTTTTACCGGGATTTACGCCTTGGTGCTAGTCGCCAGCCCCTGGCCTATGGAAGGCAGGCTTGGGGTAGTCACGGCACGGGCCCCGAGGACGGGTCGTGACATTCTATGGGAAATAATACCCCTCATTTTTTTAATCCATTTAAATTTATGAGATTGTGGAGGATAATAAGGGAGGTATGATAGTGGATAAGTATGAATTTAGTTTCACAATCATTACATGGTACTCTATTGACATGATTAAATAGATACATTTGAGAATGAATGTTTGATATGAGACCCTAAAGTTAGATCTATGCAATGGTGGTTTCCTTATGTATCCACACCTATAAAGAATTTATAGATGGTAAATTAAGAAAAAGTAAATTCCATTAGAGGGTCACATGGAAGACATTACTGGAAGTGGGAGTAATAGAGTTGTGTTGTTTACAGATGCTACTAGGTTATATTATGCCTGATCTCAGTGCAGTATATCCCTTCATGATCAAACATAAGTTCATAGTCTTGTGGTTGAAGGAAATAAAATGGAAATAAGGTATTACAAATTGGTTGGTTATATTATTTTGATGGGTGAGGTCACATAATATGATAATACCTTATGAGAAAATGTGAGGAACTCATTATGGTAGCTAATGGACTACTAGAATAGATACAGTACAGTGATCAGGGATATCTGTGGATAGGAATGGCCAATCACCATTGAGGCATAGCTTGTAGTGATGAAGGAAGAGTTATGGATGGGTGAGGATGCGCTACGATCCTTTACCCACAACCACCCCACATATCATATAAAGCTTATGATACTGCTTTTCAGGCCCCAAATAGATGTAGGATCTAGATTTTTATGATCATGAAACACAAAAGATGATTAGAGGTATGATAATATTCAATTATACTACATATTATTTACTAGTATACACAATTTCAATTAATTTATTCATATCAATAACTTTGGAGAAGTAGATGGAGCATCCAGTTGAGGCATTGGACAAACAGCTTCATCTTGCAGATCATACTAGGAATTCATCCCTATTATCATTTTTCTCCCCTTTGTGAGCTACATATTAGTATAACTTGATCACACGAGTCATTTTGGACACCAAAATGGAACCCTGTGACTTTATACAGCGAATTTAGTGTGTTTCATTGGTCCCAGACCAGATTAACCAACACCAAAGATAAGTAATATTCTTATGCAATAATATGGTTGATATTAAACTTATGGGAATGAGATTTCTCACTGAAAGTAATAGGTAAACTATGAGCAAGAAGGTGAAACTCATTAGTAATCATATTGAAAGCATATCTGGTATTATTATAGGATATTTAGACATCTTTAATCATTCATATTTGGATTGTTATATGGTATTCTATCAGAATGATGTAATGAGATTACTGTTGAGGTGTGTGTAAGGACTAATAATATAATGAACTTCAGTTAAAAGAATAAATTTTAATTTTTTTTTCCAATTATAGTTGGGTTAAATGGTTAATTACCTAGGAATGATATATTTGATATATTTTACAACTCAATAGATTCTATAATATGGTGTTTACAATAGGACATGATTTTATTGGAATTTTGAGATTTTTTTAATTACAGTATAATATTTTAACTTTAACATTGATTAACTAATTATTAATTTATTCACATAGATTCTATTATAAAGAAAATTCATTTGGAGGATCAAATTGATACATTATATCCAATGTTGTGTCTAGACTGAGGTATTTTCGTACGTCAGTTATGAACTAATTTTGTGAACTGGATCAACATGTGGAAACTATGGACCAATTATATGGTAAAATCATCAGTAGTTTCTACCCAATGATAGATCATGATTATGTTTCATCCATAGATGCACAAATATTTTGAAATTTTTTATATACAATTATAAATTTTTTATATACCCATGTGGAATGTTATTATGATTATGGGGTGATAACCGGTGTTTCTATTATTTATGATGTTTTCCATTCAGAACTAGACTATCAAGATAGTTTTCTATTAACTCATGATATGAGTTACATCCCTTTAACGATGTTAATTTATATAAATTACATGTCATGTACTTGGATGTTAATTAGATATATTTGTACTCATCTATGTATCCGTATACCTAAATAGGCTACTCATGTGTGGGATGATTTCCATATAGAGTACATGGCCAGACCCTGAGTGGTTCGAATGCCAGGTATAAGTACATGGCTAGTCCAACAGAGAGACACAATAAGATACCATGTGTAGAATAAATGCAATATAACCACCATACATGTCATGTACTATGATTTTTTACACACCCATTCTGGAAAGAGTACACAACCAGGTGGGTCATTGGGAGTAGATGTTGTGAACATAGGGATACATGATGTGTACTACCCCTTCTTCACCCCTTTGAGGGGTTTTAATATATTTTTACCCAGGAGTCAAAATATACCAATTATTAGTATTTTTTTGTATATTTAAACTTATATAATTATTTTGAAACCCATGGGTTGTTATGAGGAATCCTATGTGTCTCATTGGGTATTACATAAATGGTTGTGTTATTAATCTTATAATATTGTCTCATGGGTATCATGTGGGTGAGACCAATTATTATATGATCCATGTTGTCTCTCTCTTAACTGATGATTTTGTAGATTTTTCATTTAGGATGTATCCTTTCTGAGATGTACTCATGAGGATTAATATAAAATGAGATTAGTTTGTAATGATGAATCTTTATAGGATTTCCCTATTACATCTCTGTATTGTGGGCCCCATGTTGGATTCCTCAATATTCATTCAATTTAATAAGGATAACAGAAGGGATTACTTTTATTATGATATAATATAGAGTGTTCCATATTAGATTACATTACGTGTCGGTCATTACAAGGATCACATGTAATATGCCTATTTTTTATACAATATTTTGATGTTCCTATGGGAGTATAGTTTACCTATAACGATTCCTATCATCCATTATAAGATTACCCAATTTAATTATATTAGACTATCTCATGTAGGATTATTCGCTTACCATGTAGATACATATACAATGTAGGATTATTTCACTAATGAGTAAACTTCAATGATCCTGAGTGTGATTCATCTATATTTTTTTGACCAAAGGGACATAGTTAGTACCTCATTGATTGATTCACCATGAATTAATATATTTTTTTTTGATAAAGAGGGTAGAAGGTGACACCATAGAACTACTTCTAAATATATATGAATGTATTTCTAGTGGTATATTGGTGGGTTTTGAAAATTGGCCACCATATTCGTTTTTTATACCTTCACATGTTGATTTTTGAAACAATGATGTCTGATAGAAGTGATTCCAAGTTGATGGTTATTGAGATTGTCATGAGGTATCATTTACTCTCTCTAGTATTCACATATATATTTCCATGAAACCAAATTCAAAGCCAAATTATATTCTTTTGTTCACTTAAATAACCCGATGTACTATATGGTATCTAGATATTGATTCAATATTTTTTTTAATATATTATTGTTATCTCCATTTGTGTTTCGTAGAATCCTATTTGACGTGCATACTACTAAGATATATTGGCATAACATTTCTTCTATTGATAATCTCTGATGATTCATCATAATCAAGTGATGAGGGTGATTATGCTCACCTCAATTGATATGTGATTATGATAATTTTGATGTTATTAATTTAATTATACACATCGGTGGTTACACTCTCTCAAGGGATATAGATGACTACAGTATCGCTGGATGGTTACAGGTATATGGTGTGGTGCATGGTGTCTTACATTTTTTGATACCCAATATGAGTACACCCATTCAGATGATATTGATGATTACGATATCCATTATTAGAGGCTATATGGGTGAGTAGTGAATCACACCATCAAGTTCCACTAGAAGATCAGAAAAGGTTAATTTTTTTATAGATTATCCATGTTTCAAATGAGAAAAATTCTTATAGAGTAGGATATAGGGTTCAAACATGGTATTTTATTTACATGGCCTGTGTAGCATGGAATCTATCTTAGTGACCACATAAAATAGTTCCATATATACTTCCCAAAAATCCATTGTAATAGTGAGTGGAGGCAACTACTAGTGAACCAAGGTGTTGATCATGTATCCACCTGTGGTGAGGTAGATTTCTTAGTGATTCCCCCATCATTTAGAAAATAAAGATAATGACTATTTCATATACATAGACACATATCAACATAATGGAAAATAGATTCAGTAAAATGATGTCTAGCTCAATTCACTTGTATACGATATCATTGTGATGGAGATTATGGACCCAATGATCGATTGTTATTTGGTTTTATTTTATTCTTTGTTAAATCATAAGTATTAATATATTCATATACCTGTATATTTAGGTGACTATACATTTATTTGTATATATATGTGTAACACTATAGTGGAAAATACCAAATTTATTGGGATTATGAACCCAGGTATTAACTATGGTATATCATTTATTCATTTTACACATCAATTCAATTGTGGGTCTGTAAGGATATGCACATTACATTATTATAAACATATAGTACTATGTTTATTGTTTTGGTGTTGGGGGTGTTCTATAGAGATTATTTTCCACCCATGGAAATGCACTATATTGTATTTATAGTCCTTATGTATACTTTTAAGGTCTTACAAAATTGCATTGTGGATATGGATGAGGCAAAACATCTAATGATCGCACGGAGCTTCCCATATTGTTCTTCTAATTGGGTTATGTCTATTAAATATAGTCTTGAGACCACGTATTTGGTCTACCTCTGTGACTTTTGTTGGTCCTTTTTGTCTTATTTCTTTATATTGTTTACTCGCATATCTATATAGTCGGACTAGTGGATGACCAATGATTTTTTATATTATATATATTCGAGATTTTTTGTTCTTTATTTATTATTATAGAATGTTTTTTTTTAAATTTATTTACCTCTTCAACACTATTTATTTTTTCATATGAATATCATACCTATATATTTCAAAAAAATTCATTTAATATGATGGAATAGTCTCCACAGTCATTGATCATTGACCCTCGTTTCTAGTTAGATTCATTTGATGTACGTTGAGGTGTTCTGGACGCTTGTATCACATTGGCTCGGTGAACTAATTAAGTGGAATCAATGAAGAGATGTTATGAAGTTGTATCAAATATATTCTTATCCTTTTATTTTCTATGTGTGTTATGATTTACATGAAATTAAGTAATGTTTTTGAACCAATGATGGATAGAAGACTACTGCATCAAGAAAACTTGTTCCTATATGAAGTTATTCTTCTCTGGGGTGTGAGATTACTGATTTGAACTATGATGTTATAAATTTATATTATGTTTTCCACGATCAACACACATGTTTTTTGATTTTTATTATTTATTATAGTTTTATTTTTCATGTTCACTGAAATGATACTATGTATAGATTTTGAATCTAGGATGGAATAGTCATGGTGTGCCTCATGCATCATATTACACATGTTGGTTTCAAATAAAATAGGACATATAGTGATTGATTATTAATTAATGATCCATATTCATCTCAAAAATACTGATATATATATATATATATATATATATATATATATAATTTCTATGGATGGTAATGTGGATCATTGTTTAGGCATTTTATTGAGAGGATGACCACCCAACCTTCATGTCAGGGAGGTGTAGTGACCTGAATGTATCGATGTGACGGGTTCTTCATTTCAATTATATCATTTCGAGTGAGTTGTTTCTCTAATCTTGGTTTTTTATTCGGATCGCTATCTACGATACTTTGGATACCTTGAATTTTCTTCTCGATAAATTGACATCAAGATGGTATTACTGTATATAGATTTTTAATGATTGTTAATTCATTTTCTCTATTATTTTTTTTGATAACTCTAGGTATTAGTTGATTATCAGAATTATTGTTGATGTAAATGATTGTGTATGTAATTATATTAGTTTTGACCCTCATAAGACATTATAGTCATTATCTTCTATAGATAGATTTGATATTTTAGGATAGGTGGTTAGAGCATTGGACCCAGTTGAAATAAATGTTCTGTAGGACATGTGGGACACATAGAGGTCTTTGTATGACTCAAAACCATGTAGTTGAACAACTATTTTCATTTAGAAAAAACAAGGTGAGATGGTTGGCCATTGTTTTTAGATTCCTTTTGTGGTAGTGAGATTAGTTTTATATTCTTTTGGAGATGTAGGAATAGTATGTGATCTAGTATTTCAATTTAATAATTTTAATGACTTTTCATTTTTTTAATCACAATGACTGGTTCTGTATCAGGATTGGCTTCAACAAAATGAACAGTCTGAGTGCCTTTCCCATTTAACCAATGATATCTTTATTGATCATGAAATCAGAGTGATGGTTGATAATCATGATTTGAATGACATGGGGGTGATGAGCTATCTTAAAAAAATCACAGGACTAGTGAGGTGAATATTTGGAAAATTGTTTCTAATAGAGGGACTAGTTTAATGAGACTGACAAGTCATGTTACATTGTTATCTTAGTCTCTTTTATAAATACTAACTAAATCTCTATCCGAGTTGTGAAATTAAATAATGGTTTGTGTTGTGTTTCTTAATCATAAATTTATGAGTGGATATGTGAGAGATGAGTAAAATGGTCTTCATGACTTTACATGGAAGGGTTACTTGGTATTTATGGTTTAATTGGATAATATCCCTCTATGATAGATATCACATTGTGAATAAATTCTGTACCACATGATTGTTGACTTGAGTTTGGAGATTAATAAGGTTTTAACAGTATGTGAGTATGGAAAGGAGGGAGTTGAAAATGAATTCTTCTATAATCATTGTATATTTCTTGAATGATATGATCATTATCTATCAGGACATCATCATGATTACAACAAGAGATAATCAACCCTGAAAAATTTCCTTTCCTTTTAAAATTTTTATATTGGATTTATGAGGAAATTGGTTACGGTTGTGTTGAAGTAGTGGTATAAAGTAAGTCATTCAGTGGGGATTTATCAATTGTCATTTTAATGGTGTTGAATATTGTTTTCCATTTATATTTGGAATTTCTATGTACTTTTGAGAATTGAGTTTGGTTTTGAGACAATGATATGGGAATTATTATGGGGTCTATTACATTATCCATCTTAGTTGAACATCATCTTTGTAGAGGATAGCTATTTTCATAATGTGACTAGTCAGTGGAGTGTTATGATTGATTTAATGAGATGATGGTAGGGATGAGAGCAAGACACTAACTCAAACTAATATTATTCTATAGGAAGAGAAGGTATAAGGGTTAAAATGTCATTTTACAATTAGTATGATCTTGTGTAATATTCCAATCTACTCTGTTGGTCCTAGAATAATGTGTTTACCCTGGGATAGATGTTTGTTGGAAATTTCAGCTGTTTACCAGTTAAAAAATAATTTATAATTAATATATAATAAATTAAATATAAATTTATTCATGTAGGTTAATTAAACCATATAATTATAATGTATAATTGAATTGATATTTATTTGTTTATGTGGAGTCTAAAACGTGGACTTATTCTTTGGAAGTTCATAAACACATGTTGGGTGTTGGGGATAGACTACAATAGATTTTATTTTATTTTTTTTCATTTTGTTTATTTTCTCATTTCTATTATCTATTTCTTCCTTATCATTTATATGCATGCCTTGATAATTCACCCATTGGTTGACATAACATATATATGGGTAGATATATATACTAAAAAATAGAATTAGAAGGAGATGTGATGTTTTGGAGCAATCAAAATGATAAATAGATAGGTGAAAATCGTGGAATGAACAAATGGGTGATGCTTCTGGGTCTTCCATAAATGAGTAGCCCATTTTTAAGCAAGTACATTTGATCCCCATATATTTTTTATTTTATATTTTTAATCCCATATTACGATTTCTTATATCATTTTATATTCTGATATTTTGATTAGGGTGTGGAAAAATTGGTTTCAATAATTATAGATGTTTTCCATTCGAGAAAAATAGATTAAACATTTTGTTGTTCTGGGGGACACAATCTGTGTCCTTTATATTTTTTGAAGAAAAACCTTTGAATAGTACATGTCATGTACTCGTTTTTACACACTGTGTACTATTACATAGCTTTGTTGTCAAACCCCTTGTGGGATGCACACCATGTATAATTACATAGGCATGAAACGTGCATGGTTGTGTTGATCAATAGATATAGGATGGTGCCCCATGTAGGTTACACACCATATACCGTTATTACATGCCATATATGTATGAATTTACGTAATAAGTCTATATAGAGTACATTCCATGGGGGGGATTTGGGTGTACATGTCATGTACATAGGTAGACTCTCCATTTATTGCTTCTTCTTCAACATTTGGGGTTTTTTTATATCTCTCCACCCATGAACCATAATGGGAATCATGAGATTCCTTTTCCATGTATTATTCCAATTATATCATGATTGTGATACCATTATGTTATTTGGAGGATTCCAATGTGGTAATTCATGTGTTTTAATATTTTAGAGGTTATTCCTCTGGTATGAATGCATTTTCTATCTCTTAAGGTTGAGACCGGTTTGGAGATAATCCATGAACTATATCTAATTTTTTATTCTTATATTGCTTTCAATTTGAGGAAATCTCCCATTCTGATATATTCTATTCCTAAATAATATCCAGTTTTATTAATTTATATCAATGATCCCTTGTAGTATTCCTTTGTTATCTTTCAACCAGAGAGTCACATGTAAGAGGCATATAGCTTCAGTAAATGTACTAAGGAACCTGAAGGGATTTATTTTCATAAGATATTGTCTTCAAAGACCCTAATAGGATCTATATTCTTTTTTCCGTAGGGGATTCCATGTAACATTCTAAAACTTCTTGAACATTATTGAGGGTCCAATGTATGATTCCGTTTCAGAAGTATTATTCTGAGTATCCTTTATATGATGCCCCGTATTTTTTCTTTTTGAGTATCTCACGTAAAATTCATCCTATACCTTAAAGTTAAGGATCCCATGTGGGATGAATGTTCTTAGGTTCATACCTTAAGGATCCCTAATGGGATTCCTATTCATTATTTTTAGATGAGGGACATAGTGTGTGACTCAGTGTTTGATTGTCCAAAAAATATTTATGCCAGGTTTGGGTAGAGGTGGTAGTGGTTGTCAACATAGAACCTATTCCGAACTTATAATATCACAACGTAGTGAATGGAGAAGTGGTTTGATGTATTTATCCACAATCACTATATTAATATATATTCACATGTTTATTACTGGTGTAGTGATTTATACTAAATGTAATTCTTTTTCCACACTTTTGATCCTGATGCGAGGTGTCTTTCATTCTCTTAAGGATACCCAAATCCACTTATATGAAACAAAATTTATAGACAATTTATTTTAATATGTTTATTTGTTAAACCAAATTTACTACCAAGTACGTGGATTTTATGCATATATAGTTGAATATTATATTCTATGGATGTACATATGTATTTTATGGAATCCATCTATTTAGACTGTTAAAATAATATACATGAATGGATCCCCTAGTAATGATACTAATAGATGAGTATAATCATCTGGGTGATGGGGATGATTATTCTCTATTCTGTTGATATGTTATTAGGATGATTATAATCATTTCAATCTGATTAAACTTGTGGAATATTATTCACTCCTGAGATATATTGATTATTATGATTTCCATAGTTGGTAACAAGAGCATGGTGTGCTGCATGGAATCTATCATCATTTGAAACCTGGAATTTTTATTCTCCCTAGGATTATTGTGATAATTATAATCTTTATTTTTAGATAATCTATTTGTGTTTATGGAATCACAATGATGGGTTATCCTTTTCGATTTAATATGATTTAGAACCATATCTATTATCTATGTTCTGAATGATGTTAACAATATGGACTAGGACCCAGGGATCAGACATTGGATTAGATTGACATGGCATGGGCCGCTTGACATCAAAATCAGTGCCAATTTTACATGATGGTTGGATGTGATTCCACATAATCCATATTTATAGTGACTGGAAGAATTTATTGGCGATCCTAGATATACGATCAGTATCCCCATGTGGTCACAAAACATAATAAATGATATTTACCTTATTTTCAGAAGAATGCATATAATGTTATGGATTAAATAACCAGATATAGAAATAATGATACCCAACTTGAGAGTGAAATTACACCCATCAAAATTCTCTTTCACATGGTTTCTAATATATTTTGTGTATAGATTCAAGGATCTACTAATATTAGATTTTATGTTATGTCATCACATACTCATGAATATTAATATTTATGTATATTTTTATTGGTATGGTAATTCATGTGTACATATGTAAATAAGGAAATACTTGGTGCACTATATAAATTGATCTGGATTATAGAAACGAAGATTGACTATGGAGTCATGTTTATTCATTATACTCTTCTTTTTAATTATTAATATACTAGGATGAGGGCGTTAATTTTTTTTCCATAAATAAGAGAATGTTTTTGTATTCATCATATGTGATGGCCTATTTATATTATTTATCACCCATTCACATGCACCTCATTGTATGTTTATACCTTATGTCTGATTTTTTGTTTTCACATAATTTCATGGTGAATACGACTGAATCCCAAATTAATATGGTTCTGAATATATCCTCATGTGGCTGTATATGATCAGACTGGAATAGTTAACTAGAGACTACAAACTAATTTTGTGGTCATTTTAGTGTTAGTATTAGAGCATATAATTTATTTTTGTTTCTATCATACTCCAATATTTTTATAGTCGGTCTAGTGGGGGAAAAATGTTGTCTGTATTAAATATATATTGGGGATTTTTTTAATATTATAATTTCATGTTTTATATAAGTTTTTTTTCCTCCCCACAATGATGATTTGGTTTTCTATGATACTTTTCTATTTCTGAATTTTTTTCTTGCACAAATATGAGGTCATTGTATCTTAATTATCACATCCTATGTGCTATCTTCTAGTAGATAGTATCTATTCTATTGGGATGCTATAGTGAGGAATTGAAAACCTCTATCATGTGGGACCATTTTAGTGAAATTTTGATATAGATGTTATAGTTTTAGATTGAGTTTTGTGTCAAATATCATTCAAAAACCACTCCTACATGATTTTTGGAATACCATAAGTCACTTATTGAGATATGGGAGAACCAGTTGTAGTCTAAGTACCTTGGATTGAATTTTTCTAGGCCTAGTGTCTCCACACATGTATCTTTAAAGTTTTAAAAAAAGTAGATTTTTGATTGAATTATTGTGTAGATTATCTTTGACTGAACTATGATATTATAAATGATGTTTACCAATTATCAGGGATTTAATACATGTTCATCCAATTTCATGTAATGATACTTTCCATAGAGTTTGATCTTATTTTTTTCTATGACCTCTTGGGGGTTAGTGAGGCTCATATTACAAATATGTAATTCATATGTTTCTATAAACACTATGAATTTTTTTTTTGTTTTATGGTGTCACAAATTCCCACAACTGGTTAATGGATTTTATGATACAACTCTTCCATCCATACATGTATTAATTATTTGTGGTATTAATCGATGAAATACTCATCTATTATACATTACTATAGGATCAAGTAAATTTATTGAGGTTGGTTCAATATTTTCTTCAGGATGGTCATCTAAATTTTATACACTCTATGTGTGAGATCTAGATTCATGGGATTCAATTTCGGGATCATATCATTTTTGATCAGGGTATATTCTTATAACTAGTGATGTTCTATGTAGTATTTCTTTTGGGATCCACCAAAATACATGTCAATGAGTAGAGTATTCATAAAATAGTGGGGTACTTTTGATGGTTTTTGTATGATTTTAAAAGATCTAATCCTTATTGAACACCCTATTATAGAATGGTTAGGTATTTACCAATATTGACCAGTTGAACTGGGACTTTGTGGAATTGAAGACGAGGGTTGAAATTTCTCTTGTGTTGATACTACCAGGGGAGGGAATATAGTACATTGTTTTTCCTAGGATTTGGGAACTAGTCTTAGATTTATTTTGAAGCATCGATATAAAGCTATCAAATGATGTATGAGGTAGTCACGACCCCATGACACAAACAACATGAAACATGACCTAGATATGACATATATAATAATCAACTAGTGGATATAGAGTAACTACATTATTGGGTAGCTCTTTTTGGTTTAATTATAAAATTATAGGTCTTAGGTTAATATTATCATATATATATATATATAAATGAACATGAGATTGTGACACATGTCAATGTTTCCACATGCCTATGATTTTGAGATAGTAAAACTATGGGAATGGGAAATGTTTTAAATTATTTTGTTATTTTTTTGTTCCATTATCTCATTGATGAGGATAAATCAAAAAAATTAAACACCTTGCATCTTACCATGATGGACGATGAGGGTATGAAATATATATAAATGATGGTGTTGATTTCACCACTTTAGAAATTATGGAGAGATTTCCCACAAGGATGTATAGACTGTGAGGTCCTCTGTGAAAGATATCCATTAGGGATTAACTAGAGGGATATTATATGAAGGGGAACACATTATATTTTTTTTTCTATGATAGATGGTCCTTCCAGTAATGATGACAGAAGAAATGGTATGATAATTTCATACCACTCTCTTGGTTTTATATATTGGTGTGGGGAAGTATTATAGATACAATATATTGTAGCTTCAATGGTCCTTCATGATACAAATCCTACATGAGTTCCTCTCTCTGTGCACCACCTACGAGCATGTGAATTATAAAAACCATTTTGTGAATGTTTGTTTGTATCCATTTGTTCTTATGAAGTGGTAATATGGTTTATTGTCCCCAAAAACAGTGGAAGGGATTACATGAATAGTGACTAACCAAAAATCCATCTGGTTGATTGTTGACTGACTCATGAAGTTATCAGACATCCATTCTCTCAAGGAGTATATCATGGTAGATTGTTTGGGGTAGTTGTAATTACATGATATCATTTTCCTTCATGTGAATCGCTTAACAATTTCTATTATCATGAAGAATAGTTTTCCTTACAACTGTGGAGAGTCTTGTGGGAGGAATTATGGTATCAAATGTCGATTAGTTCAACCATCACCCCATAACCAATGGGTACACTGAGTAAACTATCCAGGTGGTGTAGTATATTATATGAGAATTTTTTTATGAATTTGGTTGGAGATGGGAGCGTAACATTCGTTTTTGATATATTTTTCCTAAAACAATTCTACCACTCTACGATTTACATGGAATATTTTAAGGAATATATGAGAGACCCTATAGGTCAACCGTGTTCTCGAAAAATATCTTAGAGATATTTCTTGTGAGCCTAGATATGGTGTAGGGTATAATTGAAAAGGACAATATAATCGATGAGTTGATGATGATGGTCAAAATTAGGCAAAAATATTATATATACTTCCATCATAGGCCCTTTCAGTTCCTGAATGGAGACCACATTTTTCTGAGAGTCTCCCCACGATGGGGATTTCCAATGCTCATATGCAGAGTAAATCTAGATATGAGGACTATCTAGAAATTCAATGTCATAAAAATTGTAGGATAGGTTATTTACCACCTTTCCCTATACTTTTCTAGAGATTGTTCCTGACATCATCCATATGTCACTTTTGAGATGATACATGCATTGCCCCATTTACAACATTGATTTGTGAAAATTAGTAAAACATGGATAGATCAACCTATTAGGATAGTCCATTGAGGATGAAGGATCGACATGAGAGGGAAATAAATTGACGTAACATCAACTTTGTTCATGTATTGTGGTATAACATGATTGTTCCTGATAGTTCCAGGGAGTAGGAGATCCGGATGTGTTCTAAGTATCTGTAGTTGATTGTTTAGTTTATATTTTTATGGATGAAAATATTGAATGGGGTAATTATGTAGTTACCTTATTTTTTCCACATAATATATTGAAATATTCATTTATATATTTCTATATATTTGATGTAAGATAAAATATGGTTTTGAGGACTGTCCTACCTGAAATAAATTATATTAAATAGTTAAATATGTTTTATATTTTGAAAGAATATTTCTTAATGAATAAGTGAGATATAATAAACAAAAGATCAGATAAGATATATGAGACCATGGTTGACCCAATAATCAAATTTTTACCATTACTAAAACCTAAAATTTATTGGGATGGTCCATTTAGGCACCTCAAACATTGAAATATCATTTAGTGAATTAAATAATTCATTTATTTGGGCCTAAATGAAATGTATGTAAATATAATTCCTTGGATATTCTTCTAGTTCTATCCACATAATATGTGTATTATGGAAAAATTCTACTTCCACATCCAATTTTAGATTTACATCAAATGACGATGAAACTCAATATCATCAACAATTGGGATGGAATAAAAAAATAACAATCTATGATAATTTTTGAGCATGTTCTTTGAAGGAGAATCATCCAATCTCGATGTTAGTCTCTTAAAATTGTGGTTTATTCCATATTTGGTTAAAATTATTTAACAAATTTAATTTTTTTCTTTTATCATCTCCAATTGAAGATATATAAAGTTCCAATATAATTAAAGAATTTATTATTTTTATTTTTTTTCAAAAAATCAATTTCATATTCGATATTTGTGTACATGAACTATTTTAAATGATTATTTATACATATTTTCTATTCCATTCCTCCTCGTTCCTTCGTGTTCACCACCGGTTGCACCTAGTGGTCCTGGTTCGACAATGCCTAGTAGTCTTGGTCTTGGTCAAACCCCTAAAATCAAAAATGCTTTACAAATGTGTCACATGTTCATTAAAATGGATAGATCATGGATTTCTTCGAGTTATGGATGATTTTTTTTAATGAATGGAGGTTGTTTCATCGAAGGTATAAGTATATTTGGTTTAACATTTGGATGAAGAACCATGCTATCAAACAATGTGATAAAATTAAAATGATGAGTGGAATGAAAAGTGGACCATATAATATATACACTAATCTATGGATGATTCATGGAGGAATCTAAAGTGTAATGGACTGATAATTATCTCGAACTGGGGATCTAATAAAATGTGAACAACACAATTACACACCATGTAAATGGATGAGCACATGAAATGTATCACCCTCAACATGATGGATTTGGTATTTTATACTATTAAAATGTCACAACATGTTTCCATCAAAAATTACTTGTACCTCATCTATGTATGGATTATCTGTGTCATTGAACATATAGGAGGGATCTAAGGTTGATATAAATAGCCGTGTAATGATGTACATTGACATTGCCAAGGTATAGAGGATGTAACGATGGGTACATGTACATGAATTTTAGCCTCAATACATGAAGTGAAAATTTTCTTGGGAATGATCGGTTTACCATATAAGGACATAGATTGAAATTGGAGTAGAACAAAACACCATATGGTTCCCCTAAAATAACATTTATCCCTATAATGAATTTATATGAACCTTTTACACTCTATATATTATTCGTTTTAACTCAAATTTTGTCCCCTCCAGTAGATTATACTAAGGTATTCACTACATTTATGGTGATGGTGCCCTAAATTAGTTCTTTGGGGATACAATGTGTAATGTTCTATGCATGAAATTTGTTTAGGAAATACTCAATAAATGCATCAATAACATGCGATTACTAGAGGAATTTCAAATTTTATCTTCCTATTGATATGAGATTTTGGTAATTGAGGAATTAAATGTCATAGACTCTAGTATACGTGGGTAGTGGATACTATTTTACTTTCTAGAGGTCACATACAATAGATCTCAAAATTGGAACAATCATAACTTTTTAGGGGCACACTTAATTATACTTTGGTAGTGGGTCCTTGATGACTTATAATTTTTACTCCCTAGTAAAGATAATATGTGGGTGCTCAATGACTTCTAAATTGAACCATTAATAATGATAGTAAATTGTTCTTCAAAGAAATCAATGTGTTACCCTCTTGTATATGTGTTTGGTGGTTACTCAATGAAATCTATGTAGGATGATCTGGTATATAATGGAATTTGGTCTATGAAGACATCTATAGTGGAACCTAGTTTTTAAGGAGGGGATGGATCCTCTATCAAATATTAGAGTGGAATATTTATATTATACTATTTATTGGGTCCCACAGATAGATAATGGGGACCCTTGAATGTGCATCATATTGATAAATTGTGGCATGACATGGAGAATTACTTTTGGGAATTTGTGTGATATATTTTACAATATTGAGAGTATTTTTGAACTATTGGTGAATAATATTAATGGACTATGATGTGAAATGGAGATCCAATTACTCTCAAATTTCATATTTTTTTTCTGAGCATATATATATATACTTCTATATATATAACTTCAGATTTGTTTACCCTCATTCTCGGAGAAGTGAACGTGCAATTAGTCTGCTATATGTATTTTTAATATTTATATTAAAGTGAATTTATGAGTATAATTTCATGCTATATATAGAGATGAATTGATTTCTATTTCATATATACATCATGTTGAAAACATGTGTTTGGAGGACATTGCATTCCATATTTGTTTTGGTTGAAATTTCTTCATTCACCATATCCTGAATAAGGTTTACTATTCTACTGAATTTATTTTCCAATTATATCACTATATACTCCTTCATTAGTACTAAAGGATTCATACTAGGAAAAAAATACTTACTACAACATGGTATTTTCCCACATGTGTCTTGTATCATGAATACAATTTACATATCTTGTGGGTCATCAGAGGATTTTAGGGATAAAATTTACTTTGGACCATGTGCAGTGGTCACAAATTTTAGAAATGAAGCCATGCACTCTTCGTTGATTACTTTTATAATTTTTAGGATGGAACATATTTCTATTTGGGGTTTCTTTTTTCCCTTTACTCATAAGTTTTAACTAAATTAATCTGTTGCTATCTAGAGGTTATGTATGGATTATTGTTCCCATATAATTCATCATAATTTTCTCATGTTACATCCTCGATTTTTCATTATCATTGTTGTGCATATATCCATTTACATTGTTATGTGACTCCATGTGTCTGTTATTCCTTTTGATGTGTTGGTAAACAACTAGCCTATAAAGGTAGGATTGGGGTAGTTGTGGAATGAAATATGGAATTATTGGGTTCTTGACAACGATGTATCATATTTTATTCAATTAATGGGGAATTATAGTTGTTATAAGATCAATTTTATATTTTTTAATATGAATTGTGATATTAGGTGAAAACATTGTGAATTTGTCATTGGATTTTATAATAGAAAAATTATTTCATTATTTATAATTGTGTTTTTACCTATCTATGAATACATGTTAGAATTCGACTAGTGGGTTTGCATTTTGGAACAGATTCATATATAGAAAAATAACCCGAATAGATTGATGAGTATATCTCATATATAATTTTACATCATAGTAATTGTTCCATTATTTCAAAAAAAACTATGACAATAATATGGGATATTTTTTGTTAAAATATATATTTATTTTATTCTATTACCTTGTATATTAATTGTTGGGATAAAAGAATGTATAAGGTAAAATAAAAGGTGATAAATATTATAAGTAAGTATATTTGTTTTAAAATAATTTGAATATTTTTTCAGCAGTATATTATTTATAACTATAATTATATTATATCACACAATTTTGTTTTGTTATAGATAATTGATGGACTCATATTGATTCTTTTCGACAAGGAATGTGGTACATAATTAATTGATGTTCCTCATGAGAACGAAAATTAAAATCAATCTTATAAGTGTACCCATTGATTATTTCAAAGACAATATCTCATTATCTGATTAATAATTTGAAGAAATTATTGATATATTTCACATATGATATGATTATTATGATGTGACTTGAATAAAATGGAGGTATGAACATTAGTAATATAATGTTTCAGGTATGAGATGTTAAACATAAAAGGATATGCCATTGGTGAATAACAAAATAATGTGTGTGTTTAAAATAAGGTCACAAAGTAGGTAATTACCAAAAAAAATTAATTTATTTATGGTGATATTTCAACATAATATTCTGGTATCATTTATAATATGTTTTACGATATGATGAGGATATAGAAAATATCCAATTCAATTTAAAAAACATAATAGTTTTCTAATCGAACAATGTTGATTATAATTTTTTAAAGTTAGTTGATACAAATGAATTGAATGGGTTTTTCTTTGATATTAGAATAGAGGACCCCGAATCACACTGAGAGGTCAAGTGTTAATTAGGGTGTCAACATTTTATTTTGAGTGACATATATTTTTAGCAAGTTAGTAGGGACCAATTAAAAATGTCTGATGAGAATTTGTAGAAAACAATCAATCGCCTAAAAAGAGAAGACCCGCCAATTTAACATGGATCACCTATAATGTATAAATCCATAAAGAATATGATGATAAGATATTTTTTGAACCATGGTAGGCTAATCTTCAGTATATGTGAATTAAAAAGTATTTGTACTATCACTATGATCTAGGTGCACTGCCTTTGCAAGGTTTTAGGGATATCACATTACTTCCCTTGTATCATATCCATTGAATACCCCTTCCTCAATGCATTGAGTAGAATTAGAACTCAGTTTTGGGACATAATAGTCTCTTTAATTGATGAAATTAATTGATTAATCTCCAACCACACACATATATATATACACATATTTTTTTATCACTTTTCACCTATATTGGTAATTAACATTTTCTAACATTGTTATTCTGTGAACTATTCCTCTATGATAAATGAATTTAATATGTGTATTATGAATTTTCTTCTGCATACTGGGCTCTACGTATTACCTATTAAACTTCATGGACAACATCTCCTCCATTTAATGTCCCTTCCTAATGATTTGTCTCTTCTTAAGAAAACCATTTATCCTTTGTGGGTCACCTTCCATCAGTGAACTATTTTTTTAATGTATTATTATAGCAATAGATACCAAGTTCTCCCTCAGTGTGCATCTTATCTTATGTGGAATTACCATCACCATTTCTATAAAGAAATGATATATTATTTTAATGCCTTTTCTAACCATAATTTTGTACAAGATTCATTGTAATATAAACTACACTCATGTTATAACAGTGAATCACCATTGGTTGTTTCACTACATAACCAATATCACTCAGTTTTTGATTCATCCATAGTAGTTGTGTGAAATACTATGTAGAGGATATATACTGAGCTTTTGTAGTAAAATGAAATGTTAATTTATGTTTCATACTCAACCAAGAAATATATTTATTGAAAATAAAAAATCCTCCACCACATGTGGAATTTGTGTCAACAAATTCTCCAACACAGTTAGAATCATAAAATTATTATACTTTATTATCTATTCAAGTGGAAAAGTATAATATATAATGTTGAGTTTCATAAATGTACCTCATGGTTTTTTTCACCGCTAACATATGTCCTTTGTTTTGGATTTCTTCCATTTTGGGCCACTAAGCATGTTGCAATGACAATATATGGTCATATTATAGTCATGTAAAGTAACATTCAAATGATTCTCCAATATTTTATGGATTCTATATAAGACATAGATTCATTATTTCAATGTTTAGTTACAACTGAAAATGGTGTCGACATTGGTTAGGATTCATTCATATTGAATTTATTCTGTAATTCTCTTACATAAATTTCATGAGAAATGAATGTGTACTCTTTACTCTAAATGACTTATATCCCTAATAAGTATGTGAGTTCACCAATCGTATATGTTTAAAATTTTGATTTCATGGGATTGTAAAATTAATCCACTAATCCATGCCTGATTATTTAAAATACAATATCATCTATGTAATCCAAAACCATGAACTGATCATTCTATGATTTATTCAAATAAGGATTTTGATCCAATCATCCACATTTCAATTTTAACATCAACAAATTTTAATCTATCATAGATTACCATGCATGTGGTACCTATTTCAGACCATATATAGACTTCATTAATCTATAAAAATTAATCTCATTATTACCAAGAATAAACCCCATTGGATTATCTGTGTAGACATCTTTTTCAAGAACAAATTTTTAGAAAGATGATATAATATCGATTTTATGCACATTGTTTCCTCAATGAATATCCTTGGAATGAAATAGTTTTATGTACTGTAGTCTACCCACTTGAGAAAATGTTTTTTCAACATCAATAACTTAAATATGATATTATATTTTACACACCAGTCATGCCTTTTTTTCCGATCACATTTCCTTGTACACCCAAACTATTGTTGAAAAGACACCTCATACAAGTCACATTATCAGATTCTGGTATCATAAATGTCACCCATGCTTAGTTATTATCGATCCAATATAATTATTCATTCATGGACTTAACTCATGATCCATACATTATAGCTACTACAATTGAAAATGGTTCCCCAATTGAAAGTAATGCATATTTTTAACTATTATTCATTCTTCTTGTTTGTATGGGAACAATCCAATCCCCGATGCAGTTGCATCAATCAATTTATTCTCTTATATTTATCATGTGAGGTATAGAAGAATATTATTCCTCCATGTATTCTTCTTATTATTATTCATCTGAATAAACATCATAATGTGAATCTTGGTTGTATTTAATGTCCTCCTCTACTTTTCTATTTCTATTTCTTCTATTTACACATTCATTCTCATGGTCTATAACATTAGTAAATGAATATTTCTATCCATTTGGGGTATTATATTCAATGATATTCACATCAAATATTTCCATACTTCATCCATGATTTTTATTGAATCATTTATTGAAATATATATTAATTGAATATCCGGGGAATATTACATTATCCACAACATCAACATACTTTCTTTGATTTATTTCATTGTTTTGCGAAAACACATACATTCATAAACATGAATATAAATCCAAAATATATTCCATCAATTCCATAACTCATATAGTTTAATGGATTTCCTCATATAAGTCTACAATCAGTTTTGAATCTAAATAACATCTTGAGAATACTCCTTCCAGTAATGGTGAGATATACAACTCTCAATCAACATAGTTTTAGAAATTATATTAACTATTTGATTATGATGTTCAACAAAACCATTTTTATGGGTCTTTTTAATGATAACAACAATTTGTTTTATCATATGTTTATCCATGTAATTTTAAAACTCAATCGATTTAAATTCTTCAACATTGTTAGACCCGATAACTTTTATTGTCTATCAAATATCATTCTCATCCATTTGGATATTTGATTTCATGAAATCAAGAACATGATGTTTCTAAAATATTACCATCACACAATCTATTCTAATATAATCATCAATGAAAATAATGAAGTACCTATATCCATGAGTTACAACAACATATTTTAGACCATATACATCTATATGAATGAGATCATGATGACATGATTCCCTTTTCATATTTAGATGATATGAACTGCAGACTAACATAACTGAAATTCAAAACTCACATGTCTTCTACTATTCATTCTTTATACTTGGTGTATCAAGGTATATCTTTTTCTTAGATAAATTTTCCATGTCTTGCTAATTTTTATACCCAATCCACCAATGACACAATTTATTTTCTTCTTCTACACCAATGTTGAAAATATTTTATTCACTATCAATTTGATATAGGTTTCATCTGTATTTATACCGTTTATGAGATAAATCCCAATTCATAATAAAGGTGACCTATTCCTACTATGCCGCAATTCATCATCTTTCCTCTATTTTGGCCCATTTTACTTCCAAAATTCATTTTTATAGTGTCACTAAGAATTATTATGTTTCCCAAGAATCAGGTTCTTAGATCATTCAGAGTGTTTTCAACTCCATCAAAACCACACTTATCTCTCTCTAATAGTTATGAATTTGAGAATTTAACATTCTAAATATTATGCTTTTCTTATTTTAAAAAATATTCAATTTTACTTTTGATCATAATAATAATAGCTTATTCTACATGTCCCTCAACTTCATTTCACAACTCATATCATATATTTGTATGCTAATTAATGAACTTTTCATATTCTTAAATTATTATATTTAAATAAAAAATATTCTGAATACTCATCTATAATTCCATTCTACATTTTTCTCCTCTTTCATTGATTCCCAATCATTCCAAAAGCATCCTTATGTTTCAACATGAGATCAACATCATTGGAAAATTGATTATCTATAAAATTATCTAAAAATGTCTTTTATTTTCAACAACATCTATCATTGTTACATGAGTTCCATATTTAAACATTGGTTGTTATTCCTCAAATAATTCATTATCATCATCATATTCTTCATAGACAAATTCCATCCATGGTAGTTTCTTAATTGGCATTAAATTTGTATATTATAAAATACTTTTTATGGTTCTTCAAGTCTCAATCATGAATTTCATCTACACCGAACATTCTTTTCCCCAATGATGAAATGTGCCAATCTTTTTCACATCAAAAACCAGAAAGAGATAACATGCCATCAAGTTTAAATTTTCCCTTCTTAAATTTCATTGAAATTAGAGAAATAATTTCTTTTTCATTATTATATTTATCAATACTATCCCAGGAAATTTATTGTTCATCTATTTCTTTTAATTTTTTTACCATTCATATTCAAATCATTGAATCACTCAAGTTAACACTAATTCTACATGCCACCAGACAAATCAACAGATATCCCAGTGAATATTTGGAATGTTTATATTCTTCTAGGTATTAGACCGTTATATTGAAAAGTGGGGGAAGACAAATCAAAATTTTCTACACAATAACAATGTATTTGATTTATTCACCAAGACCATGAATTTCGTCATCAACTTCTGTAAATAAATTTAAAATTATATCAAAATTTTCATCAAGATGGATCTTCATATAATGAAAAATATTATGAAAAAACATGTAGTTTTTTCACCCAAACATTGTTTTCATATTCATAAATATTCTCCAGTACTTTCCACATAAATATTCTTGATGTAAAACTCATCACATTAAGATATATCTGATGTGAATGTGTTTTAGTGATTGAATTATATGATTTAGAAACTGCACCAATCCTTATATAATCTTTATCAATCATATATTGACGATTTGGATTAGTGACATGTATTCCTTGTGTAGTGGCATTCATGACTTCCATTATAATATATTATATATGGCATGTTATCTTATTCTTCTAGATTTGGATGTAAATTCCCACAAAGTGGGGTAATCCCATTCAATTCTCTTTCCTCTGCATAATGGTAACCACCTCATACTACTTGTTCATTTTATACCACATCTCATCCATGAACAATACATTCCCAATTAATTATCTATACTTATCTGTACTGTTTCTTCTCTAAAAATCACCTTCATTATGGGGACATTTTTCTCCACATATTTTAAGAGAACCATGGAACGAGTTATTCATCTATAAATTACCTATATTATTTTGTATTTTATTCTTTTAAACCAATTTTAACACCCCCATATTCACTGAAATTTCAAATCATAAACACCATCATGGGCCCTATTCTTATGAACGGGTCTAGATATCACTGAAATCCTCCATGTTTTTTAATCTCAATCTCACACCCTAATGATTTCATCAATGTTCCTTATATAAATAAATATATTCACAAAATATGGTAATCTAAAATTTATCATATCAGTGATTCAAATCCACCATTATCGCATTCTATGCCTCTCCAATGAATCGTTTTACATATATACTCTGCATGCTTCCACTAATCACTTATTGGTGGATGAACTCTTCCAAAAACAGATCACTTCATAATTTTCACAGTCGAAAATACATAGCATGAACCATCACTTTTGTGAACCTCTTAAACTAATTTTCATGAATGACCCTACATCCTTCAAACTACCATGCCTTTCGTAAACTACATGCCATCATGGGAACAGAAAGTATTCACTATGATATATTTTTCATTCTATAAACCATTCCACAATATGTTCTGTGGTCTTCCATTCTACATACCACATTTCATGATCCCATAAATATTACTTCAATGTGGTTTGTGGATAGATTCATTTTATTAAAAATTCCCTTTTTTCAAAAACTAACTCTTGATTTAGAGGCTCAAAAAATTGGAAACATATGGATAGCACTTTGAAAAATGTTTAGTTAAGAGATCCTCATTGAATGAACTGATCACATTGGATTACAAGTGTAATTAATAGTGTTATACTTCATTATGTATGGGATTTGGGTCCATCATGACATGAAATTGTTTCCCTCCAGTAGATCTGGGCAGTGGTTCCTATGTTACTTCTTACTTCTACCAACCAATATAGCTGGGTTGTGGGTACATAATGAATTCTGAGGTGTAGATGCCATTGTAATTGTGAAATGGGAGCACGATGAAGTCTAAGTGGATCTCTCTAATAGATATATTATGTTTATTCTAGATTACATATATATGGTATCATATAGCAATGCTTGGTAATGTGACCTTGATTAAATCCTTGTGAAACCCTCCTGTCGATGTGGGCAGTGGGTCCTTGATGATACTTGTGGTGTTCTATTTATTAGAGTTGTGTAGTTTTTACAAGAATATTATATATTAGAACCCAATTTCAGAGAAGGAAATTGGTGATTTAATGAATATTGGATTGGAATCATCCAATTATTCTACGAGTTGGGTCTTTACATATTGATTTGGGCCCCTTGAATGTGCATCATGGTGATATGTTTGGGCGTGACATGGGAAGTTAATTGCAGGTATATGTGTGAGAGAAAATTCTTATTTGATAGTATTTTGTAATGTTTGGTGGCCCATATTCTTGGAATCATATGTGATATAGAGATCCCCTTACTCTCAAATTTCATAATTTTTCGATTAAATATATATATATTCTTCTATATCCATTTATTTGTATGTTGTTAATCTTATTCCATGAGATGTGAAGACACAATCAGTATGCTACATGCATTTAATGTTTATATTAACATGGACTTATGAGTATAATCTCTTATTATACCTTGAAGAAAACAGATTCTTAGGTCATATAAACACCATATTGCGCACTTTTGATTGGAAGGCTTTTCCTTCGATCATTGTTTTGGTTGAAAATTTATCATTCACTACATCTTATTCATGTGTACTATTATAATGAATTTCTTTCAGGTTATTTCACTTACTACTCCCTCACCAGATATCAGGGAGTCCTATATGGATTAATTATACTCACCCATGTATGGTATTTTCCTGCATGTTTCGTCTATCATGAATACGATGGACAGATTGCCAATGACATTATAGGAGTTTTTGGATACAATGTGGTTTTCATCTCGCGTTTTGATCACAACATAGAGATCTGATGTTCTGATCACTGAGTATAGAAATTTTATGTTGTTTATGTTGGGATACATATCTATTTTTGGATTGATTTTTCCCCTTAATATTTATTTTACACTAATGTACTCTTATTCTATCTAGTGGTTATGCATACAAGATTGTTTCCTTAGAATACTTCCTCATTTAATTCTACTCTTCCAATACTTTTGTATTGATATGGATGTGTGTGAGTACACGTATATTGTAAAATGACTCCATGTGTTAATATTTTGTTTAGAATTTGTAGAAAATATCTACTCTTTGAAGGTGGGCATACGGTAGTAATTTGTGGAAACCTGGATTGGATGGTTTCATAAAAAGGATGTATAAATATTTTATAATAATTATTGTCCACTATAGTTGGAAGAAGAAAATGTTCCAATTTTATTAATAGGAATCAGGATTTTAGATGAAAAATATTTGGATATTTCTATTATTGATAATATAAAAATTATTTCATAATGTATATTTTATGGTTTTACCTATCTATTCATCCATGTAAAAATCATACATGTGGGTTTAAATTTTATAATAAATATATATATATATATAATTAGTCCAAAAAATAGATTTTTATAATATATCATCAGTAATAATATTAAATAGTGATAGATCAATTATTTCCCACCTTGTATGACAATAATATGATATATTATTTGGCTAAATTCGCATTTTATTATTTTCTACAATCAATGATATTAATTTATGGTAGCATTTTAAGAACGACATAAAAAAAAGTTGTTACATATTATAAATAATGAAACATGGATTATAAATACTTTGAATGTTATTATCATGACTATATGATTTCTAACTATGATTATTTTCAAACAATAAATAATAGTTTTTTGTATATTTATGGAATCATAATGATTCTTGTTGATGGTGAATTTGAAACACAATTAAATGATGTTCCAGATGAGAAAATATTTTAAATGGCATCATAGAGGTGTACCCTTTTGATTATTTCAATTATTATATCTCATTTTCTTATCAATAATATGATAAATAGTTTGATTCATTACACATATAATAAGATAATGATGTAGTGTCATGAAGATCATAGAGGTAAGAACATTCTAGTTCTAATATATCATATATCCTAGATTAAGTACACATGGAGATTACATTGATAAATAATAAAATTTATTATGTGTGTAATATATGGTCATAGAGCAGGAAATTATAGATAAAAAATACATGGATTTATGGAGTAATGTTAACCTAATACTTAGGTAGCATTTTTAGTTTTTTAGTGATGTGAGAATAATATTTGAAATAACTAATCCATGATGTTGAGTCACTAATAGAATTATGTGTCCTTCGCAAAAATGCGGTGATGAGTTTCGTAAAAAGGATGGTTTGTGGGACGTCTTTTCATTGGTGAATATTATATTGAGATTAGTTTGTTGAACTATCTGTCCGCTATAAAGGGATTATTGGATTGTCATGGCTGGTTACTACCGACCAAATGCATAATGTATGATAAATCATTGATTGTTTTTTGGAATTAATGGAGATACAACATCATGAAATGTGATTCGATACTGATATCCATTTACTCTCACATTTTATATCCTTTTCCTAAGAATATATATATACATAAATATTTAATAATGAGGAGTTGTTTACTCTCATTCATTGATATGTGAATAAACAATTAATATACTACAAGATTTTAGTGTTTAGAGTAATGTAGATTTATGAGTATACAATCATGCTATAGGTAGAAAATAGTTTATTTGTACTTCATCTAAAAAATCTGTTGAGCACTTCTATTTAGTTGACATTACATTCCATAATGGTTTTGATTGAAATTTTCGCATTCAATATATCCTTCATCTGATGCACTATTATTATGAATTTATTTTCCTATTGTATCACATACTACTCCTTCATTAGCTTTTATTGAGTCATATAGGCAATGAATCAACTCACCCTTGCATTGTATTTTCCCCTGATGTGTTATGTCCCATGCTGATGATGGAAGCATCATAGGTGACTGAAGATGAGTTTAGGTATACCTTTTATATTCGACCATGACCAGTGTTTATAACATATATATCATAGGATGCACATTCATGGTAGTATACATTATATTTTTTATATTAGGACATATTTCTATTTGGGAATTTATTTTTTCACATTTCTTTTCAGTTTACACTAATGTACAAATTTACTATATAGTGGTTTTTCATTCAGGATTATTCCAGTATTATTATAATTTATTTACATTTACTCCCCCTATATGTTTCCATAAATATGGTTGTGTGTTTCTGTATATGTACATAGTAAAATTCATCGATGTGTCATTTATTAATTTGAAACTGATGGAAAAAACATAGCCTATGAAGGTGGTATTACGGTAGTTATTCCTAGAAACTTATCATGGGTGGGGTCATGAAAATGAGGTATCATTTTTGTATGAAAAATATTGAAAACTATAGTTGGTATAAGATCATGATTTAGTATTTTTTTAATTTGAATTGCAATAATAGTTGAAAAATAACTGGATATGTCTTTTTATTTTATAATTTAATAATGATTTCGTAATTTATAAATAATTTTTTTACATATATATACATCTATGGTAGAATAAGACAACGGGTTTTTTTGGAAAACATAAAAATGTAAAAAATTACTCCAAAAATAGTTTATTGAGTGTATCTCATCAATAATTATATTAAACATGGACAGTTCAATTATTTCCCAACATGTGTGATATAAATATGGGATATTCTTTGGTATAATTAAATTTTTATTATATTATATTATCAAGGATATGAGTTTATGGTAGCATAAAAAGGACAATGTAAAATAAAAGGTGTGACATTTTATATATAATGTGTCATGGGTTATAAATCAATTTAATTTTTTTATCAGGACAGTATGATTTCTTAAAAATGAATATTTTCAATCATAGAATAATATTTTGTATTATTTAATTGAAGGAGTTATATATAATCATGTTTTTAATTAATTTGGATAACAATTAAATGATTTTACTAATGAGAAATAATCTTACATGGCATCATATCGATGTACCCGTTTTATTATATCAATGAATATATCTCATTATCAAATTTATAATCTAAAAAAGTGTTTGTTTAATTAGACATATAATAAAATAATTATGTTGTATCATGAAGAACGTGGAAGTATGAAAACACATCAATAATTATTTCATTTTTTATAGATTAATAACACATGAAAATTTCAATTTTAAACAATAAAATGTAGAATGTGTGTTAAATAATATCATATAAAATTTAATTATTGATAAACAATGGAAGGATTGATGGAGAGTAATGACCATAATAATATGGTACCATTTATAGACATTATTATAATGTGAGGAGAATATACGAATTATCAAATCCAATTCAAAAAACCCAAATTCTTTTCTCATCCAACATGAATGAATTTATTTTTATAAAATATTTGAAATGAATGATTTCGATGGAATATTTTTTGAGATACATGAAAGAACGACCCCGAAACACCCAACTAGGGGATGTGTGAATCAGGGTGTAAAATTTTTATAATATGGGGATGGATCTTGCTCCTATGTTGGAAGGATCGTTTTAAACATTTTGAAAGAGAACATCTATAAACAAATAATTTGATGAAAAATATTGAAAAAATAAAATTACATAGTTTAAAAATAAGGGATATGTTCAATGATAATACACTAATAGGGTTTTGATTGACTCAAATTCCACTGATCATCACTTGTTGTGAAGTATGGTGGCATAGATTAGTAAATTTTTGTCAGGAACACTACTTATACATGACTATATAGATAAAACATTGCATCCATCTGATCACTTCCATTTACATCCACATACTAACTATTTTGGGAATAATATGATCATATTTTATGGACTTCAATGTTTATTCAATGTATTGTAATCATATCATGCATTTTATACTACATATTCATGATATATTGAAGTCTCTTAATAACTTGTATGTGTAATTTTCTCTTCCTCTCACTATTTGTCAATGAACAATTTTCTATGAACTGGCATATTTGTCCAGAAAATGTGATCCTTCCTATGAATAATGTGATCCATCGTGTATCTCTTCAGCTTCATTGAACACTTCTTTTCTAAAATTTTTCCTTTATCTAAAAAATGTATTTTTTTATGTGTATCATTTCCCTTCAATGATCATTATCCTTCTTTGAACTATTCTTCTCCTCACACCGAAAGAGCACCGCAAACTGAGTTCTTCCTCAACGTACTACCTCCCCTATATAGACATGTCTTCTTGTAAGACACATGACACTTCACTATATTCTCACGATTTGTTTTATTATATTCACCATCGTCGGGTTTTCTTCCTAAAAACAACTCTACAATTCAATTAAATCCACCCTGTTTTTTAAAATCATTCCTACACCCTAATAATGTGGTTTGTGATCCTTATATAGGGAAACATATACTCATAATCCTTTAATCCTATATTTTACAAATCATTGATATGGATCCTCCTTTTCCACATATTTTTCATCTCTTGCACACTATATTCCGGATCCAGTCTTCATACTGCCACAAATCCCTTCATTATGGCTACAAACATCTGAGACACATGTACTCCTCTTTTTTTCCAACAACAAGATATCCCACCATCACTCTCTTTCTCAAACCTCTTCACCTAATTTTCATGAAAACCCCTCTATACTATGAACTGTCATAACATCCATGTACTACAAGCCTCTCGGTGAAAAAATAGTATTAATCATGAACTATTTTGGATTCTATGAACCATTCCCACAACATGGTCCACAATCTTCCATTCAGCGTACACTATTTTGTGATCGGTGAACTGTTCCTAATTTATGTTTCATGGGTCAATTCTTTTGTTGAAAAATTTATTTTCCAAAAACTAACTCTTGTTTTTTGGGTCTAAAAATTTGAAAAACACTAGGATTTTTCTGTGCATAACATTTGGTTTGGAGATCATAAATATAGGCAGTGATCAAACATGATAACTAGAATAATTCATAGTATTATATTTCTATATATATGGTCAATGGGTCCTTGATGACTCTAATATTGTACCCTACAATATATATGGGATGTGGGTCATTTTTTACATCCTAGTGGTACCCTACAATAGAGTTGGGTAGTAGGTCCTTGATGACATTTTTGGGGTATACTCCATTTTATGGGTAATGGGTCCCCAATGATTTCTATGTTATAATCTCTAGTTGTGATGGAATTTCGGTGATCAATGAATTCAAAATTGTTACGTATATTAATTCTAGAATTTTGGTCCACTATTATATCAAAATGGAACCCTTCTGTAGAAGTGGTCAGTGGGTCCTAAACTATTTCTGAGTTGTACTCTATAGTAGTGATGGGCAGATTGCTCATGATGACTTCTAAAGAATAACCATATACGTGAGAAGGGGATCCATCCTCCATATACTATTAGAGTATAATATTACTATTATACTATGGATTGGGTCTTATAAACAGATATTGGGGCCCCTATAATGTTAATCATAGTGATATGTTGTAAATTTACATAGATGATATCTTATGAGAAGATGCGTGAGATATAATAAATTGTTGATAGTATTTTATAACTATTAGTGAAACATATTACTTTACTAATATGGGAGATTGGGAACACCTTACTCTCACAATTTGGATTTTTTTACTTATTATATATATTTATATATATATATTCTATATCCATACCATCGAATTTGGTTACACTCATTCTGTGAGATCTTAAGACTCATTTCACATGATTCCATATTTTTGGTGTTTAGATTATCATGATATTATGATTATAATATCATACTATAGTTGGGAGAGAATTGATTTATATTTCATCTAAAAAGCATTTTGAGGAATAAGGTGTAGAATAAGTTACATTCCAAATTCGATTTGGTTGATGTTTTCTCATTCACTGTATCCTGAATCATGTGTACTATTCTACTATATTTCTATTCCAATTTTTTCACTTACTAGTTCCCCACAAGCATTCAAGGTGTCCTATAGGGAAAAAATATACCCATCCTTGAAGGGAATATTTGATAAAGTCTTGTGTCTTAGGAAGATAATGGAATGATTTTTTCTAACTTCAGATGAGTTTAGGGATAAATGGTACATTAAACCTCATCTGGTGATCACACCATCAAAATAAAATGGGTCACTCTCTCAGTAGTTTTCTTTTATATTTTCTATGTTGGAACTATTTCTATATGGGTTTGTACTTTTTTCCTTTACTATTCAGTTTAAACTAATGTAGTCTTTTATTATCTAGAGGTTATGAATGAATGATTGTTCCATTAGAATTATACATCATTTACATCTACTTGCTCTAAATTTTTTCATATAGATGGTTGTGTGTGTACAGCTACATATTAAGATGACTCCATCTGTTACATATTTATTTCAAACTAGTTAAAAACCCCTTTCCTATGAAGGTGGGGTTAGGGTAGTTACATATTGAATCCCGGCTTTAGTGGGGTCTTGATAATGATGAATCATTTTTAGATAATGATTGGGGGAAACTATAGTTGGTATAAGATCTTGGTTAAGGTTTATTAATATGAATTTTTATATTATGTGAAAACCATGTGGATATGTATATTTATTTTATAATATCATAATGATTTCATAAAGGATAAATTATTTTTTACCGACCAATACATCCATGTTAGTATTATAAAAGTCAGTTTATATTTTTTAAAAGAAAAAAATATAGAAAATAAGCCCAAAAATTGTTTGTTGAATATATCCGACTGATCATTTTATTACACAGTGAATGTTATATTTTTCCCCCATGTGTAACACTAATAAGGATAATATTTTGTTAAATTAAATTTTTTATATGATTTTATAATGGATATTTATTGATTGTATAATAGATAAAATATGTTTAAATAAAAGTTGGTGAAAAATATAAATAATGATTCATGGTTTACAAACCATTTGAAAGTATTTATCTAGACTATATGATTTCATAAAATGATTATTTTCAATCATAATATAATCTTATATTTATATTAAATTGATGTATTAATAAGGATTAATATTTATGATTAATGTCGAACACAATTAAATGTTGTACCTCATGAGGAAGAAAATTAAATGACATCATAGAGGCATACCAGTTTCAATATTCAAAATATTATATTTCATTATCTGGAAAATAACAAGAATAACTATTTGATTCATTACAAATATAAAAACATAATAATGGTGTGTCATCAATAACATAATGTTATAAACATTCATCCATTATTATTTCATGTATGAGAGATTAAGAACACAATGAAATGTCATTGATGAACAATATAATGATGAATGTGGGTAAAATAATTTTATATAGCAAGTAATTACATATAAAAATGAAATTTATTATAGAGAGATGTTAATATAATTCTAAGATACCATTTATTTCTATTTTTATTGTGTGAATAAAATAATGTAATTATAAAACCCAATTACAAAAAACACTATGGTTTTCTTATCAAACAAAGAAGAAAATATTATTTTAAAAAGGTTTATATAATGCAGTTGAATGGTGTATATTTTTTTGTACAATAATAATGGAATCGAGAACACCCTGAGAGGGGAGGGATGAATCAGGGTGTCAACTATTCATTATATGATGATGGAACTTATTCAAACATTTTTGGACCCTTTTAAATATATCTTATGAGAATGTGTAGAAAACAAATAAATACATGAAATGTGATGACAAAAAAAATTCACGGTTCATCACTAAGGGTAACGTCCAAGGAGAATATGAAAACATGTTTTCAATCAAACAATAGTCCACTAATCATCATTAGTTGTGAATAGAAGTGGTTTAGTACAGTCACTATATGTTATGAACATTGCCTTTACATGATTTTATGGAGAACAAACTGTGTCCCTCGAATCCCTTCTGTTGGAACCCCCTTTATCACTACGTAGGGAAGAATCTCGACTGATTTTTCAACAATTAGTTCACGTCAATGTATTAGAATTAATTAATTCACTTAAACTATATATAGATGCTCTGGTGAAGTCTTGTTATCGCCCATATGCATAATTCACAATTCCTCACTCCATTATCCTATGACCTCTTTTTTTACAAAGTAGCATATTCCATTGCATATTATCCTCCTTCTTATGCATTTTAGGATCTATCTTGCACAACTTTTGATGCACAGACCACTTCTCCATGGTGAAGAATCCCTTCATCATTTACTATCTATGCTTCAAAATACCCTTTCTCCTTCAATGAGTACCTTCCTTCTGTGAACACTTATTCTCTATATACTGCTAGAGAACTATGGACTAAGACCTTACTTAATGTATTTAATTTCCTATGAAAACATTCCATTCCATAGTCCACTAAAAATTTCACCAAATTCTACCAAATTTCAAAACAAAAACACCTATGATATGTTTTCTTCTCGTGAACCACTATACAATTCCTTGAAATCCTATTAGTATTTTAATATAAGAATATCACCCTAATAAATGGATTAGTGATCCAAATATTGTTTAATATCTCCTCATAATCCTTTAAAAATAGATCTACCAACTCTTTGATACATCTCCACCTTGGCCATGTACTGTGAATCTTCAACGAACAATATTCCCAACACGGTCTACATACCACCACTTGTCACGTCATGTTGGATGAATAATTTGGTGAACCGAATTATTCCTCATTTTTTTCAACGTCATGCTATAACACAATCCACATATTCTAAAATACAAATGGATTGATTTTTTTAAAGTTAGGTCATCCTATGAATAGTCATTTGTTCCACATAATATGATCCTTACTGCAGACTATAAGTCATCACCGTGAACTGTATTATATTTTGAAAACCATTCCTACAAAATGGTTCACAATATTCCATTCCACGTAGCATATTTCACGATCCATTTTTTGTTATCACTATATGAATTGTAGTTATCATTAATAATTTTTTCATCCTTTATTGGAAGACCATAATCATAAAAAATTCATTGATCAACATAATGTGGATTTACCATAACCAAAAAGAATATTCTATTTATAGCAATGAAAAACCTTGTTTCGAGTAGATTATTATATCATCCACCACTTATATAAATGATATATGTTTATTTTAATTATGATACATTTATTAATTTTCACAAATTATATTATAGTTATGTATTAGAGATCATATTTATTAAGGTATTTTATTTTTTTGAGACGTGATTGAAGGACTAATAACAAATAATTTGAGGTTTGTATTCATAAATTAGAATTTTTTTCATAAAAAAATTATAAAATAATATGGATATTATTAAAGTCCTTGAATTTATTAATGATTTGATGAGAATTTTATTTTTTAAATTTTTTTAATATATTAATACATTTTTTGTATTTAAGTACTTTATAAGATAGCCTTTCCTAATTTATGTTTCCATTGAGATATTATCTTATGCACCTTTAAGTGGAATTAATGTTTGAATGTGTCTTATAAAAACATATATATATATCGTTATTATTAAATAACTCATTAGGTTAGTATTTTAACTAATTTTATGTTAATTATTTTATATTTTACACTAAGTTATATATAATTATAATTGGTGAAATATTAATAATTTAAAAGGCTATATTTTTATGTAAATTTACTACCAAGATAAGCATTACCATAAATTTAGTATCTAAAATTGGAAAATGTTTTTTTAATTTATCTACTTTATATGATTATTAATTGATTTATTAGGATTACTAATTGAATTACAAGAGGTGTTTCATTTCATTGAGTAATATACATCCCTCCGGGTAAATAGGCAATTTTATTTAAATATATATTTGAGAAGAATTTAAAAAATTAGATGATGTTAGATGAATAATATTAGATCACTATTGAGGTTAAAACAGTAATTAATTTTGAGGAAATTATGGTAATTAGTTATGTTTTGTTATTTATATATTGAATTACATATATTTATCTTTTGTTGTTATTGCGAATTTTTTTTATAAAATTAATTATTTATTTAATGAAGATTTATTGATATAATATAAAATCTTATCCTATTCTAACCATTTTGTTTTTATTTATTATTTATTTACTAGAAGAAATTATTATTATATTATAATTTTTTATGTGATTAATTTTAATATTATTTTGCTTCTTCAGTCATGATATAAAACACATAATGTATAAAATTTTTTTAAAAAACATATATGATGGTTCTAAAATGGTAAATGATGTTGTTCTGGTTGTCGAGTATGTTTATTCATTTATAGTAATAATATAATTGTTGAAAAATCAATCTTATCATTAGAAAGGATATATGATGAATAATTTATCCTCTTACAAAAATTTCAATGGAATTGAATTAAATTTCATAGCTAATGAGTTTATGGTTTATTTATCATTAAATTTCACATAATCATTAAATTTAAAATGGTCGATGTTCTCTATTCCTATCCATTATTATTTAGTTATTAATTTTGTTCATCAATATCAATGTTTTTTGAATCAAAATAATGTTCTTCCATTTTGTAACTATATAATTTTTTATTTTATATAACATTATTAATTATATATTATAATTTTCACAAGGATGTATTATGATGTCATTTTTCATAAATATATTTATTAAATAACAATATATTGATTCCCAAATCATGTTAAAATTCATAGGAAAAAATTATTAAATGCGAGGGTATATAACACCTCTAGATTTAAATAATACTTTTCTCAATAACATATACAATACAAACACATATATTTTTCATGTAATGATGTTTATTTTTTTTATAATGACTATAATAAAGACATTAAATAGTCTGGTATGAATACAATTAACTAAATTATATTATATATTGATCAATGAAAAATAACAATGTTTTGATAAATTATTAAGAGATTGAACATTGATATTTTATTAATGTAATTTCACATTTGAATATATTTATTCTATTTTTTAAAAAAAAAATACTTATGAGGGAAAATTATATTTATTTATATTTTATTTATAAAAAATAAAAAAAAAAATCAAAAAAATAATATATGAATAATTTTCTATTCAACATATATGATTTAATTTTTAGTGATGGATGAAGAATTATAATTTCAATTGAAATTTTTTTTCATGTATTGAAAAGTTAATATTTTCAAAAAAATGTATTTCAATATACAAAATAGTTAACATATATTATAAATAAACTAATTTTGTTTAATAAATTTTATTTAATTGTTTGTAGAACCATATTACTCTTAAATGATATTATTTTTTATAAAAAAAAATTTAAGATTTCATTTTATATTTTTATCTACAATTAATTTCTATGAAAAATAGAAATTTATAAATGAAAAATGTAATAAATATTCAGAATCATAGGTTTTCTATTTGTAAAATTAGTCACTTTTTTTAGTCCATTTGGAATAGTAACCAAGGAATTTTTTTAGTAAAATAATAACAATAAAATGTATTAAATATGAAATAAAAAAAATTATTCAAATTCAATCTAACAAATACTATAATTAAATTTTGTGATTTTTTTTCCAATTTAATCCAAACAACTAAAATATGTCTATTTTCCCAATTTAAAAATGATTTATTATTTATTCATATAATTTTAATCATTATAACATATTAATAATGATATGATGGTATATATTATATTTTCATTACTATCATGGTGAATTTGAGGTCGAAATTGATTTATTTTTTGAAGAATGACATTAATAATATTAATTAGTAATTTATTTTTTATTAATTATATCAAAATCACAAATTCTATAATGAGGGAAATTATTATGTATGGATGTATTAAAATTAATTGTTTTCCCTTCGTTATACAGTTTTCACCTATTACATAAAATTACCATTGATTAATATTGAAAATGAATTTACCATGGTTATTGATAAAACTTTTCAACCAAGGGGTTAGAAGAAATTATATTGTTCAAAATTATATATAAACACATATAAATTATTTAGTTGACTAAAATAATAGAAAATCATCCATAAAATAATTGAACTATAATTTTGAATCCATTTTACATTATTTAGTTTCATATTATAATATAATGTTACATGTGATTTCAAAATATAATTAATAATATTTTATAATGAACAATATTTTATTCAATTGTTCAAAAATCATAAGAATACAGTAATAACCCAATTGAATTTTATGTGGTTTAGAATAAGAATCTTTTACAATTTATATTTCACAAATCCTTTTATCGTTTCATTCCAAACCCCATAGTTTTAAAATGTAATATATATTCGATAATGTATAAGACATGGAAAATAGAGCATAAAATGTCCCGTGAGATATTTTTTTAAGAAAGGTCCATTATATAGTATAAATTTAATTTGAATTTATAAATCTGACTTAATAAATTTTTACATATAAATATTATACTTTTAATTAATACAAAATTATTTTAAAAAATTTCACGTTTTTGAATTTTGTTTTATTCATCAAAAATACATTTTTATACAATTGATTTTAATTTCATTTGTAACAACACCATATAAATAGTTTTTTAAATATTAATAAATTTAATTTTTAATTTGAAATAAATTTAATTCATTATATAAAAAATACTATATGGTGAAATAATTTGTTTTTCTAAAATGGGTGAAATTTCAGGGAAATTTGAAAATGTCTCCATTATGTAAAAATAATTTTTCTTTTAAAAAATGTTATTTAAAGGTACCCATATAACATGAATGTTATTTAAAATATACAAAAATTATTATTAACTATTATCTTAAAAGTAAATATTTTATTTTGAATCACATTTAAAACGGGTTTTCAATAATTAAATATTTCTGTTTAAAATGATTTTTTTAATTATACATTAAAATGAATAATGTATCTCCATATTGATTATGTTTTATAACCTAGAATATGGAATGATATTAATAGTTTATATATATTAAATATCTTAATATATTAATATAAATTCATAAAATTATGATTTCTTTTGATCGATTTAATAAAATATTATCTTATATCATAATAAACTCATTTTCATGGAACACCTCAATTTTCACATTTTTGTGATTAGTATTAATGTACGATTACCAATATTGGAAATAAAATTTCCAAAAATTGATTCCTTATTTTGATTGAAAATAACAAATATTAAAAAAATTATACTGATAAAATGGGACATTAGGATTTATTTATATAGTTTAATGTTATAATAGGGATTTTTGTGATGCACAATATTTTGTAAAAGTAATGTTTTCAAAAATATTGAAATTTTTTATAATTTTTTTATGTTATTTAGAATCATTGGGTCTATATTAATATAGGAGACTATTTTATTTTGTCATAAATGAACAATTTCAATGGTATAAATAACCACATACCATGGTCACAAATAATAACCTATGCACACATAAACATACAAGATAAATTAATAACATGTTAAAAAATATTTATTTTTAATAGGTGGGGAGTGTTTCTTCTTTAACATCATTATGTTCAATTTTTTGTAAAATTTTTAGTCCAAATGTGTGACTATTACATCAAATTATTGAATAGTTTTTTAAGATTTATAAAATGGAACAAAAGATATATACTTATCGAGACAACAAATTCCATTTTCCATGGCATGAGAAAATACAAACACTTTCCCAAAATTAGTATCCTTATTTATTATCTTCTATTTATCTTAATGGGCCATCATATTTTGCAAAATATGATATATTAATAAGGCCTTTATAAATGTAATTAATTGTATTCATAATCCATTTGTGATTAATTCAATTTTTCCATCAATGTTTTTTAATTAAAAATTACTAAATAAAAAATGATGTACATAACATATAATTAGATGTTATAATGTTGATGTAATAGTATTTATTATCATCATACTATATTAAATGTGATATTAAGCCAGTATACAGTTGCGTGAAATAATATAACCTCAAGAAACAAATATATATTTTTTTATCACTTACATACATAGATTGTAATAATGATTAAAATAATTAATATGAATGAAAAAAATGATTTTATGTTAAATTTATATAATTAATACATCATCCACCAACCCACAACATCAACCATTACGGTTCTGTTATCGTCGCTCATTTGTATGTACGACACACTATCTCTATGAAGTGATGTGATTAATTTTATTTATAAAAAAATCATTAATAGTTTTCGAAAAGATTAAAATGTATAAATATTATTCATGTATTGTTTGAGAAAATATGGTAATGAAGGTGAAATTTTTTATGTATTAATATTATTGTCATTGAAGATTTAAAATAAATGAAACTTTATGAAGATAGAAAAATCAACTAACTTTGTATTTTTTCAAAATTAGACTGAATTTCATATCCAAGGAATCATAATAAAAATGAATGAAATGATAAATCAAATTTAGGAGATGCTATGTGGAGTAAAATGTTTATCAGATTCACATTGAATCCATATTTAATGGATTCATCATAATATGTATACAAATATGATAAATAAAATGTGATGATGGTTTTATAATCCTAGAAATCTTATAAATAAAAATTATGTTGTAAAACATTTTATGGAAGATTGATAAATGAAATTTAATGTAAAATGCATGCTTCTAATCATATTCAGTCTAATATTAATCATGTGAATCGTATGTAGGAAGAACAAAAAATACATATGTATTAATAGGACATGGCAGTTACAATATATTCCAAATTAATTCATGCGATGAGGATTATGGTATCAAATTTACTAAAATTAATAATACAATTACATGTTTTTAAAGTAAGTAAGTCAAAAGTGTTCTAATGAAGAAAAAATAGATCTTGGATTTCATTTGAATTAAGTATTGGAAAAATATCTGAGAAATATTACAAGGATATAATATAAAAAACAATATTTATTATAAATCTTCTTCAATTATATGTTTGGAATGTTTTTCAAATGAAAATAAAAAGATAATGGTGGAAAATAATAAATAGATGAAATCACTTGAGGATGAAAATACTCGTAATGAATATCTGTTAGTAAATATAATCAAAAAAAGAATAATAGTTGTATCATTTATAAAAAAACATTCCTTTGATGAATAAAAATGAAAATTATTCAGAAACAAAATCTCTATTGTCAGTGAAACATATTGTATGGAGAACCTGAGAGGGAAAAACGAGTTACCTTCAATAATTGAAATGAATGTTGGTTGTTCTTATAAAAAGTGTATTAGGAGATAAATGATTGATTCAATGATCAAAAAATGAAGGGAATTCACAATTTTCTAAAAAACCAGAGTCTGAATATACGGAATACAGAAATGTTTACAAAACATTAAACTATAATAAGGATAAATAGAATAAAAATATTTTCCTCAATAATAAAATCATTGGTGATTTATGTAATGTCTTGTATTTTACCAAGTTTTATTTTTAATATTATGTGGGAATTATTTCAAAACCAGTCTTTGAGACGATCGTGGATGGAACACCAGGAGGTCGAACTATCTCCTGCACATAGAGGAGTCCCAAGCTCTGTACTGAACTCTGTTCCCGTATAGTTAGGAAGTGGGCCGACATGGTGGGTCGGTCAACGATCACCCAGATTCCATCGTGTTCTCAGTACCTATATGGTAAAACCATCCCGAATTCCATGGATATACCCCCCCACATCCACTCTGGCAGCTCATGTGGCTGAGTCAAACCTGCTGGCATCTGGTGCTCAGCCTTTACTTGCTGAAATGTAAGGCACCGAGAAACAAACTCTGCCACACTCATCCTCATTCCTAGCCACCAGAACTGACGTCGGAGGTCCGGGTACATCTTTTTCATTCTTGGATGCACCACCAATGGATATGTATAGAACTCCCTCAGAACCTCCTCCCGCAACACCACTGGTAATACTGTGTGCCCTATTAAAATAACAATGTACTCCCCACCTTTTTAATATCCATCAGCAGCATCACTTGTGGATATTTGAGGACGTAGATTCTCACAGCTATCATCCTCGAGATGTGCCTCCCTGAAAAGCTATAAAAGTGGGGGGTAAAAACCATCGAATGAAGTTAATATCACTCATCATTATCGACGAAGGACAACTGTAAAGAGGCCAAATGTCTCGTCACCTCATCCAGCAACTGCGAACTAGATTTCTTGCTGAGGAAATCTACCACAAAGTTCCCCTTCCCAAGAGTATAAATGATATCAATGTCGTAATACTGGAGGAACTCAAGCCATCGCCTCTGACAAAAATTCAGATCCATCAGAGAAAATATATATCTGAGGCTCTTGTGATCAGAGTAGATGGTAAAAAGCTCTCCCATTAGGTAGTGCTGCCACATCTTCAATGTGAATACTACCACTTCCAACTCAATATCATGGGTCCCATAGATCTGCTCGTGTGGCATCAAATGATGTGAGCCATAGGTAATCAACTCTTTCCTCTACATCAGGACACAACCATGCCTGATTCCTGATGCGTCATAGAACACTACGTACATGAAACCCTCCTCCGGTAATTTCAATATAGAGGCACTCGTCAGACTCTGTCTCAACTACGGAAAAGCTTCTTGGAATCTCTCGGTCCACACAAAATGCTTCCATTTTCGGGTCAAATCTGTCATGGGTGTTGAAATAATGTAGAAATCATGAATGAATTTATGATAGTAGCCTTCCATCCAAGAAAAATCTGCACCTCTGTCATGCTCTGGGGTGGCTTCTATGCTAACATTGCCTCTACCTTGGCTGGGTCAACTGCTACACAATCTTCTGAGATAATGTATCCCAGAAAGTGCACCTCCTATATCCAAAATTGACACTTAGAGAGTTTCCTGTACAACTGGTTCTCTTAGAGTGTGTCCAGAACCATCCTCAGGTGCCTCACGTGCTCATCGTTGGATGTAGAGTACACCAGGATATCGTCGATGAAGACCACCATGAACTAATCAATATATGGATAAAATATCTGGTTCATGAGTCCCATAAACACTTCTGGGGTGTTTGACATGCTGATGGTCATCACCATGTACTCAAAGTGACTGTATCGACATTTTAAAGTCTTATTCAGTATATCCTCATCCCTTAAATTCAACCGATGATAGCCTGATCATAGATAAACCTTCTAGAACCATCTTTCCCCGCTTAATTGGTCGAAAATGTCATCGACTCTCAGTAGTTTATACCTATTCTTCACGGTCACCTAATTCAAGCACTGGTAATCCACACACATCATCAAACACCCATCTGCCTTTTTGTAAAAAAACACTGGGGCCACCCAGGTTGAAACACTGGGTCACATGAAGCCCTTCTTCTGCAAGTCTTCTAGATGCACCCTCATCTCACGATTCTTTGTAAGATCCATTCGATATGCTGATGCCAATATCAATGTCATCCCGAGTTGCAACTCAATGTAGAAATCTAGCTTCTGATGGAGAGGTAGCCCGGGGATATCCTCCAGAAACACATCCTCGTACTTAGACACTACTACTGGAAACTGGAAACTCGTAACAACTGCTGCACCAAGGGATAAGGTATCCAACTAATATTAAATCAGTAGTAAATTCCTACGCATGATTCCATACTGTGCTCCCAGGGTCTCCTTATCACTGAAAAAGGAGAACCTCATTACATCACTATGGACACACCGCACCCTCCGCCTAAAACATTCAATCTGGGCATGAACTGTGGATAGCCAATCAATACGAAGAATGATATAGAAAGGCCTTGACACTACCACAAAGAGGTTCCAACCAACACCCTCACCTCCAAGGGTCAAGTCACACTCTATGAAATGTTGTGTTATCTATGAATCTTCTCCAGTCGGTGTTTCTAAGTGTAAGGGTCGAGTCAATGGATCAACTAAAATCTCAATGTCTCGAGCAAGATAAGAAGCCAAAAAAGAATGTATATCACCTTTGTCTATCAGTACGACATCAAAAGTAGAAAAGACACAGATATTACCTCTAATCATTTCCAGAGTACCTAGGTCATAAGCCTCTGCTGCCTGCAGTTATCCCTGCCTCTGTCCACAAGCTCCCTAAGCCTGGGGTGGGCCTCTTGGGGGTGGTGGTGGAAAAAGTTCAAAACACCGACCACCTCCAGCTGCTCTCCCAGCTTCTCCACCACGTCCACCGCCACGCGGATCTGTCTTCTCCCCACATTGCCTCTTCCTTAGTGGTCCATCCACTGCTCCCGTGTCAGTAGTATGGCAGGTCGGACAATATCGGGCGAGATGTCCCATACCATCGCATAAATAACATTGCCTATCTTGAGGATGGCTAGATGCTCCCTCCTAACCTTTTATGAATGATCCCATATCATGGGATCTCCTATGGAAACGTCTCACATGCCTGGGTCCCTGACGTCAGCTCCATGTTGGTGAGGTCTCTACCCCAGCTCACTCACCACTGAAAACTGTTGGTTGTCTTTGCTCTTATAAGAATATCTCGACCACCATAGCCCACTTGAGAACCCTATAATAAGTAGGAATTCTTATAAGGATGATTCTTGCTCGGATATCAATGTGCATGCCCCGCTCAAAAGTCCGAGCTATAATGTACTTATCCCTGAACATATCCATCGAGTTCCGAGAGAGGACGGTAAACCACGATGAACAGTCAGCCACCATCATGGCTCCCAACTGAAGCTGAATAAGCTACTGAATACGTACTACTCATAGGGTAACTGGGGAAAACTCTACTATGAAGAGATGCTCAAACTCTGACCACGCAAGATCCACCTCATCATGAGTCTAGATAAACAATCTCTACCATCACCCCATCGAACCCTGCATAAGGCTCGCCGCTAGAATCAATATATGTTCTGATGTTGTCCTGACTAAATGGAATACACTTATCATTGCCTCAAGCCAGTCCACTGCAACCTAAGAGTCATGCTTGCTTCGAAACCCGAGGAGTCTCTATCACTGAAACTCATGGAGTGCACTCATTCTGCCCTCCTCTTCTACTGGTAAAACAAGCACTAAACACTGCTCAACAGGTGGTGGAATAACTCTTACACCACCCGAAGGTAAAACTGGGGTATCTGGTCCCTGTATTGAAGCTTCTTCACTAAGGGGGTCATCTTCATGATCGAGCTGCTAGATCCTAGCGGGTTCCTGTCACGGAGGCATCCTGTAATGAAACAAGATGTATCTCATTCAATGAGTATATCTAGAGAGCTGACTCAATATGGACATGGAAACCACAACCCATTCCTATATGATGCATGTTCCATTATTTTCCCCTAAAACTAGTCTTCTCATGTTCCAAGTCGAAAAGCATGTTATCAGAGTCCTGATGTATGGATACGTCGGCCACCCACACCAACACTGGGGTCCCTGTCCTAACAGACGAACTCGATTCACTTAACACTGTTGTCCCAAAAAAACTATCAAACTATCGGTCCCATGGAAGAAGAAACCACCTCTGATACTACTCTATCACGACAACTCCTGGTGAGGCCCAAGCCACAACTCCCCAAGCCTGCCTCTAATAAGCTAGGGTCTTGTGACTAGCACCGAGTAGGCATATCAATAACATGGGAGGCATTGCCTATAAAGCTGTACATGCGCACACACATCTCCAAGCCCACAATGATGAAAAGTAAAAACTAGAAAATAATGGAAATGCATGCATACACTAATTTCCCAACCAATACAGTACGATTGGAATGTAAAGTACAGTATGTGTAAAACCCTAGGACAAAAGTACAGTCCCAACAAAATAAAGTCGGTAACAAATTCCATCCTATAAAGAAAGGTACTGGGACTGAAATCCATATTCATAGGAACACACATCGTCCAGTATAATACCACTCAACATCATCCGGCCCTGGTCCACCTAGAATCCTATCATGGATCATTCGTCTGCACAAAACAGGGAAAGTGGGGAGAAAGCTCATGTAGGTGTGAGTATAACAATACCCAGTAGGACACCCCTAAAACCCAAAAAGAATACAACAATGCAAATACCACAATAGAATGGTATAGTCATCTCTACATAGTATATTTCTACAGAATATACAACAAGAATATCAAAATATTCTCATACACTATCGACCATCATGAAACCACGACTAAGATCCAACTCAAAGATTCCACGAATCATGTAACACGGAGAACACACTCTTTGGTATGATGAGAGAGATAAAAAGTACTCATTGTGAGAGAACACACTCAACAAGTACTTGAGAATACAATGTTCATAAGAGTATCACAACCAATAGCTATGGGGTGATTCCCAAAACTCAAACTGAACTAATTCTCTAAGCAGAGGATTGACGCCCGGGTAATGTTGGTCACCTCGATACCAAGAAATCTACCTAGGGTTCCATAAATGAATAGATGATCCAAATATAATTCTCACAGAGGGGATTACAAAAACTATATTCAAGAAGTCCTACTGAAGGGATCATACTCTTGTACGTAGGAAATTATACCGGAAACCATCAGGAGAAATACCAAGGGGACGAACCCTAAAGAAACTAGTCAATGTCATAGAAGGAAACTGGATCAATCCATGTAAAATAGGTTAAACATCATGTAGTATGGTTACAAGATGTGTTCCTTGACCTCGGGTACTGCCCATGTAAACGGCACATGTCATTCTTCTGACCTATGTAAAACTCAACTACATGGTGTGTAGAAGAATCACAAGTCGTGTTCCATAACTCTGGGTACTACCCGTATCATCTAGGATTGTCATTCAAAAGTTACTAAATGGCGTGTAATTGGATTACATGTCGTGTTCGGGCATCTGGGATTCGCTCTGTGTACGTTGGACATGTTCCCATACAGGGTCTCTGTCCACGTCGCTTGCTCGTGTACCAGTACACAAGGTATCATGTGTGTTTGGTCAGGTCTGGCCAGGGAAGGGTACACACACCATGTCCTTGGCCGTGTACCCAACCCATGTCCGTGTACTCCTAGAGTACACTCTAGGTAATCCGACGATGAACACACAACCTGTCGCCCATAATACACACTGTGTAGTCTGGATTTTCCCAAAACTCCATCTTCCACCTCGCGCCTCGTCTGGATCTCTAGATCAGGTTTCTCTTGTATGTGTACCAATAACTCAATATTATGGGTCACCACATCGTTGTGATGGAGAAACAGTTGGCATTGGAACTTTCATTGACTCAAAAATCCAATTCAGGTCATCCATGTAGAAATATTTCAAAGAACGATATCTTCCAATCCGCTTCGATCTGTTCGTCGCCACCACCGTCGCACCTCTGTGGGATTGTTCCGATGCTAGATCTTCAATTTTGGATTGTTGTATTATGCAACAGATGCACAATGATCCCTCATTCATACCTACAATAAGAACTCCTAGAAAGAACATGATGAAAGTGATAAAATCAGGGATAAAGGCACCAAAAATAAAGAGGGATGAACCTCGATCGATGTTCATGTTGATCATGGTTTGCCATTGTTAGGAGATTAATAGAAACCAAAAAAACTTCAAGAATCGAATATCCAAATTCACGCTAAAAGCCCATCCCACAAATACGATCAATCCATGGGATAATATATTCATGAATTAGTCCTCGTTCGTCGTAGGAATCATGAACAGAAATAAATCAACAAGAGATCAAATGTCCTACCGGGATTCACAGCGTTCGGTGGCGAATATCCATTCGTCGTGTCGTCGTCACCGACGAAGCTCGTCAAGGACACCGTCGGCGCATTGGGAGTTTTTCTCAAGATATTTCTAGAGCCTCCTGGGAAATTCAAGGTTATGGGAATTGTAACCCTAATCCCCCACAAAATATCTACTTAAAATGTTAAATGATTTCACCGCAGTAAGGATTAAATAAAATACTTTTATGAAATATTTTATTATAGTTTGGTCCAAAAACAATATTTCCCCACCGACCTACGCTGGCTGATGTTAGGACATACCTAAGGTAAAATAGATGTTTTGAATGCAACGGTGCCATCAGATTTCTGATCTAATCACCCAATCAGGATTTATTCCACTTTTTCAGGAAAACCCAATGTGCTCGTAAAGTAAATTGTTTAATTTAATTGAATCATTTTTTTCGGGATCACCGGGCCTCGGAACTGAATGTCATCTTAGAGCTTGGTCTCGAAATAATTCCCACATAATATTTAATATAAAACATGGTAAAATCAGAGACATTACATCACACCCATTGTAAGGCTTTTACGTCCCTGAAAATCCAAAACAAAGGCTACTCAAAAATATGTGGGTACTCTACACGAATCTTAGCCTCCCACTCCCACGTGCACTGCTGGAGATTCTCATACTGACACTAGACGCACACCAAGGGAATAGATCACCCACGAAGGATCTTCTCCACCTGATCCTCGATCTCTACTGTGTACTCAACAAAAGTCGCTCCATCATTGATGTCCATCTCACCCCATTAGATAATGTGTGATGGATCATGCACGTACCTCCATAGCTGCGACACATGGAAGGCATCGTGTACCCGGTCCATCTGAGGAGGTAGAGGAATGCGGTACACAACCTCACCAAATCTACTCAGAATCTAAAATGGCCCGATGAACCTCGGAGACAGCTTGCCACCCCGGACAAATCTCTGCAATCCCCGTCGATGTGTGAACTAAAGAAACACATGGTATCTCTCCTCAAACTCCAAGGGCCTCCTTCTCCTATTGACATTAGACTTGTGCTGAATTTTTGTAGTTTTCATCTGCTCCTGGATGACCTACACCTTCTCTGTAGTAGCTCACACCATCTTGGGGCCAATGAGTGCTCACTCTTCTATGTCATTCCAGAAAAGTGGTGACCTTCATGGTCGCCCATACAAAGTCTTGAATGGTTACATACCAATAGTGGAATGATAAATGTTTTAATAGGAAAATTAAACTATCGGTAGTTGATCCTCCTACATATGACCGAAGTCAAGTAATCAATCTTGTAACATATCCTCCAGAAACTAGATGGTCCGCTCTAGATGACCATCAGTCTGAGGATGAAACGCTGTGCTCAAGCATAACTAAGTCCCAAATTATTCCTTCAATCCCTTCCACAACCAAGATGTGAAATGATCATCAGGATCTGAGATTATCGTGGATGGAACTCCAGGAAGCCGAACTACCTCATGCATGTAAAGGTGTCCCTAGATCTGTACTGAACTTTGTTCACATATGGATAGGAAGTGGACCGAATTAGTGAGTCAGTCAACGATCACACATATGGCATCGTGTCCTCTAGACATACGTAGTAAACCCATCACGATGTACATGGATATCTCATCCCACATACACTCTAGCACCTCAAAGGGCTGAGTCAAACCTCCTGGAACCTGGTACTCAGACATTCCTTGGTGATAATTAAGGCACCGAGAAACATATTCGGCCACACTCATCTTCATTCAGGGCCACCAAAACTGACGTCAGAGGTTCTGGTACATCAATGCCACGCCTGGATGCACTGCCAACTGAGATGTATGGAACTCCCTTAGAAACTCCTCCGGCAATGCCACTGGTACAACTGTGCGCCCTCTGAAAATAAAAACATGCTCCCCACCCTTTGAATATCCATCACCAGCATCACCTGTGGATATTTTAGCAAGCAGCGTCTCAAAACTAGAATCCTTGAGATGTGCCTCCCGGAATCTCTATAAGAGTGGTGGTAACAACCATCAACTGAAGGTAATCTCCCTCATCGCTATCCATGAAGGATAACTATAAAGAGGCCAACTTTCTCGTCTCCTCATCCAGCAACTACAAGATGGATTTACTGCTGAGACTACATGCAGTACCGAGGACCGGGGATCTCGGAACAAATGTTTGAATTAAATTAAATAATTTAATTTACATGAGTGAGAGGTTTTCGAAAAAATTTCGAGTAATGCTTGAATGATTGCTTTTATCAGATATCTGAAGTCACGGTTGTGTTCATAATAGCGATCTTACCTTAGTAAAGGCATAACATCGACTTGTGAAGGTCTGTTGTGAAATATAGTTTTGGGACCTAACAGTAATAAAATATTTAATAAAAATATTTTATTAATTCCTTACTATGGAGATATATTTTAACGTTTTATATAGAGATTTCTTATGGGATCAGGGTTACAATTCCCATAACCCTGAATTTCTTTGGAGGCTCTGGAAAGTTGTGTAGAAAACCTCCCAATGCGGCGATGGTGTTCTTGAGGAGCTTCGACGAAAATGACGACATGACGACCAAATATGCGCCAATGAACTCTACGAATCAAGGTAGGGTGTTTGATCTCTTTGTGATTTCTTTTCGTTCTTGATTTATATGATGAACTCGGATTAATCCACGAACAGATTAGCTCACGGTTCGATCGTATTTTCTGGATGGGATTTTTGCGGGAATTTCGGGATTTGATTCTTAAAGTTCTTTTGGTTTCATTTAATATCCTAATGATGTCGATCCAAGATAGACATGAACATCAATTGAGGTTCGTCCCTCTCGATTTTTTGTGCCTTTCTCCATGATTTTCCCGAGTTCTTCATGCGTGCTCTACGCATTATTCACCACTATATAAACAACGGATCGTTGCAAATCCATTACACGACACAACGTTCCCAAATTTATGATATAGCATAGGAACAAGCCCATATAGGTTTTATGGTGGTGGCGATGGATGGATCGAAGCGGATCAGAAGATATAGTTCTTCGATCGATTTCTGCACGAATGACCTGAATCAGCCGATCGATTGTCTGAAACCCACATATTTGGCATCACGAAGACGGGGTGACCCATAATCATGAGTTTAGAAACAAACGGACCAGAGAAATGTGATACAGGGATCCGGCCAAGTCACGAGGAGGAAGACAATATTTATGGGACATCCCGACTACACGGCTTATAGTTTGGGGTATACGGCGTGTGTTCGTCAGCATATTACCTAGTGTGTACTCCGAGAGTACACAGACACAATTTTGGTACACATTCAAGGACACTACATGTGTACCCTTCCCTATCCAGACCCGTCCAGACACACGAGATACCGCGTGTACTCGTACACAGACATTCGACATGGACATAGACCATGTACGGGTACATGGCCAGCATACACTGAGCGAAACCAAGATTCCTGGACTCATCGTGTAATCCAATTACAAACCCTGCAGTAACATTTGTACAACAAGCCTAGATGACATGGGCAATTTACACAGGTAGTACCCGGGGTTAGGGAACATGGAGTGTGATTCTTCTACATGTTGTGTATTTGAGATTTATACATCTTTGACGAATGACACGGGTCGTTTACATGGGCAGTACCTAGGGTCGAGGAACATGGCGTGTAACCATACTACACACCATGTACCCTATTTTACATGGATTGAGCTGGTTTCCCTCTGTGACATGGACTTCTTTCATTAGGTTTCATCCTCTTGGTCTTTCTCCTAACGGTTTCTGGTATCATCTCCTACGTACATGAGTATAATCCCTTCAGCTTGACTTCCTAAAAAGAGTTGTTTTAATCCCCTATGTGATACATAGAGCCTGATCCTCTATTCATTTTTTAAACCCTAGGTATAGTTCTTTGTATCGATGTGACCAGCATAGCATGGGCGACAATCCTCTATCTAGCGGATTAGTTCAGACTGAGTTGTTGGAATCTACCCATATTTATTAGGTGTGATCCTCATATAAAAAATGTATTATCAAGTAGTTGTGGAGTCTGTTCTCCTTGAATGAGTACTTTGAATCTCTATCCTCAGACCAAGGAGTGTGTTCTCTGTGTTATGTGTTCAGTGGAATCTTCGGGCTGGATCATAGCGGTGGTTTCACGATGTTCAATCATGTATGAGTATATATTGATATTCTTCATATATGTTTTGTAGAAATATACTGTGTAGAGATGACTGTATTATTTATTTGTGGAATTTCCCTTGTTGTATTCCTTTGTGGTTTTCGAGGTGTCCTACTAGGTATTGTTATACACACACCTGCACGGGATTTTCCTGCATGTGTCGTGCCTTGTGCTGACGAGCGAGACCTTGACGTGATTCCAGGTGGACAAGGATCGGATGGTGCTTAGTGAGATCAGACATGCCGAGGTGTGTCCGTACGACTACAGATTGCAGTCCCAGTTCCTTTCATTACAGGTTAGACATTTTTACAAACTTTATTTTGGTGGTCTTGTACATTGGGCCAAAAAATTTACACATATTGTACTTTACTTTCCTATCATACTCTGTTTGTTGGGATATTAGTGTATGCATTCATTTCCATTTTATTAGTTTTTACTTTTCAGCATTATGGGCTTGGAGATGTGTGTGTGTGCGTACATGTTTATAGGAAATGCATCCCGAGTTAGCGATATGCCTACATGGTGCAAGTCACCAGCCCCATGCCTATTGGAGGTGGGCTTGGGGAGTTGCGGCTCGGGCCCCACTGGGACGGGTCGTGACACTTTAGATAAGTAAGACAAGAATGATGATAGGAATAATATTTACAACTCCACCCAAAATAGATGTTTTAGAGGAAAATAGTTTTTCAATGGATACTATTGGTATTTTTTGGATTCAAACATATGGAATATTTAATTTGTTTTATACAGAAACATTACTATTTTTTCCACAGATTGTGAAGGAAATGGTTTTTCCAGTGTCATTTACCTCAAATTAAAAAGTATAAAAAGGATGTTTAAAATTAACATTGAGATTTTGGGTGATGTTTGGAAGTAGATTTTGTCAATTAGAAAGTATAATTTAATGTTTTTTAACTTATAATCCTAGAAATATTTTTTCTTGTTTTGATACTGTAAGAAAATATAATTTCATAAAAAAAGTATCAAAAGCTAGAGGTGAAGAATAAAAATAGTCAACAGAAAGATATTATTATAGAAACAACTTTGAAATCAAAAAAAGGAGAAGAATGTTGGGTTCATAATAGTGTGGTTTCCTCTAATATTAAAAGAGATCATCTATTTTGAAATAATGTAAAATATTTCTATGATGGATGTGTGATATTCGGTAATGATAAATCATTATGAATCAATGTTATTGGATCAACTATCAATGTGAAAGAAAATTTAGCACTAATGAAACCCGTATATGTTTATGGGATGAATCATACTATACTACGTGTTTCAAAATTGTGTGATGAATTCAATAAATTTAAATTTTGATAATGATAGATTCTTTTTTAATTTTTGGAAATTATTGAAAGATAGTTATAAGAGGAAAATGTACAAAGGGATTGTTAATTCATGTTAGTGAAATTTAAAACTATAATTACATGAGTATAGTGTAAAATAAGAAATTATGGAATAAAATTCTAGGACACATGTATCGAAGAAATATGGGAAAGTTATCTAATAAATTTTTTTGGAGATATTCCTAATCTTCAAATAATAATATATTGGTGTTTCAATATTTATTATTAACAAATTATTACCAATGTAGTGCATAAGAAATATGACATTTGATAAAAATGACCCCTAGAACATATTCATTCTAAAACATGTAAGACAATGATCAAATTTTTATAAATGGAGATAAGTAATCATCAAATTAATTGATGACTTTTCTCTGATTAATTGTGATATTTTTATGAAACATTAGCCAAAAGCATTGAAAATGTTTAAATGATTAATGATGAATACTGAGAGGGAATTTTATTATTCTATGAATAATTTTATGACTAAAATTCATTATGAATATGAAAATTATGAATTTGAATGGTATAGTGAGAATAATTCATTTTTTCATCATTATAGTTACCCAAACACTCCCAAAAATGTTCTTTCTCAATGAATGGATATAATTTTTGTTGGAATTGTGGGGACTATGTTACTTGGACATGGTATTTTTCATTTATAATAGAAAGAATCCATGAATAATTCTATATACATTAAATTTAATGTTTTAATGGGCCAAAATATAACATGATACTATATGATCGGTTTTATGGAAAATATAATGATTGATTCACATATAAATTTTTGGGATTCAATTTATAATAATTAATAAAATATGAAACATTTTAATGTTAAAGTAGAATGTCGAAGATTGAATTTTTGATGGATGTGATCTAGAAGATAGTGATTTAAAATGATTCTACAATGAAATTGGATGAATATTGTATTCATGTTATTTTAATATTTAGGAAAATATTAATCTTGATAACTAGACTCATCCCAAAAATGATGTTGAGAATGATATAGAAAATAATTCTGACAAGGATAAATAAAATTTCAATCATACTCAAGATGAACAATCACACATATCTATTTCAAATGATGTGGAATATTCCCAAATATCTCATTTGTATTTGAAAAAACATGTTAAGGATCATAATATTTTGGTGATCAATGTGGAATTTTCAAAACCATATAATGAAAAAATGGATTTACAAATACTTATTTGTATTAAAAATTCAATGCTAATAATTTGACTAAATATTTTGAGTATCCAAAATGGGTTCATGTCATAATTGTAGAGCTGGATAATATAGAAAAGAATGATACATGGGAGAATATTCCAAATATAGAAAACAAATAATATTTTTTTGTAAAAAATTGGATTTCCAAAACTAGATTACTGAGAAAATAATATAATAAAAATGAATGATTATCGTGCAAAGGATATTAAATTTTTTAATTTGATTATTTTCATAAACTAACTTCTATGGTTGCAATGTTATAAATAATTAGAATAAATTTCTAATTGTTTTCACCATAATGTTACGAAATCATTCAAATGTATTTCAAGTGGACATTTTTAAATGTGGATCATAATGGGGGTATCTAAATTTATAAACCATTAGGAATTGTTATAGAGAAATATAAAAGTTATATGTGTGGATTGAAATTTTAATTGTGTGGGATAATGTATCCTTTGAGGGAATGGTATTTCAAATTGGATACTTGAATAATAATGATGAGTTTTACAAAATAATGTGTCAATAAAATTAATTAAATCAAATAATGTTAACTAATTTTACTCATTGTTATTTTTAATTTTTATGACATTATCATTTATGGGAATTGTGAATGATCATGTAAATGATTATTGAATAAAAAAAGTATTTTGAATATTCCATGTAGATTGAAATGAAATAATTTCATGGGTTAAAAATTTTAAAAAATAATAACAAAATTTATTTGTCAATAGAATAATGTTATGGATTATGTTATGTAGTTCTTTATAGAAGACTCAATAAGTATATTCACATGGATTTCAGTGTGAAAATGTTTTGGAATGATGAATAAGGAATGGAAGATGATCAGAATGTATTTTGGAATCTTATTAGACACATTTTATATATGATTTCCTTGGTAATCTATATTTATTATGCTATTACCTTATGAGATATATTTAAGGGTGATTCAAATTTATAAAATTTACTAGGTAGAAAAGAATTCCCAGATACATTGAATCACAAAAAATTATAGAATTTCGGTATGATATGTCAATAAGTGCTGATTGGTTTTGTTTGTAGATACATATTGATAAGGAAATTTTGATGATAAAATATCCACATGTAGAGAAGTAATCATTTTAGTAATGAGATTTTTTTAGGTAGTGTACAAAAAATTAAATTAAGTAAATCTTTGTATAAATGATGTTGTTTTTTTTTTGTTGATACCCATCGTATGTTGAGGAAAGAACAATTGGAATACTCACATGTTGAAGTGAAGTTACCCTTTATTTTGGGTTGGGATAATAAATGAGAAATAAAGCTCTCCAAAAATATAGTTCAACATTCTCATTCAAAACATATTGATATCAGATATCATTTAATAAATTATAATTTAATGAATAATGAATTGAAGCTAGAGTATGTTCCTAGTTTTTAAAAACAAAATGACATGTTCACCAAACCATAAATAATTGAATTATTTACTAAATTGAGGATATAAATATGGGGTCTATCCTTTTTCTCATCGAGGATGAGGTAAGATTTTTTGTTTCCTCTCAATGTTCCTTTTTGATAGTGTATTATGTGACATAATTGTTTCATAAAATATTTACTTATAGAATCGTGTAAAAAGGGTGAGTTGTTGGAAAACTATTATTCTTGAATTATATGTTTTTGAACTAGTCTACCTATTTGATATAGTGGTTTTAGGATAAAAAAAATTATTCTAGGAATTTTTAATTTATGTGGAGGAAATGATGAGGAAGAAGGATGGAGAATATTTTCAGGGGCACTACTTTGGGACATCATGGTTTTGGATTCATAGATTCTTGATTCATAATGTGAGTTATCTCACATAGGCTAATAATTGTTGATATCTAGTTAATTGATTGATGATATAGAACTCATCAACTTTTGTATCATAGATCACTACAATGTCAAATTGGGGATATTTTACGTAGGAAGATGATATAGAAGGTTATAATTTTCAGTTATTATATTTTGATAATAATGACGTATAAGATGAAAATGATAGTTTAAGCTGGAAGGAAAATCACCTCACTTTGTATATTTTTTAAAATAAAAAATAACATCACATCCATTGAATAATCCTGAGAATTATTTAAAAGTTAAATCCTTTTTATGAGGTGTTTTCATGAAAAAATGGATCATCATATTCACACTGTATCTATAATGAAAGGATTGATTGCAATGCATATATGGCTGCGATAAAAAATGTGATGATGATTTGCAGATCATTGAGTTCTCGTAATTCATAAATATGTTGTAAAATATGTGAATCATTATAGATGAATGAAAGGGAATGTGAAATTGTATTTTTAATGCATATTTAGTATGATCATAATCATGAAAATCATATTCAGGCTAAGTAATAAATTAAGATGATTCTATGGGAATCAGATGGTATAATACAATAAATTGTAAGTTAAATGATGTTGACGGTTGTCACAAATATATTTAATATCTTTACTGAAGTCAAAATATAGGATGTTATTTGGGAATGAATGATGTTTCTAAATATGAATCTGCTGAAATCGGTCCCACATATTAATGATAGCATCAATTTCATCAAGGAAATAATTTTTTACATCCAGACCAATGGTAACATATTTTACATTGTTGAACCAAATTAAATAATTGATGATAGACATTGTTCAAAAATGTTGTCAATATTATATCTATTAAGACTTACATTTTTCTTCTATATAATGACGCATATTGTAATAAGAATTTGAATTATACTTTATTTTGGAAAGAGCGTGAAGTATATGAGTGGATGTATTGTCAAAAGGGTGAGCAAGAAATTTGAAGGATGAGAATATTTTAGGGTAATTTCTGAAACCAAAAGCACTAGATTTCATTCATACCAAAAGATAAAAAATTATTCTTCAAAGAATGATGTTGATTAGTATCATATCCAAATGATATATAATATATTTGATTTATTTTTAAAATTAGTTTATCACTTTGGTTGAATTGGATTTGATACTAGATTATTGGATGAAAAATTGCGTATAACCAATTAATGTTCTTTGAATGAATCTGTTATCGCCGTCTTAATATATAATATCAAGGAGTGTATTTGAAATGTGAATATGGTCATTCATATGGTCATAATTAATTTAATTGAGAAATTAGAACACCAAATAATATTGGAAAAAATTAATTGTTATTGGGGTTTCGCAGAAGATTGAAATGGTCTAATTCATCATTCCAAAATTGGTACAAATAATCATAATGAATGAATCGAATTGGTAAAATCATTATCAGATTAGTGTTTAAAATGAATATCAAATGATAGATTATTTCTTTAGAATATTTGAGAAGGATTGAGAAGAAATTATAAGAGTTTAAAAAAGTATATGAAGTCATAGATAAAAAATATTTTACAGGAATCATAAAAATTCTAAAAAATTAAATTACAGGGGAAAACTATAGAATCTATAAATAAATACATTATACAAGATGGGTGAAGGGACAACAAACTTCCAGACCCTTTCTGCTTCAAATTAACTGATAAATAATACCCCAATGTCCCACCATCAATATTCCCCAAAGTGGAGACTAGAACAAAGTTTAGAGAATATCACATAATGATATGAGGCATCACACTTTTTACTTAAAAAGTTAAAGAGACAATATAGTAAAACCCAAACAACTCTAAAACTGATGGTTATAATAAAACCAAAATCCATTCCCATATTCTTGTTTAATGACAAAATGATACAAGGTCTACAAAAAATCTAGAGGAAAATACCAAAATAATAGAAAACAAGAACAGTTATTATTTCAACGTTTGAACTTGTATTTTCCTGCATGGTTCTCAAATCCCTCCTAGAAACCTAAAAGTAGTTTTATATATGTAAAGTGAGTATACAAGTATACTTAGTTTGGAAAACCAAAATATCTCATGCACATGTGGAGAGGCATTCTGATGCCCCATGTAAAATATTGGTAACCAAAGCACCTAGTAAGGAAACTATCCACCCAGCCTCACAAACACACACTCTCCAAAAAATGCATGTCACGTGAAGTAATAGTAATAGAAAACTGAAATTTTCTTACCCCAAACCACTTTAATCCAATTTATTGATGACATCATATGTGTTAGGCTTCCCCCTTCCATTTTCACTACAGTCCCACTACTACCCCTAAAAGAACCTTTTGGGAAACCAAAACCACACATCCTGCCAATAGACACCCATGCCACCATAAACACACATCCCAAATGCAAAAACTCAGGAACCCACAACCTCACATCCTTTCTAAAGACACCTAGTCCACCAAAACCATATGTAAACATTCCCACAAACAACTGGTTGAGAACAACTATTGTCGCGCCCGACAACACATGTTCCACATCATTATGACACCTGGGAAACAAACCATCCCACACACACCCAGTCCAAACACCACAAAATACCATTCTTGAAGGTTATTGGGATATAATGGACCACATTTAATCACATATGATCAAAATTGTCTTGTGCTACCCAAGAGGGTGACCAGAAATGGAGGTAACAAACACCCACTCATAGGAATGTTGTTGAAAAAACAACCACCCATGGAAATTGGGGGTGTTTTGCTTGAGATGATCAATGTGGATAGGGTGCGTATAAGAAAAACAAAAACTAAACATTTTAAAAAAATTTATTCAAACAATCATCCCAACCTTAGGGTTTTAAAGCACAACCAACATTTTTAATATTCCTACATGCAGACACTCACAACAGCTTGAATAAGAGCATACCCCATTTTTGGAAAACAAATCCCCTGTTGTACATGTTCTCATTGTCACGTTCAACTTATTCCATTTATATATTACTTAACCACCTAGAATATAATAGAAATAACAGAAAGCCATGAAAATAGCTGATGAAAAATATTCATGCAGTAATTTAAGCATTCACACCCAGTTCTTTTGTATTTTCACAATGAAAAAAATGATTTTTGATATCTGTAAAACTTCTAGTACCAAACCAATCCCCGACATATGGGAATATATCCACAAAAAAACTACTAAACATTAAGAGATCCCATCCAGATTCACACCACCTCAGAAGCATCAATGAGAGAAACAACACATATTACTAGAACATAGCAAGGAACATTCCATATTTTCCCACACCCTTAATTATGTTCAATCAATCATTTTGATTAACTTTGGTGATCATAGAAGGATTATTATTAAATGGGAATCCATTTCAATAACCAAATTATGTGATTAACAATTTTCCATCTTACTGCCATGCCATAACATGTTTACACAAAAAACAGAGGCTCATTAGTGCGAATGAAAGGACCCCCAATAAAAAATATTTTAAATTGTCACAAACCCATACAATTCACAACATATATGATAATATAAAATAGTAGTGCAAGAATATCATCAAACACACCCCTTCATTTGTTAAAGTCAATTTATTATCTTTGTTATGGTTTGGATTCATCCACGTCTCGAGTGAATCATTTCCATACCCCCATGCATGATACAAAATAAATAGATATGAACGTAAAACCTAATTGGATGATAGATGATAAATGTTCTCTACCTGTGACCAGAATTTGGGAAGTGCGACTATGTATAAGAGGAACTCCATAGACTCTTTTGGTGAGTGTGGAAGTCTACAGGATGGGTGAAAAATTTGTATCTGGAAGAGTGACTCAAAAATCATTGTGGAAATGAAAGAGACTAGTCAAGAAGAAGATATCAGCTAATAAAAGGCCAGATCCTTAAGTTATAGAATATTATATAGTAAATCACTTAAATAATAGGTCATGGCTGGACCATGTGGGTGGGAGGTTTCACACGTTCTAATTTATGGGGATTTATGGATTATCCACATATCTGGTATATATACCGAATGTTACTTAATATATTTCCATTAAACATATAACACACATACCATGGGAGAAATTGTAAAACCCGAAAATGGTGTGACACTTAGGAAAAGGCCACACATTTTTGTAACTAAACAGTCACTCGACACTTTGGGGATTAAAAGATATTATTGCCATTAAATGGATTTAAAATGTGTATTAAAACACTTTTATGTCAATAGGTATGTTATTGGGGTGGAACTGGAAAAACACGGGATCTATAAAAAAATTGGCCAAGGGTGGCAGACATAGTAACGCTGCCATAGTAATGATGACACAGTAATGGTGCCACTAGTTTGGTGAGATATCATAAGCGATGCCACCATTTTAGTGGAACCGTTTGGTGGAACCGATTTTTCTATGTGGAAAACTCTCAGGAACAAAGAACCCCCCAAGTATAATACCAAAACGATATTTGTCATGACCCCATCCCCACAATGTGTACCCCTCCTGGGCCAGTAACGTGAGAAAATAGATAATGAACCCCGAGTCCTACATATAGTAGGCCCTAGGTTGGCGAATAACACCGAGGGTATTGTAACACACAAAATGGGAGGCATTACCCTCTAAGAGAACACATGTGGAAGAGAGAGATAAGATAAACACTGATCAATTCCAACTCAGAAATCAATATAAAAAACAACCAAAGAACACATATGAAATGTCATGCAAAAGTACTTCAACTTGAAGGGAAAACTACAAGTACCCAACAGAAAGAAAAAAAAACTATAACCATAATCCTGAACAGCTCCTGCAACCACAAGATAGTAGTAACCAGCCTGATCACCAACCTACTACAAGTGACCTGAAAAATGGTTAATATGTACATTGGGTGAGTATAAAAGTATACTATGTATGATCCTCTCCAAAGCCTCCCATGGAAAAGTAATGAAAGCATGCTAAAGTACAGTGAACAACAAGTGAAACTAACTCATCACCTATCAGGTATACTATGTTCCCACACCCTGACCATGTCTACATTCACCAAGTAACACATATAAGAATATATCATATACTAATGAATATCAAGGTTACCCCAATACTACTTCCCCACTTGTTTGCTGCTTTTCCCCAACGCCACACGTCATAAGCATCTCATTCCAAAAACAATTTCCCACAGATAGCTGGGCGAAGCACCACAATCTGCACCTCGTGCACCACAAATCTTTCTCACAGACACCTAGGTGAAGCACCACACCATCCTCACAACCAAAAGTAACCAGGTAGTTTCCGGGAGCCATCACAGCTCGCATAACGTCTATCATACGTCAGGTATTATAACTCAAGCCATTATTTCCCATACACCGAGTATGGATCTTCAAGACATCTTAACCTATACATGATACACGTATAGTAGTCTATAAGATACTATATCCATAATATATGTTTGTGAATAACTAAAAGACATTATATCCCTCTACACACATATATGGGGAAAACTAACCGCTGTTCCTAATGGAACAAGTATCTACCAAGAAAAGAGAGTGGGGCCAAACGGGGTAGTCAACCATTCATCCTCACACCCGAATGTTGGGGAAAAACCCCCCCTTAGGCTCAGAATCTCAGGGGTGTCAGTTTCTCTTACTGACAGGGTGGAGTAGCGTGTAGAAACACAAAAAGTTCAAATTATATTATATCTCACAACCACACTATGGGAATAACATAGTCTTATAATCAACTGCAGCTGACGTCTCTCAGATTCTGGTCTGCCACTTCTAAGACTAGGTATCCTATAATCACACAACCATTTGAAGTGATTTTTTTGATAACTTCATTCCCTTTTTATCGATTCCACTATAAATTAACTAATTATTTAAACATTAATTAACCATGATCAAATCCACATTAAATTTCATTAGCTACACACCCAATGACAACTATTTCCTTAAACAGTTTTCAACATCATCATTATGTTCCAGAAATTCCAACCCCATGGGTTAACACCATTTATTCAATTATTCATTACATAATTACTTTCCCATATTTCTAGGAATTCAAGAAAATCATTCTATGCTACTAAACAAAAGGTGGTCAACACGGTGAGTAGATGTACAACCAATTGAGTCTTTGCCACCTATACCATGAGCGTAGATCCATCCTCCCTTGATAAGCTAGACACGTAAAGCACATGGCATACTCCGTTCCACTTCACCCCTTTCGGGAGAAGGTTAATCAAGAAAAGATGCCTTGATAATTGGGGAAAAGTAATGAAAATAACCAACCAAAAAACCAGCAATCAACCTACAATCACATTCAGCCCATTCCATCAACCCAGGTGTCCTCCTCGACACCCACATGGATAAAAACAATGCATATTTCCACCCTAGGCATCATCTGCAGCCACAAATAAAAGGCCTATATGCCCCCACATATTAAAACAACCATTTTGGATCACATCAAATCACATGCAGCAGGAAATAAACAATCACATCAATTGGGCTCTTGGCCCATTAACAATTAATAGGGTAATATATAACCCTTAAATTAATTATCAAACAATCAAATCTTTAAACCATATTGAATTAAAAGTTTTATTACTCGTTGGTTTCAACATCATGAAACCTAAACAGTAAGCTATCACAAAGATTAAACATGATTACTACGCCAATTTGATTAACATCAAGTTGAAACAAGAACCAGATTCTTTTTCATGCCTCTTTATCCTTAGAAAAACAATTATCAATTAATCCCAATTTACATTCTTTACTAATTTCCATAAAAAATGAATAACAAATAAAAGAATGCATAGAAATCACACTATCTACAAAAACATGAGGCAATAACATACGATCAATATTAATTTCTTTCTCCGGATAAAATATTTATTATATCAATTACATTTGTAATCTAGGGTGATTAAACATGATAACAATATAATTTCACATTAAAGAAAGAGAAACAATGAATCCCATATCTTAATGGTTTTTGACAAAAAACCCAATAAATGAAGAACACACAAGGAAGCTGGTTTGATTCTCTAAGAATCCACTTCGATCTCCTCTCCTAACACAACCAAGACCAAAACTCATCATATTTGGAATCCCCACACTTATATATACCCATAAGGGACATAGATCTAAGAAACCGAGGGAAGATGAGACGTAGATCCAAGTGGATATAAGAATCTAAACAAGAACGATCACATACCTCAAGAAATGAGCTTCGATTCACCAAGAGAAGCCTTCAGATCACCTCTGTAATGCAAGTGAGAGTTTCTCCTACCCCAAATGGATGTTAAACCCGAGTTATGGACGATTAGAAGTGAAAACAATCATGTTAAATGTAAAAAGGCCAAGATCCACAATTTTAGGATCTGGTTTATGTGGCCACACAATTAGTTCGCATGGTTTGACAAACCATGCACTAACTGTGTGTTAGCTACTGCCTCGACAAACAATCCTAACACAGTTAGTCCTCATGGTTAGCCATACCATACTCTAGCCACTGCCCCTAAAACCACCCTCGAATGGTTTGAGCGCATAGTTTAGACAAACCATGCGCCTCCCGTGCGAAATATATATCCCTTTATTTTTCATTAAAATTCCACACCAATGCACCCCACAGTTACCTTGACCTTCAATAACACCTCTTACACCAAATTTTCAAAAAGTAATGGACTGCAAACATTCGGGCCATTACAGAAGATACCTCTCATTACATTCTTGTCCTCAAGAATCCAATACCAACCTAATGAGAAGACAAAAAATGGTATGAACAACCACCCATACAGATACCTCTCAAAAGAGAGAAAGCCACAAAAGAAATAAAGAGAGCTATCACATACATATGAATGTTTCATAACCACAAATTTTACAATGATACATGATGAGAGTCAAAAATCAAAAAACTCTAGGTACTGAGCATGTATTTGTGACTCATGTTCCCAGGTACTCTCCTCTAGGACACTGTGTTGCCACAAGACACGAACTAAAGGAATAGAATGCCCACACAACACCTTATACTTTCTATCTTGGATCTCAACTGGCCGCTCCTCAAAGGTCGCATCATCATAAACATCGATCTCCCCCCAGTCGATGATGTGAGAGTCGTCAGGAAGATAATGACGAAGATGTGATACATGGAAAACATCATGTGTCCGACTCATCTGTGGGTGATGTGCTACTCGATACGCCACATATCTAACATGAGCTGAAACCTCGAATGGCCCAAGGAACCGGGTATAAAGCTTACTTCCCCGACCAAACATTCACTGCCCATGATGGGGAGTCACCTTCTGAAACACATGATCCCCAGAATTAAACTCTAAGGGCCTCCTTCTTTGATAGGGATATGATTTCTTATGATCTTGTGCTATCTTCATACGCTCGCTAATCACTTGAACCATCTCTATTGTATTCTGCAGTATTTCCGGTCGGAGAATTGCTGACTCTCCGACCGCAGTCCATCACAACGGAGAACGACAAGGATATCTGTACAAGGCTTTAAACAGATCCATGTAGATGGTGGAGTGAAATTTATTATTGTAAGCTAACTCCACCATGGGTATGTGACTTATCCATGAGCCTAGAAAATCAAGAACACAAGATCACAACATGTCTTCAAGAGTCTGGTTGGTTCGCTCTATCTGACCATCCGTTTGAGGATAAAATGCAGTGCTAAGGAATATCTGAGAACTGAAAGCATGTTGGAGACCTCCCCACAACCTAGAGGTAAAACGAGGGTCTCGATTATAAATGATCATCCTAGGGACTCCTTGAAGTCTCACAAACTCCTCTAGATACTTCCTTGAAAAATCATCCACTAAGATCCACTCCTTGATTGCTATAATGTGCGCCGATATTGTTAAACGATCCAACACCACCCAAATAGAATCATGACCTACCAGAGCGCATGGTAAACCTGATACAAGGTCCATTGAGATGTCATCCCACTTCCATTTATGAATATATAATGGTAGGAGAACAACACTAGGAACACAGTGTGTGGACTTCACCTTCTAGAAGAGTAAACATCGAGACACAAACTCTACAACCACATGCTTTAGCCCAGGCCACTGAAACTGAATCCTCAAGGATTGGTACATCTTTTTCATGCCAGGATGTACATCTATGGGTGAACTATGGAACTCTCTGAGAATTGTCTCGTGCATCGAGAAAGGGAAAAAAGGCCTTCCATGATACAACACTCAATGTTGTTCATGTATAGTCCAACCATCTGGGGCCTCACTGCAAACAACTTGGTCTCTCCGGACTTCCACCTATAGATCTCCCAACTGGGACCATTCAACATTATTCAATAGGGATGACTACATCGTCATCAAAAAAAATACCATAAAATCCCAACTTCTCCCATACCAAGATGTAATGATGATAGTTCTTCCCTTAATCTCCAGGAGTCACCTCATTTATGCACAGCATCACTACGTGACTTTAGGCTCAGCACATTAGCTACAAAATTTCCCTATAAATCTATATACAATATTTAAAAGTCGAATTTCTGTATGAACTCCAAACAAAAATATTGTCTCATGTTCACGTCACGCTGGGAGAAGACATACCTCAAACTCTTATGATCGGTGAAAACCACAATGCGCTCACCAATGAGGTAATGTCTCCACAACATCAGAGAAAAACCCACATATTTCGACTAATGATCAATGCGGGAATAGTTAAGTTCATGGGGACGTAATTGCTGAGTCCAATAAGAAACAACTATCCCGTTCTGGATTAGAACACAGCCTAACCCTAGATGTGAAGCATCTCAGAAAATATCAAAATGAACTTCCTCTACTGGAAGACAAAAAACAATAGCACTTACTAACTTCTCCTTTAGAAACTCAAAAGCTTCCTGACACTAATCATTCCATATAAATACCTAATAATTCATGGTAATATATTTCATAGGAGTTACAACTCGTGAGAAATTGGCTACAATCCTCCTTTGGTAGTGTGCGAGACAAAGGAAACATCGCACTTGTGACACTATCTTAGGGGCTGACCAAGACACAACTACTTATATCTTCGCTAGATCCACAGCTACATACATCTAAAACAAAACATGCCCTGAGAAACAGACTAATAGGGCCCAAAACGCACAGTTCTACAACTTCCCAAACAACTGATGTTTACGAAGAACTCCCAAAACAGCATGTAGATTCTATGCATGCTCCTCTTCACAGGTGGAGTACACAAGGATTTATTTGATGAAAACCACCACAAACATGTCCAGGAACTCACCGAACACAGCATTCATCAATCCCATGAACACAGATAGAGAATTAGTCATACCAAATGGCATTACAACTAACTCATAATGCCCATGAAGACAACGGAATGAAATCTTCAAAATATTCTCATCCTTCACACGCATCTAATGATATCTTGACTGAAAGTCGATCTTTGAGAACCAACATTCACCCTTTAGTTGATTGAATAAGTCATAAATCCATGGCAGAGGATAGTTAATATTTATTTTCTATTTGTTTAAGTGATGATAATAAACAAACAACCGCAAACTGTCATCGGCCTTCTTCACGAACAAAATTGGTGCACCCCACGGTGATAGACATGGCCAAACAAAACTGTACTACAATAGTCCATCTAGCTATATATGTAGCTCTCAAAAGTCGGAAGGGGACACCCTATATGAAGACATATGAATAGGAGATGATCCTGGCTGTAGCTTGATCCCAAACTAGAACTCTCATCGAGGGGTTAGGGTTACAACCTCTATTGGAAAGATTTGAGGGTACTCCTCTACGACCTAAGGAATCACCAACTGATGAACCTATGAAAAACTCAACATCATCATGGACATAATTGATGACAAGGACGGAACATGCCAATGGCCCATCTGAGGATCTCGCTCACCAACAAACACCACTTGCTCTCCATCTGAACTAATGAAAATGACCTTCTTCCAGAAGCAGTCCGTGATATACTGCACCAAATACAACTAATCCATGCCAAGGATAAAATCACATGTCTGTATTTTTAAAAATAAGAAATATCCCCAAGAGCGGTGTTTCCCCAACACTAACTCAAAGTCTCTACATATTTCAAACAAGTCCGCTCGACCACCAACTTGCATAGTCAACGCCAAGGGCATTGAAAGCCTCACTATCTGAAGTCCCAAAGCATGGACAAGGGTTCGTGATATGAAAGCGTGTGTCACACATGAATAAAACAAGGAATACACCAATGTAGAAAAAAATAAAATGGTACCTCGAACGACATCTGGCTCGTCTGGTGCTTGCAACGCTAGATAATGATGCTGACCACAACCTCCCCCAGGACCTCTTTGACCCTGATGACGACCAACACCACCGCCACACTCTGCTCTCTCAGGATGAGGAGCGTCATGGAGATATCCTCTTCTTGCCCCATATACCCTTTTCTGATCTAAATTAGGTGAAACTAGATGCTGCAACCATAGTTGGAACTACCTCAATGGAGGAACCTATAGCATAGCGCCTGGTGCACGATGACCGCTATGAATGGTCAAGCCCTACCTCTATTGATGGCAACAACCACCAAAAGAAAAACATGTGTCTGGTCCTTTGGCATATTCATTAGAGTTTTTGCCTCTGGAGAAACGAGATATGATGGGCTGGGATGTACCCCCGGCTGAACAGAAACTCTTCTGCCCTGGAAATCGGGAACCCCAGACCACATCTCTTCTTCATGAAGAAACATGATGATTCCACTCTCGTGATGATCTGGTCCTGGAAAAAGACCTCTCAACAACTTCTTCCCCTCTCCAGCACCTCAAGGTATTTCTTTAGCATAAATGTGGTGACCTGGTGCTAGATCTCTGGATGCAAAGCCTCATCAGAATGTATCACCCTGGCTTCCTCATCTAGTAACATTTCTGAAGAATATCGCAAAAGGTTCCTAAAATGGATCTCGAACTCTCGAACGCTAGAGCTCCCCTGTCGAAGGGTAAGAAGCTCCTGGAGACTGGATGCCTTCATAGTCGAAGAATGATACTTGACTCTAAACATATCTCGGAACTCCTTCCATGAGATCGTTGACTCCTCAGGATCCCCAAGGAACAAGAACCACCACTACCTCGCATCTCCATGTAGCATCATCACATCTATGGACACCCAGTGATCCTTCCGAGCACGAATCAAACTATAGCCGATCATAACCTCCTCTAACCAGTCTTATGTGACTGCATCTGAAACGGGTCCCTCATACTTCTTTAGAATCTGGCCCTGGAACACTCGGACTGTCTTCCTCCATGTTTCTTCATCGTCAACCTCTACCCTGCGGTGATCTCCTGGAACAACCTGCTGGACATTTTTTGCGCAAACCTGACAAGGATGTCGACCCGGATCCACATCGGTAATATAAAAAACCATTATAACTCCTAAACCTGGAATATGGAAGATTAAATATTAATTAATTTATTTTTTTATTTCATTCATTTTATTTTAACCTATCCCAAGGTCTACCCATTAAAACACTAGCACAATGAAGAATGATTCATGATCCTTTCCTAGGTCTCTACCCTGAAACTAGTATCACGTTGTTTTGTATCCATTGTAAGCATAATGGTCCCTACATAAGATCATAGGGGGGGCCTAAATGCTTATGTCTCAGCCAATCTCTAGTGTTTACCTCACTTTCTAAACATGAATGAAACCTTTTCCCTACCAACCCATGCATCCTCACATGTGCCTAACTCCAAATTCCATCCTATCCCTCAACCAGACCTCTGATACCACTCTGTCATGACCCCCTCCGCACCATATGTACCCCTCCTAGGCCAGAAATGTGAGAAGGGAGATAATGACCCTCGGGTCCTACCTCCAGAAGGCCTCGGGTTGGTGACTTGCTCTGAGGGTATAATAACACACAAAATGGGAGGCATTACCCTCTAAGAGAACACATGTGTAAGAGACAGATAATATAGACACCAACCAACTCCAACTAAGACTTCAATATAAACAAAAACCCAAGTGCAGATATGAAATGTCAGGAAAAAGTAATAAAATGGAAGGGAAAACAACAAGTACCCAAACGAAAGTAACACAACAGTAACAACAATCCTGAACAGCTCCTGCAACCACAGGCTTGTAGTAACCAAAATGATCTCTAACTTGTTCTAAGTGAACTAAAAATAGTTTATATATACATAGGGTGAGTATAACAGTATACATAGTAGGATACTCCCCAAAGACTCTCATGAAAATGTATGGTAAGCATGCTAAAGCATAGTGAAAAAAAGTGAAACTAACTCATCGCCTAAGAGGTATACTAAGTTCCCACAACCTCAACATGGATAATCTCAATAAGAAACACATAGAAGAATATATCATATAGTAAATAATATCAAGGCTACCAAGCTACTACTTCCCCACTAGTTTTCCACTTTTCCCCAACATCGCGTGTCCTAAGAACCTCTCTCCAAAAAGGCTTGCCTACAGACACCTGGGCGAAGCACCACAATATGCACCTCATGCACCACAAGGGCTTGCCCGTAGACACATGGATGAAGCACCACACTATCCTCACAAACAAAAGTAACCAGGTAGTTTCCATGAGCCACCACAGATCGCATAACATGTATCATAAATTGATTATTATACCTCAAGCCATTACAGCCCATACTCCGAGTAAGGATCCTCAAGCCATCAGAGCCTATTCACGTTACACCTACTATAGTCCATAGGATAATATATCTAGAATATATGTTTTCAAATAACCATAAGCCATTAACTCCCTCTAAAAAACATATGGGGAAAACTAACCACTACGCCTAATGAAACAATTATCAACTAAGAGAAGAGAGCGGGGCCAAAGGGGGTAGTCAGTCATTCATCCTCCCATCGAAATTTTAGGGAAAACACCCCCCAGGGCTCAGAATCCCTGGGGTGTCAGTTTCCCTTACTGACATGGTTGTGTAGTATATAGAAAAATATTATTAAAAAATATACTATATCTCACAACCATACTATGGGCATAACCTAGTCATAGACAAAACTGCATCTAATGTCTATCGAACTATGGGCTTCCACTTCAAAGACTAGGTATCCTATAAGCACACAACCATTTAAAGAGCTTTAGTAGATTCTTTCATTCCCTCTTTATCGATTCCACTATACGTTAATTAATTCTCAAAACATTAATTAACCATGAACAAATCCACATTAAATTTTATTAGTAACACACCCAAAGTCAAATATTTCCTTCAATAGTTTTCAACCTCATCATTATGTTCCAGAAACTCCAACCCCATGGGTTAAAACCATGTATTCAATTATTCTTTCCAAAATTACTTTAGAATATTCCCAGGAATTCTAGAAAAGAATTCTATGAAAATAAACACTAGTGGGATCAACACTGTGAGTAGATGTACAACCTGCTGATTCTTTGCCGCCTGTAGCAAGAGCGTAGATTCATCCTCCCTTGAAAATCTAGACAACAAAAGCACATGGCATACCCCACGTGTCTTCAAACCTTTCGAGAGAAGGGTAAGCAAGACCGGCTGTCATGAGGAGTGGGGAAATGTAAAGAAAATAACTAACCAAAGATCCAAGAAGTAACCGAAAATTACATCCATCCCACTCCATCAACCCTGCTATCCTCCCCGACACCCAAATGCATAAACCGATGCATATTTCCACCCTAGGCGTCATTTTCAGCCACAACCAAAAGTCATATATGCCCCCACATATCAAAACAACCATCCAAGATCACATCACAACACAAGAAATAGGAATAAAACCATCACATCATTTGGGATATTACCCCTTTAACAATAAAGAGGGTAACCCAAAAACCATCAATGAATTATCAAACAATAAAATCATTAAACCATATTGAATTAACAGGTTTATAAATCATTGGTTCCAACATCGGGAAACCTAACTAGTAAGCTATCACAAAATATTAGACATGCTTAATACGCCAATTTGATTAAAATCAAATTGCAAGTAGAACCAGATTCATTTTAGTTCATTATTATCCTTAGACAAAAAATTATCAATTAATCTAAATTTATGTTATTTACCAACTTCCATCAGGAACGAACATAAAATCAAAGAAAGCATAGATATCACCATATCTAGAAAAACATGGGGAAATAACATACGATCGATGTCAATTTCTTTATCCTATTATTATATTTATTATGTATATTAGAATTTTCAGCCATGGGGATTAAACATGAAAACAATTATATTGTATGTAAAAGAAAGAGACGCAATGAATCCCCTACCTCAATGGTTTCTAACAAAAAACCCAACAAACGAAGAACGCACAAAAAAACCAGGTTGATTCCCCAAGAATCCCCATAGATCTCCTCTCCTAACACATCAAAGACCAAAAACCTTCATATCTGGAATCCCCACAATTAGATCTACACTTTACAGGCGCAAATCTAAGAATCTAAGGGAAAATGAGAAGCTGATCCAAGTGGATCTATGAAACAAAATAACAATGATCACATACCTCAAAAAACTGACTTCGATTCACCAAGAGATGCATTCAGATCGCCTATAAAACACATGGGAGTCATTATCCTACCTTCAATGGAGGGTAATCCCGGTTTAGGGAAGATTAGGAGCTTAAATGATCATGTTAAAGGCAAAACAGCCAGTATCCACAATTTTAGGATCTGGTTTAAGTGGTCGCATGGTTATTTCACACGATTTGACAAACTGTGTGCTAACCGTGCATTATCTATTACCTCACCAAACACTCCTCACATGGTTATTCCACACGATTAGGAAAACCATGCGTTAGCCACTGCCTCTAACAACACCCTCGCACTATTTGGCCACACGGTTTAGACAAACTGTGTGCCTCCCATGCGAAAGCTGTAGACCTTTTGTCTTCCTTAAAAGTCCACCCAAACACAACCCAAAGTCAACATGACCTTCCGGAACACCTCTAAAACTACATTTTCACAATGTAATAGATTGAAGTGGTTTGGGACATTACAAGATTTCCACAAAGGGGTTGTAAAAATGGTTCATTACATCATATACCTCTCACATGATTATCATCCTCAAGAATATAAAACCGACCAAAAGTAAAGTGATCTAAACCAAAATCATTAAGTTACTTATCAGGATGAAACCTCCTAGATGTCAATTAACAACTCTCCCTCATCAATCTCTTGAAAAATAACAAATACACCACTATTCTTCATTCCCATGTAAACATACAAACATATAGAGGTCCCATTTTCCAAAAACATGGATTTGGGTGTTCCTTCCTTTACACCACGATACTATCTGCTTTTGGAGTAACTTAATCGTTTTCATGGGTATAATAGCACCTACCGTAATGCGACTTGATTATGGATTTGGTCTTCCCTCCCCATAGTAAAGATATTATACACATTCAGATAAAAAACTTCATATCTCATAGAAAAAAAGGTTAATCATTACACCCCAGCAGCACACACGGAAAACAGAATAACAATAGTCAAATTACTATTAGTATTGGGCACGAATTTGTGACTCCCATTCTCATATAATCTCCTAAAGTCCACCATTCCTCCACAACACATGATTCAATGGAATGGTTCATCCATGAAGCACATTATCCTCTTGATCCTCAATTCATATCGGTCATTGAATGAATGTCACATTGTCCTCGATATCCATCACTCTCTAGTCATGTATTTGTGCATAATTATCTAAATACTGATAGGTCTAAGACAAATTTAAGATGTTGGGGACCTATATAGTGGTGTTGTTAGAGCCAGCTGTTAAGCCACCACGCCATCCCATTGCAACAACTCAAAGGGTCTAATGATCATAAGAAAAATCTTACTCTTACTAAAACCTATGATTCCCATTCATAGGGAGGGCCTTTATGAATATATGCTCCCCATAATCAACCTCTAATGGAATTCTTATATTATTGACAAATGAAATCTACCAGTCATGAGCCGACTTCATCCTCTCACGCAAAAGTTGGAAGGTTTCCTTCGTGCTCTGTACCTCCTCCAGGACAAGTACAATTTCATATCTAAACATTGTCCATCACACAGGTGAATGACATGGTCTTCCATATAAATCTTTGAATTGAGCCATTATAGTGGTAGATATATTTTAATTGTTGTAGAAAAACCCTACCAGTTGCAATTGCCACACCCATGATCCTCCGATGTCTAGAACACATGTGAGAAGCATGTCCTCCAACGTTAGGATGGTCCTCTTTGTATTACCATCAATATGAGGGTGGAAAGTAGTGTTAATGCATATCATGGTTCTGAAAGAATGTTGTAATCCCCTATAGACTCGGTAAGTAATGTCTGTTCCCTATTCCAAAATGATGTTTTAGGGATCTCTATGACCCCAGGCGACATCTTCCACAAACCTCTGTGCAATGGCATCCACCACAATTGAATCCTTGATTTCTCAGAAGTGAGATGATTTCATCAGCCTGTCGGCAACCACCTAGATTTCATAGCTTCTATCTTGAACATTGGGTAGTCCCATGATGACATCCATCAAGATGTCATCCCAAATCCACTCCGTGAAATCTGAAATCTACAATAGAATTCCCAGAACATTATCCTCAACCTTCACCTACTAGAACATGACGAATGTTTCCACAAACTCTGACAATTCCCACATCACCCTGGGCCACTAGAACTCTCAACCACTTGTAATACCAATGAAAATTGCTATATCATCAAAAACCAGAAGACCCTACTATCCTAAAACCATGCATACATGTCTAAGGAAACCGACTCCCACACTACTTTCCAAGCTTCTACCGACACCCAAACAACATCCCTCTTATACTTCCTGCTCAGGGTATCATCCACCCCATTACCCTTTCTTAAGGTGTAGTGGATCTCTACATCTTAATCATGAATAAACTCCATCCACATCTGTTTTCAAATAATTAGGTCTTGAGGGGTGAATACATACCACAATATCATTTGATCTATGAAGACCACAAAGCATTCCCGATGAGGTAATGCCACTACAAATTAGGTTTCATCACAACCATTGCAAGAAAAATGTCAGGGGTTCTATATCTACATTAATGAGGATGTAACTACCAAGACGCATAAGAGATCACCCCTCACAACTGCATCAACACACACCCATGCCTAGTCAAGAAGCATCGCAAAATACTTTAAATGTTACCCCTTCCTCTAGAAACCTTAGCCCCATGGAACTAACTAGCTTCTCCTTGAAATAACTAAAAACTACATGTCACTAGACAATCGATACAAAATACTGGTCTCTCATAGTCATGGACATTAATGGTGCTGCAACTCGAGAGTAGTTTGGAAAGAACCTCTGGTAGTATCCTACTAGACCCAAGAAACTACGAACCTCTACCACGTTCCTAATTTCTTCCCAATAAAAAACCATGTAGAACATCTATAGGTCCACTAATATTACCTACTAAGACACCCCATGTCAGAGGAAGTGAACCTCTCATGCCCAGAACATACAATTGGAAGACATCCTGTAGTGTTGGTGGTGTTGAAGGAATTATAAAACTATCATCATATACTCAGCGTTATGCACCTCTAAACTATAGTATATCCAGATGTCTTCAATATACACTACTACGAACTGGTCCAGATTCTCATGGATGATGGAGTTCTAGAGATCCATGACCATGGTTGGTGCATTCATAACGTTGAACGGCCTAACCAGAAACACAATGTTCTCATATATGAACCTGAAGGAAGTCATTGAGATGTCACCCTCCATTAACCTCAATTGGTGATATCCCAACTGAAGGTTGTTCTTAGAGAGCTAACATGCTCACTTTAACTACTCAATGTGGTTGAAGATCCTCAGGATGGGGTAACATATCATTAACATCACCCTATTCATCCTTGAGTAGTCTATACACAGCCTAATACCACTATATTCCATCTATGAGAACAAGAATGGAGAACCCCATGGTGATGCGCTCAGTCGGATAGAACCATTCCTCAACATTTCTCAACCATGATATGAATATCTCGCAACATTAATGGTGCCACATGATAGGGTTCCATTCAAATTAGATAGGAACCAGGTTGCATGTCTATCATGAACTCTACATCATGTTGAGGTGGTTAAGTGACCATATCTCTAGGGAACATGTCCACGAACTCACTATTTATCCCCAAGACATCCACCATATTTGTATCTAATAAATCAACTAATTGACCAAATAACAAGGATGGAAGAGTATCCACTCACCAACAGCCCTCCTAGAAACCTCGCTTATACACAAATGTTACACCCTATACACCCATATAGGAAAACATTAACCTAATATAAAAGTAGATGATAACAGAATGTACGTAGAACTGCTAGTGGTTGCCTAAGATTTAATCATATAGACAAATTTGTAGTAAAAAGATATCCCCACTGGACTGATGTGGCCCCAACCTCATTCTGCATCATCTACTAACATCAAACAAGATACTCTAACCTCCAACTGGCATACTCATCACCAGGGGCATGAAGAGTATCTTTATGTCTAGGCTGAAGGTATGGGTAGATCGGGTGAAAGAAAGGAGTGTGATGCTTCTATATCAGACAAGGAACATGCATGTGTACTAATAAAGATGACCGTACCATGAATGACCTCCGGTCGTGCTGGAACTACCACCTATGTGGCATGTAACCGCCGACACCCAACTCATCTTCCGCTTTTCTATTGGCATCATCCCCACCAATCCCTGGATGAGGCCTCAGAGGAGCTCTATATGGTCTCTTGCCCCTGAAATTTCTACTCTCAGAGGAGGGGAACATGTTTTCCATACTACTACTGCTGAAAAGGCCTAGTTGAAACTGATTCTTCTTAGGTGGGTGTGGATCCTTACCACCTTCACTATACCATAATCAATCTGGGTACTATTTCCAGAGATGCCCATGGTATACACAGATAAAGATCCTTGGACCCGGGGTTATCGAGAAAGGGAGGGGACTAGGATATCGAAATTAGAACGACAGAGGCATGCGTCCCATATGTAGGAACATGGAAGTCACTGATGCATGAATCCAACTACTTACTGTGTTCCCCTTATAAGAGCTCAACATGATACCCTATCATGGATTACTTCATATTTTTGTCAACCTATCGATGACTACATTCATATTCAGAACATTGAAATATCTTGGTAGATTAAAGACAATTACAACATACTGAAGGGAAGTTCATAGTGCCTCTTATAAATGTTTCACCTTAGACTCCTCATCTAGAAAGGTTTTAGGAGAAAATAGAAGGAGATCCTTAAATTTTATCCTAACCTACCTCACTAAATTTCTCTCCTACTAGATGGACAGTAGCTTCGACCTCTTCTCAACCTTCATTGTGGACGAGAGGAATTCATCCTAGAACACCCTTTATAAGGTGGTCCATGAAACCACAACTTCCTTCTTCACCCCGAGATATAACATCCACCACTCAAATTCATGTCCCCAAATCTACCGCATGACCAGAGGATCCAAATACATATCTATAGCACGAATTAACCTAAAAGTTATCACCAAATCCTTGTGCTATCATTCTGCCTCCCTGTCTGAGACACTACCCTCAAACGTCCCATGGTTCTACCGCTAAATGGAAGGAATCATCATCTTCCACTATTCATCCACCACCTCTTGATTATTCAACTACTTATTAGGCCAAACAGCCTATTAGGACTATATTTCCTACACTATTTGTGAACATGTTCTGGGTGACATAACTGCACGGTAAACAAGTAATTCATATGCTAGAGTTTTGTAGAATATCTCTATTAAAATTGCCATAAATATTTTATTCATTTAAAATAACTAGATCACCAAAAACAACAAAAATGCAATTCATCACGATTCTTCTACCATTCCTAGGGCCACTACATAGAAATATGTATATCATCAATTAGTCATTTGGTAGGCCTAGATTCCTTGCTTCTGATAACGTGGGACCCTAAAATCCAATCTCCTTGTTGGTCTTCCCTAGACTATTTCCCACAAAAATATTTCTTTACACTCTTTCCCTACCATCCCGTGATATTTTCACTATACGTAACCCTAATCTGTAATCAATGTTCTAACAATAACTTCTAATACAATTTTTTCACAACCGTCTATCACCAAGATAAGGTAAGGGACAATAACAGCTATAGCCTTCCATATTCAGGTTGACGAAGAGATAATAACCCCCCCCCCCCCCCCCGAGTCCATCCTTCAATAGGAACCAATGTGGAAAGTAACACCAATGGAATAGACTTTTATGTAATGATGGAAGGAATTACCCTTTTTATTTATTAAGATCAGTATACAAGATGGTAAAACACAAAAAAGTCCAAAAAATATGGTATATGTAATGACAAAATCCATTGGAATATTCATGTTAAAAGATAATATGTTATAATGTAAATTAAATCTCTATATTGAAGTACCAAAATAAATGAAAACAACAATGGTCACTATCCAAATGTTAGAGCTAGTATGGTCCCACATAGTCCTTGAATACCACCTAGAAACCTGAATGTAGTTTTATTTACATCGTGTTAGTATACAGGTATAATTAGTAGGAAAACCCAAATGCAATCATTCACTTGTGGGGATTCATTCTGATGCCCCATGTGAAATAGAGTTCACCAAATCACCTAGCATGTAAATTATCCAACCAGCGTCACCAAGGCACACTACTCCAACAAATCCACTTAAGTAAATTAATAGTTATAGCACATCGATATTTTGGTACCTTGAACCACTTTCAAAATTGTTATAGAAGGCATTATATGTGTTATACCTCCCCCACCATTTTCATTATAGTCCCACAACCGCCACAACAACAACCTTATGGGACACCGAAACCACATATCCCACCCAAAGACACCTAGGACACCAAAACCATGAATCTGGAACATAGACACATGTGCCACCACAACCACACATCCTTATTGTAGACACCTAGGCCACCAAAACCATATATTACCACACCTATAGACACCTGGTCTAGAACAACTACTTCCATACCCGAAGACCCCATGACCTCATCCGGAAGACATTTGAGAAACCAACCTATACACACAAACCAGGGTCACCAACTAGAAAATAACATTTTCAGAGTGTGATGGGATTCAATGGACCTTAGGCCACCACAACCTACTCAAAGAGTCTTGGGATACCATGTAAAGGTAGTAAAAAAGAGCTAATTACCATACACTCAAAGGAATGTTGGGAATAAACACTCCCCATGAAAGGGCGATGTTCATCATGAATTTCTCCACGTGGGTGGGGTGCATATAAGAAATATAAAAACTAAACAATTTACATATATTAAATCAAACACTCATCTCATCCTAAGGGTTCTAAAGTACAACAACAATCGTTACTATTGCTACATTCACAAACAAACAAAAACTACAACCCGAGAACAACCCATTTCTGGAAAAAAAATCCCCCGTTGTAACTGTTCATGTTTCCACATTAATGTGATTCTATTTAAATATTCCTCTACTATCGAGAAACTAACCTACATAGCAACAATCCAGGTCTAAAACTAAATAATAACAGACATGAATCAATTTATGAATTCACACCCAATTCTATAGTAAAGTCATAACAATAATAGGGATATGTGAGATCCATCAATTTAATGGAACGAAACCAACCCCAACATACATGCATTGATCTACGAACCAAAAACTATACAATAGGATATTACATCCCCATACACACCACCATAGAATCATCAAAGAGAGAAACAACATATATTACAATAAATGAGAAAGGATGTTTCTAGATTTATCCACACCATTCATTATGTTCAATCCTTCCATTTAGTTAACCAGGGTGATCACAGTAGAATTCTTATTCAATTGGAATCCATTTTATTAACCAGAATTACATGATTAACTACTTTACATGTTACAACTATCTGATTCCATGATTATACAATAAATAGATGTTCATATGTGTTCAGGAATGGACCAACTATGACCACTATTTTTAGTGGGCATAAGCCTATACAATTACCAACATATAAGCGAATATAAAACTGTATAACCCCACCATCATCAATCACACCCCTTTATTCCATTATGTCCATTTATTATCTTCGTTAAGGTTTGGTTTCATCCTTGTACCAAGGGTAACATTTCCATACCTACGCCACATGATACAATATATACAGAGATGGAGGAAAACCATACTTTGATGATCAATCATAGATGTTTTTTCCTCCTTCCAAGAACTAGGGATGCATGACATTTTAGAAGAAGTACTCCAATGACTCCAATAGTGTCTAGGAAAGGATCTATCTTGGGTTCATGATTCTTCTCCAGGAGAGGGATAAGAAACTCAACATGGAAGGGAAAAACACTAGTGAAGAAGAAGATCTTGGGTGATAAAAGGTTGATCCCTAGAGTTATGGGTTATATCATTTCTATGCGCTTGAAAAACTAGTCAGGTCCTCACTATGTGTATGGGATGTTTCACACATTAGAATTTTTTGGGATATAATAATAATCCTCAGAGATATTGGAGATTGTGGGTGTGACTTTATTGATTTTATTTTAATGTGGAAAACACGTACACTTGGAGAAACTATAAAACATAACAAATGTGTTTGACTAAGGAAAAGTAAACACATTTTAGAAACTAATGAGTTAATTGAGTATTCATGGTTTAAACCTCATTTTACAAAAATTAAATTCCTTCTAAATGGGTAATAAAATATATTTACTTCAAAAGTTACGTTTCTGAGGTAGAATTGGGAAAACTAGGGAACTTGAAAAAAAAATTGGAAGAGGGTTGGAGAAACCGTAACAGTGAAACCATAATGGTTCCACCAATTCTAATATATACCATAAGTAGTTCCACTATTTCAGTGTTTGGCCGTGATGGCTCCACCATTTTACTGGAATCGTTTGGTAGAGATGAGTATTTTTTGGAAAACATTTGGGCAAGAATCTCCCCTAAAACACTACCAACACTTGATTTTCACAACGGAAGTGATCAAAAAATTGGTTCACTACATAATCCCATCAAAATAACATTTGGGTAACCTATAAAAGGTGAAATGTATATATTATTTTCTGACTGAATTATTTTTCATTAGTGGAAGAGAGAAAGGAGGGATATGGATATTAGAAGGTTTTCCAGATCATTTTTCTTGAAGTAGTCAAGCTGGAGAGAAGTGGATGGAGATGAGACAAGAAATCACCATTGTTTGTTGGTTCATTAGAAATTGTGTAGTAGGATGGCATGGTTTCCAACAACCACACCTTAACCCCACATCTCAATATAGTAAACAATATTTTCAATGTGTCACAGTTGAAAAGAATCGTATGAGAACCCATGAAAGACATTTACTAGGGTGATAAGAAAATTTATGATGGGTCCAACATTGTGGAACACAAAATGGTTTTTAAGTATTTGTATGAGTGGTCCATGCGTGGATCGAACATGCATTAGGTTCATGTGTTATGGCAGCATGAAAACTTGGATAAGAGTTCTTTGGAGTGGCTGATTCAAATGCGAACTCAGTATCCATAGTATTTTACCTAGTCTTTTGATAATATAATTAATATAATTAAGTAAAGAAATATTCAAGGTATCAATTTTTCCATTTTAATACTTATATATATATATTCTGAATGATAGTATGAAAGAGAACATATGATTCAGAGTTTATTTCATCCCAAAATTAGCTTTATAAATTATTTTATATATTTCACATTGTAAACGTGTGTTTAGTTAATTTAAATGGGATAAATAATATAATACTGATCACATAATAAATATTAATACATAGTTTGGTCTAGAATGAGGTTTTTACACATGGAGAGACAAAATATAAATCAACGATAGATGTTTGGACCCCTTGCTCATTGGAGATGCATATATGTGGGTTAGTTTTTTTATTTAAAATAATTTGTTAAAATCATTTATCCTATAGAATTTTCATATAAATATATATACCAGTATAATTTTCTAGGATTTCATCAAAATTCCATAACTTCTTACAAATATATCTTTGACATACCTTTCATTAATTGTGTTCAAATAATGACCAAACCTTAAATTTGATCATATATAGAAGAAATGAACATGGAATCTTCATCCAATCATTGTGTGTGAACAATATTTATCGTATCTCAGTCTAATACATAGGCCATATAGATATTTTTGTTGTTTATTCCTTTCCATTAATCATTTGTGATTATTAATAATTATTCGTTTATTTATACCTCTATTGCATAACATATAGGAGCATATTTATTGGAATATAAGTATTTATCATTGGTTTTATTACAATAATTCTAGTTATTACTAATTAGACAATAATGTTATGTATATAATGTATAAAACTCGCTTTATTATATATTGATCCCTTGATTCCCCATGTACTACAATGGGTGAATCACCATGGATCCTAGTTCAATAGTTATCATGCAGAACAGATCTCGATCAGGCCCATAAATCCATGTTGGATCTATGAAACAAGAATTGTTTAGTGATCTGATAATATATCTAGATTTAATGTGGCGAGATGATGACTGGTCCATTGATTAAACAACAATATCATGAATAACTAAGTATTGGAACATTGAATAAATTTTGAAAATTCCACCATATATGATGGTGAACATTTTCTTTTTTGAAACAACCTTATTTTTCAATCCATTGTAAGATCACCCAAATTATTTCAAATTCATAATGAAATCTATATTTCATCTAATAGATTTGATGATGGTGTGTTGCACAGAAGTTTTAGAGTTTCTTGAAGTACCACGACTTGATGTCATGTATAATGATGAACACATGACATTTATCCACTTTGACCAATGGATCGGGGGTTCTCGGAACCCATAATGATGGAATAGTGAGTACTTATGGTAAACATTGTGCTCCAATTTTCCATGTAGATGATCCATGGGACATATTACATGGACATAAACATGTCATGTTTATAGTACATAAAAAATAGCTAGACTTCACACGTGACATCTCATGTTAAGAAACCCGTAGTGTAACATAGTTCATGAAAATGAGATATGAGGATGTTGAAAAGTATAGTAATGATTTGGCCCGGTCTTGGTTATCCATGAAATGCCATGTCGTACTCCTACATGGCATGTTCCTTAGACATATTAGGTTTTTTTTACTATAAAGGGACACAATTAGGAGGGTAAGTGAGGCTATAGTCTATTTGTATCACTACACATGCCACTTTCACATTTACATCATTTCAATAGTTTTCAATAATTTTTATTCCCTTAATTTAGACTCAAGTTTGGGTCTTCGAGTAGAATATATTGAGTTTTTAATCTTGAAAAACATGGTGGTTACTTCAGTTGTATCTTTTGATATATAATGTGAAATATTCCTTTCATTTATATGTATAGATATGCTCAATGATGAATGTTATTAGGTGCAATCGCCGGAGACCATTACAGGATGTACCCTTCAATGTGGTTAGGCAGTAGAGTTCTTCGATGAAATATTTGAGTTACCCTATAGAAGGTATTCTATGTGGAGTTCCATGAATTTTGCGATGTAACCCCCATTAAAAATTTGGAATTGAAGTTCCTCGATATAATTCTTCTCTGGATTACTCACCATTTGTGCTTGGTATTGGAATTCCTCGATAGATCTTCCAAGCATTACCCTCTAGTCGAGCTGGGTAGTGAATTTAGAAAACATATTTTTTAGGTGTTACCCAGTAGTAGGGCGTTAAAAAAGATTTCCCTAGTGTTTTTTCTAGAGAATTACATGAATGGGGGATAGGAAAATGTATTTAAATGGTGACTACTAGTGTCAGACCCTCTGTCATACTTGGGAATGGGTTCCTTTAAAGTATTTTTAGCTCCACAGTTTCCTTGAACTATTATAGGATGTGTTTGAATGTATGTTTAGACTCATGATAAGTAGGGATGATTTCAATAATATGGTGTTATCTTATGATACAAATTATAATGGTATGAGAGATTCAATGCATCCCATGATGGATAGTTTCAAGATGTTTTGATGGGGATTGTTATACTTGTGTGTTCTGGGTAGGCACGTGCGGTGTTGAGATTTGATGATGAACATTAGGAACTATTAGGAGATCATATTCTTAGGATCAACTATTAGATATCTACCCTCTTACTCTCTATTTTGGTATTCAGTCACTTAGAGTATATATATATATATTCATTCTTCTAGATTCACACCATGTATTTAGATACTCTATTTCCGATAAAGGAAAATGTGACTGAACTATTCCATGTGCTTTCCATTTCTATCTTATTAATGATGGATTAGTATACAATACTTTTAAATGTCCAAAATAATTTGTGACTAGTTAATATACTCTATTTTTTTATTCCCTTCAGTTTAGATGAACTTAGATTAAATCTTTGATTGGGTTGAGATGTGTTATTTCAATGTACATACATCTATGTAATTTTTTCATCTTAATTTGTCTCTTACTGCTCCCCCCATCACACATTCAGTGCCATCTACTAGGGTTTTTATACTCACCCATACATGGGTTTCTCCATGACATGTCATGTATTTTGTAGATGGTATACTGGTTGAACATGACATTATAGGATCTTAGAGGTTACGTCGGAATCTACCACATACAATGGTCATATCATGGAATACATGAGATGGTATCTATTAATTGTTTTGTTTTTTCCAATTTTATCAGGATGGGACTCATTTATTGAGGATAATACATTTCCCCCTCTTAATTTAAGTTTACACTATCTTACATTTCTACTATCTAGTGGTTCAAGAAATCATGATTTATATTATATGAATAATACATATGTTTCTTATTTTCCGCTAAATTGTGTAATTGAGGTAGTTGTGTGCGTGTGCACATATAGATACTTAGGAACCCCCCCAAACCTGAGTTACATATGACTTTGGGCCATGTATCCACCTATTACCTATGGAGGAAGGCTTCGGGTAGTTTGGTCTAATTCCTTTGATTGGTCCACATAATGAAATCAACAATAACCAATAACACATAATAGAAATCCATTTCATTAATGTAGTAATATTGAAGAATTTGTGTCCATTATAATTTCATTTAGAAATATTTAAACATAATTTATAGACAATTAATTTATCCATGGTGAGATTTATGATTCAAAACAAATGTTAGTAATTTAATAGGAAAAAACATATGATCATTATTTTTGGGGTAGAATAATGATTGGAATTTTCCTATACCAAAATATCTTCTTTAAGGGTAGAGTTAAATACAACCATAAATCCCAAAATCAAAGGATGATTTTGACTCTCCCATATTACATTATCTACTTCTTACCCAATTTACATTTTACATTGTTACTCAATTGAGATTTTATAGACAGAGGAGACACAATGTCCTAGAATCACCTAGTCTAACATTATTCTATTATTTTGATTAATTATTCTCAACTCATTCTATCTAATAATGACATGCTTATGAAAAATGATATGTTTCTTTATAATAAGAACATAAATAAGAATGAAAATAGATCTAGATAATTCTAAAATGAATTAATTTTCATTGTTCTCTAGTTAGCACAATACAATCATATTTAGGTGTCCCACAACACTAAATTTCACTTATTCTTCGTAGTATATTTCCCACTTCTTCATATAATAATAAACATGCATCCTCTAACATAATTTCACAAGATATCCCTTTCATACAAAATCATTAAATCTACCATTTCAATTTTTTACATGAAAAAAATGAATAAAAAAAATGTATTGAATATTCTGTAATCATTATGACTGATAAATGAATTCCTTTGAGGATATAATAAATATAAATTCTTGGGAAATTTCAATTTACTTCATACTTTTTTCCACATTCACCATTTTAATATATATTTTATTGAATTTTGATTATTAAATATATTCTTCTATAAAAATTTAACGTTTGAGGATTGAATTTATTTTAAATAAATACCTCAAAATTCTCTTCTGTTATTCCTTTGTACAATTTTGACTGATCTACTAATCCCCACAATAGGTGTGCCAAATCTTCTATATCATACATTACCGTAATTTCAATTAGCTCTTGTATGTTTCCTTGGAAATTATAAATTTGATTCATATGATTTTACTAGAAATATTTTTTCAATGTTAATCCCCCTAAAATATTGGTTCATTATACTATTTGATCTAAAATGATTATTTAACATATCAATTATCAAGATTTTGATTACACCAATCAATTTGTAAATAATATTGTACAGTACATTGGACTATTTATTGGTTCACAAGAGTTTCTGGTGAAATCGCATTCTAAGAATCCAATTCTTGTTTTTATTGACTATTCCTACAAGTCAGAATTCACAAAAACTAGAAAAAAAGTCATTTTTGTATCACTCAATAGAATCCATATGATTATAAATTAAAATTAAAAAAATTTAAATATCACAAAAAATATATCCACATGTTTACCATCGTTAGCATTTTAATCGTCATAAAAAATAAATAAATCATGTTTCTAATAATAATCTATTTAAAATATTTTCAAAAAACCCATTTTTTGACCAAAATATGTTAATGAAAATGATTACCTATTTTTAAATCATTCAGTTAATCCATGGAGTCATTTCTCAACCAAAAAACAGAAGATTATTTGGTGACATCTGAATTATTAGTTGATTATAACTCTTATGTACAAAAATTACAACATAACAATATGTTTAGAATAAAATTATAACTATATTATTTTGATATAAACAATCAACGGTAAAAAAATAATATCTCATTAATACCACCCATCTGATATAATGATACAACTATTACATCATGCCCCTTCTCATTAACATCAATTGTAGTGGGGGTTCATATTTTTATTAGGTGAAATCCCAATTATAACAAAGGACAAATATAAATATTCAGGTCTTTAGAAATATTTAGGTGATTATTTCACATTTTTATGATAAAGAGTTGAAAATATACTAATTAAACATCTAATTATATTTTGGTTTCATAAGTAAAAAACATATCACACTAAATAATAAAATCATTACTCAATATTAGAGTATAAGAAGAATCAAACATATAATAACAAGAAGAAACAAAAACTATATCCATGAAAAATGACACCTATATTATAATGAATGACATATTTAAATAATAATTATTTTATAAATCAATATTACTTATTATATGTTATAGGTCGTTTGCATAGAGAGAATGAAAATAAACCATAAATACATTGATCCATTTATAATGATCATTAAAATATTTAGATATGATACTATTTAAAATTTCTAAAATTAAATTTGGATAAGAAAACAATTTTAAAAGTTATCATGTGAATATGAGGATTGCCTATGACACCTTAAATCGTCACACCATTGGCCAACTAATATGTAATGAATAAAATTAATAAACTAATAAAAATATTATAAAATGAAAATATTCATTTATGGTAGTAATAATAGTTAATATAAAGGAAAATAAATAAAGTTATTTATAAGAGGTAATGGGACAATGTGAATTGTAATGTGACCATTGGAATAGTAACCTGATAGTTGTGAATAGTAATGTGGAGGTTTCAATAGAATTTAATGCTCAAAATAAAATTTTTTCCTATAAATAATGTTTTTCATTATTAAAAAAATTATATAAATAATTTTGAAAAATAAATTATAAGATAAGAAACATTAAATTAAATGATAGCTCATTTTTAATAAACTATATTTTTATGTATTTGATAAAATTAATATCTTTTATATGGAAAATTAAAATTTTCAATATTATAAATCTATTTTAAATTGATTAGTATTTTTATTGGGAATAATTGAAATTCATAGTGGATAATATTATGATAATTTCCCCAAATACATCAATTTTAATGCGAATATTAAAAAATAGATTTTCACATAAGTTGTGTATCATTAATTACATTCTATTTAATGTAATTTCGAAGAAAATATTTCTATAACATTAGACTCATTAAAAATAAATTACTATCATCAATGAGTAATTTTATTTATATGAACATACCTTCCAAAACAAACATGAAATTTACAAAAAATAATTTCCACTCTAATCACATAATTTTTTATTTATTCCACCATCCTTTTTAAATAAAAAATATTAATATTATTTTTAAAGGGGATTAATGTCTTAAATATGTTATATTATATAATATATTTTAATTATTATCTAAAAAACTAACTATTACATTTTATACCAATGACATAATTTCTTATTTCATATATTTTAAATAATGTCCCCTTATCCTAGTATAAATAAACCATCAAGTATCCCTTAAAACCCATTCATCCCTAATTATCAAAATCCAATGATAATTTAATATCATTATTCTAAATACATTTATTATAACTATTTACTGTCAATAATAATCAAACATCATAGATCAATGGAGGTTTTTGTATTGTACAATAAAAGTTACATCGAGTAAATGATATGATTTTATCGACCCTTCTCTACATTTAGTATTCTAAATGTTTAACCACATTACGTCCCTTAAAAATATATATAAAATTAATGTTGATTAATTGTAAAATTATATTTATTATGTAATAAAAATATAAAGATAATAATTATGTAATATATTAATATAACACATCACTTTTTCACTCTTTCGATAGTATGCCATCAAGAATTAGATAATCATCAATACATATATTTTGAATATATTAATTATCAATAAACCAATTCCTAGTTTATATTAATACATTATTATATATTAATTTATAAATATAAGTTTTTAATATCCTATAAATAATTAATATATTATTTATAATACATAATATTATAATGTCACATCGAAACAGAAAATGAAAATTATAAAAATTGATATCAGAATAATTAACATTTAACATAGTGTTGTAAATTATAATACAAGATTTATAATAAAAAAGTATTCAACAAAATGGATATAATTTCTACATGATCAATGATTCAATAAAATTATTTTTATTTTTTAGGATTCCAAATTGTGATGAAATAATGTGGGATTTAAGGTATAGATAATGTTAAATACAACATGTTTTCTTTGTTTGATATTTCAGTCAAAACAATTTAGTATGAACATTACACTAATTATTATTAATTATCTGTTAACTATGTTCAATTATTCAATATGTTAGGTATATTTTAACACCATTATTTATAATTAAAACTCAATAATTTTTATTAATTGGATTTTATATCCACAACACACCATTCAATCTCATTCATCTATATTAACATGAATGATGAAGGCTAACATTTATGATAACTATATTTATATAAATTAATTTTTTTTAAAATTTCATTCAGGAAATTTTTATTAATGAAATAATTTTAAATCTTATTATATTATATATATTATTTCATGACTACAAATGTAATACATTTCATGTTTCATGCAAAAGTATGTAAATAGTGTGATGTGAAAACTAGGACTAATGTTATAAACCCCTCCCATGAATTGTGGGTAATGTGATGTAACTCAGGATATACTTATAATATATCTTTTCATAATTCTATATTTGTTCACCAAGTCTGATGTTATTATAATGGACCTATTGTATTTGTGAATATGATGGTATCACTTCTCATGACCATGTGCTTTATTTTACCACTAATATATGATGTCTTATTATTATGTATCTACATATTATAGGATGTCATAAAATAATTCCATATAAATTTTTATGATGGTAATTTTCTTATGATATAATGATTATTATTATTATCATTCTTGTGATATTGAATCATGTCTCATATTCCTACAATGATACGCATAATCTTTTTTGTATTTTATCTCATAAATTTCAAGGTTGTATATCATTATATGACTATATGTACTAGGAGAACATGAACGATTTTATATGGCTAATGAAAAAAATATTTAAATTGTTATTGATATGTATTTTGTATACTATTGTATAACCCATAATTTTCCATTATAATAAACTATTTGTTAATTTAATGAATAATTATAATGTTTTTTATACTAATGATTGAGTTATAGTAATGTAAAAATAATATCGGTAACTAAATCAGAAATGAGAGGTATGGTTTAGTTATTTATTGAATCATTATTAGGGAAATATAACAGAAATACAATAATAAATGTACGTGTATATGTAATCATAGAAAAGAATTGTAGTAGAGAAAATTATTGACACATGAATCACATAAGAAATTAATTTAGGGTAAATTTTCACAAAATAATAAATTATTTATTCATCACATGTTGAAGTATAGTTTTTCAAAAAAATTAAATTTTATAAAATGGAAGGATCTAGGTTGCACTATCCTAATAAGATCTCCGAGGTAATATGAAACAAATTTCAAAAGAAAATCTATAATTAAAAATAATGTGGGCTTAAATACATTCAGGAAATATTTATATATACATATAATAGGATAGTAACAACAACCTAAAACACCTAGAACATTGACTTCACCCATCATGGAGAAACAAGATATTGAGTAATTTTTGAATCAAAGACCGCAAACATTTTTCTTATCATCGTATCCCCTTTTGAGGAATAGTGGGATAACTCATTGGTGAATAAAATTACCAGATCCCAATATCCAGAGAATTTGATAGTTATTATGCATATTCCTTTTTTAGATAGACATGTAGTACAATGGTATAATTTTTAAGCAACACCAAACTGGTGGATAAACTGGAAGTGATGGAGTGGGGAGACATTTTGAAAATATATCATCACCTGAATTTACATTTAATTATTCAAACTGATATGTAGAGAAAATTCAATTTTGTGAAGAAACATGAAGTTCAATTTATTAATGTATTAAATGAATAATTCATATCTAATTAAAAATATGTCTCGTTTTTTATCAATAATTATACAATAAAATATTCATTCATTCATGATATAAAAACAAACATTTGAATGGACGTACCACTTCGTGACATTGAAAATTTTGAGGAATTTGATTAATTATCTCTCAGTATTGATATAGAGGTGGGATATTTGATCTTTGTACATATGTTTAAAAAGATAAGATTATAGATTCAAGCCGGTTGGTCAAACGAAAATGGAGTCAATAGTATCCAAACACCCCATAGGTAAAAATTTCCAGGTATGAATCATAGGCATTTTCTCTATGAAATGGAGAAATGATTCATATGTGTGACAGAAGGACACAATACTAATATATGTCTAAGTTATATGAAAAGGATTTCTAATATTATTGTGGAATGGAATTCACACCCTAATGCATGACTCATGGTTCAATGATTCAATATTAGAGATTAAGGAAAATATTTATGATAGTGAACAAGATAATGGGTCCTAGTGTGTATTCATTGTCCACAAACAACAATGATAATGGAACAAGAGAATTATTATTCCAATAATACATTTGTTGTGGAGTGTGAAAATTAAGTCTCAAAATGTACACATACAATTATCAGAATAATGGAAGATTTTTAATTTTATTTTGATTATATGCATTCATATATATCATTAATTGTCATTATAACTATTGAATCAAAAACCTTGTATAATGATGTAGTGATATATTTTAAAACAAATTGTTGCAAGACCATTTCGACATGTGTATATAAATTCTATTTTAAGAGTAGACATAGAGTTTCTTAAATATAATATCAAAATCCTATTTTAAAAGAAATTGATTATATAATTTTCAAGGATATTATATCCTAATATATACTACAAAAGACATTTTTGAAACAACAATATCTTTTAATTTTTTAAATCACCTTATTCTCCTTTAGAAATGAAGTGATTATCTACTATATCATTTTAAAAAATACTTCAATGGTGTAAACATTGACACCATATAAATAATATTTTCTTTGTAAAATAGTTAATTAAAATGAAGGTATCAAACTGTCAGTAATTAACATTTTGAGTGAATACACTAATGCATTCGCCAATGAATTTCCCAGAATTCTTCTAGATTCAGAGTTATAATTATCAGTAGAACATTTTACTATGTCCACCCCCAATATTTAAAATTTTTAACAAGATGACCTCGATCGAAATAGTGGAATTGAAATAAATTTTGTACTAATGATTCATACTACAACATGTATCACCTTGTGATCTTCCAAGGCACTTTTTACACTAAAGATATAGATAATTGTAGGGATGTATCAATTATTGAGAGATAAAATATATATAAATAATGAAATTGTACTATATTATAATTATTAATGACTTTTCCTATAAATCATAATCGGATAAATACTTCTCAATGTTGGATATTCATTTTGTATATCATCAGCTAAATCTGAATAAGGTATATATTCATATAAAATAAGTCCATTCAAGGTATTAGTGGTATTTCTTCATATTAATGTCTGTTGGTCTAACTTGTTCCACTATAATTGATAAATATTTTACAAGTAAACTATTTATATAATAAAATGTTAATTTTTTTTATTTTCATTAATGAATTTATTATTTACTCTAACAGGAAAGTTGAATATGAATTGTGTAACAGCCCAAGATTTTATGAAAAATAATCTTTTTAATTTTATTAATGTCTTGTGTTGTACACTACACCAAAATGAGGTTGCACAACACGCATCCTTGACTTGCCTTGCATTACACGCAATCACGACCTTCCTCGATAGCGTGTGTAATACGCAATACCGAGTTTCACTAAACAACGATATGCTATTAAAATATTATTAAAACTAGCCGTTATGAATAGTAATAACCACTTTTTAAAATTCTGTAAATCTTATTTAAAATGAACTTCATTTTTGGATTCGGAGTATCGAATTTAGCCTAAGGTGAAATTTTGGTACATTTCGGATAACTTTCATATTCTGATGAATAGTGAAAATTACTAAATTATAATTAAAAAACAACTTTTTTAATCAAAATAAATAATAGTGATAAATTATTAATTGGAGTAGTTTTAAAGTATATTTAGAATATATTTTTACAATTTAATACAATGTTGGTCATTGGATGTAATTGCACATTTAAACCAGACATAAACAACTGTCAATCTTTTGATAGATATTGTTTCTTAAAAACACGCTATTTGTTTTAACAGCGGGATTTAATTATAAAATTAATTAATGAAACTTCTATGTTATGAATTTGGTAAAATAGACTTCATTTTTGAATTCGGAATATGAAATATAGCTTAGGATGAAATTTTGGCATTTTTCTGAAAACCTTCATTTTTTGGTGAATAGTGAAACTACTAAGTGGTAGTTAAAAAAACTGAATTTTTCATAAAACTTAATTTTACCGCTTCTGTGAATGGAATTTCAAAAATCTGAGAGACACGGTTGATGTCCGTAAGTAAAATGTGGTTCAATGAGATGAAAATAATTTTTGGTGAATAGTAACTTTTTACTTTTTTTACCGCGGTTAATAGTAAATAGGGTAACTAAGGGTAAATATGATATTAATATTACCCTAACACATGTACTAATTCTATTGGACAAGTGTAATTCGACCAAAAACAAACTTAGGAATAAAATATGTCCATTTAGGCCCACTTAGATAAGATTATGACATTTATTATTAATTTATTTAAAGAAAGGTTAAAATAGTTAAAATCAAAGTTTAATAAGTAAATCATTTTTAATATGGGGTTATATATAAGATATATTCGATTTTAAATATTCATTAGAAAGCTAAAAAGATTTCCTACATGATGGTATTTTATTTGTAATTTTTAGACATAAAATAATTTATTTTATTTATGACACAACGATGATGCAGTAATTATCTTATTAATGAAATATTGACATAATTGATGTTATAAACACCAAAATAAATGTAATTTGAGATTTTTTATGAATTCCACTAATTTTCTAGGTTACTATGATATATTAATGTTTATTTAATCAACTTGGTTTGAACATTTAATTCTGTTATGACTTTCACAAAAATCATATATCAAATAGTGTCAAAATTGACACAAAATAGTTTTTAAATCAAATATTATATTATTAATTGTTATTGTATTCCTAAAAATCTAAGGTTCGGCCAAATTACTTAGATAAGGATATATATATTGATAATAAACAATTTTGGGTTCTTTTGGCATGTTATTGTATGTTTATTAACCATATAGTGAAAGAAAACAAAAAGACATGGTAAAAGTTAAATTATTTAACTTAGAGTTAAATTTAATTGATAAGGTTAAAATAATATCCTAAACTTGTCTAAATTCTATTGGTTGATAGGATTTCGACCCCTCCCCACCTTATCTTAGAAATAAGACCCTTTGGAACCATTATAAACCGATTTTGACTTTAATATAAAAAATATTTTGAGATATTCCTAAGGTGCCCCTCTCCTCCCTTATAAAAGGACACCTCCTCCCCCTCCTCCTCACACCAATTTGAGCACTCAAGCTCGTCCAAACCCTGCAAAAATCCCTTCTCCACTTCCCTAGCAACATCCTAGAGGTTCTGGTCTTCCTCAAATACCAATTCTAGTGCCCTAAGAGGAGGTCTCAAAGAGGCACTTCAAAGAAGAGGTAATTACCGTTACCAATTCTTTCATCTTTATTTCTTCTTCCACTTCTTCTTCTTAGGTTGTTTCATTATGAAGTAATAACATAAGTATCACTCATATACTGATATGTTATTATATGTATGAAACAACCCTATTTCACCATCTATCCATCCTACGGAAAATGAAATCACCGCGCGTGCGTACGTACGGAATACCGTCTCCACGCCGTGGTGTAATCTATTTTCCACCACCACCTTACATGGATGGGTATAATGGTGTAAAGAATAACTATACATAGTTATTAAAACATCATATTGATTCTGATATATTTTATAATCCACTCCAATTCAATTCAATATTTATAGAAATGATATCATCGCTCGTGCGTACGTACGGACTACCGTCTCCACGACTCGATGAGATTCATTCTCCATTTTAACCATTTAAGAATGATTATAATGTATATATAAGAAATAATAATGAAATATATGACATTATAAAGCTACTGGATTTATGTATATATATACATATGTATGTCATCTACTTACTTCCATTTCAAGACAATAAGGAAAGAAAAACAGCGTTCATGCGTACGTACGGACTACCGTCTCCATGAACGGTGTTTTTCATTTTATTTATCTATCTATTATATATATATATATATACTGAATATATATGATATATAAATCATATTTTATATTCTAGAAGTATGTAAATCATGATATAAGTAATAATGATGTCAAGTACAACAAGTCAAAACACCTACGATAAATGAAACGATTTTACCCAAAACGCTTCTTTAACATGGAATTTACAAAAGAATGGGTAATATAATGTCATAAGTGAACCATATATGATATCATAACAATGAATATGATTCTGTAATAAGTCAATGACATTATTTAAATCATTATACAGGAGTTTCGGACATATACGAAGCAAATTGGACCTAAGGTAATGGAAATATCACAATCTCATTTTTATCCGAGATTGTTTATTCGTAAGTATTTACTGGGGTGTATTTTATCATCCACATCCATGATTCATCAATATTTAATATTATTTCCATCCACCTACAATTTTTTAAATCCATTTTTACCCTTCGGTGAGTTTTTAGTAATATGTATGAAAGGAATCTTTTGTCGTACGAGGTACTTTTTTGACTTTTCCAACAAAAGTATGAAGAATGTTTTTTTTAACTTATACGGCATGAATGGATTTTTAAAACATTATTTCCAAGAAGCTTCCTTTACAAGTTTTCAAGTTTATTTTTAATCAACTTCTTTTATTTTAAAGTTGTATGACATGTTATGAAAGGAAAAATGTTTTTGAAGAAGAAAGGATATTTTCCTCAAGAATGGAGTTCAAGTGTTTTATCAAAATTATTTTCCATCTAAGATAATAAAGGGTTCTATTTTTATCCCTATTATTACACTGATTTGATCATGTTGTGAATTCCTTTATCTTATATGAATTGATTTATGATGTCATGATGTTTCAAGAATCCCATTTTTGTTACATGTGTTATGCGATGATGTATGTTTTATGATTATGTGGCACACATAAGAAAGGATTCATTATAAGATGGGTGGGACCTATATCTCCATCCAATGCATTGGGTAAAGATTTTATATCTCATGAGATAGACAGGGCTAGAACGGTAGGTTATACCGGTTCAGTGAAACATGACTGAAACGAGGGTTACTCGATTCAGAAAGGGACTTTGTCCACTAAGATAGTCTTGGCAATGAGTCATGACTAACAAGAAATGATTTTCCATGATTATTTGTGCATGCCACAATGTTTCATGTTTCATGTTATGATTATGGTGATCTCATTTTTACTTCTATGATTTGTTCCATGTTAAGATATTATGATCTCTTTTGCAGGTTATGATTTTCAAAAAGATATGAAATGATTTTTATTTCTTTTGTATACCCTTACTGAGCATTTGAGATCACCCTTTTATGTTTTCTTTTCCCCAGGATATAAAGAAAGGTTTTAGGTAAAAAAAAAGGAAGATCGTTATGGGAGATTTTGAAGATCTTTCACCACGATTAGAAGATTATATTCCGAGTTTCCAAAGACACTAAACTATTACGGTCCTTGTGTGTGTGTTTTTGTTATGTACTAAGTATTCCGAAAAAGTAATGTAATATCCATGTACTTCAAGATACGGGTCTCTACAATTGGTATCAGAGGAAAGGTTTAGTCAACCTTTGGAAACTAGGATGTGAAAACGTTAGTGAGATCCCTAGAGATATTTCTAAGGTATGTCTACGGATGTCCCTAAGGATACGTATACGTATAGGATAGTCCTAGAACTATGGTAACGATCTTAGAATTAAACCTAAGATGTTAGATATTGAAGGTACTCCCCCTTTATTATGTTGTTTTCCCTAGCATGATTTTTGCCTCTCACACTATTCTTTTTGGGTTTTAGAAAATGGCTGGAAACAAGATGATTCACAATAATAGAGGATATGATGGACAATGGAATGATATTCTTCATAATGAAATGGGATTTGGAAGTCCAAACATCATTATTATGTCGAATCAACAATCTCATAATATGATCAATAAAGTAAAATTTGGTAAGTTTCCTGACTCGGCTAATAAGAGAAAGATGGAGTTTCATGATGATCATAGAGGAAAGAAAGTTCAATTTCCCCTATGTAATTCATGTGGGAAGAGGCATCAAGGAGAATGTTTCAAAGGAACTGGAAGATGCTTTGGGTGTGGAAAAGACGGACACAAAGCAAGTAAGTGCAAAGGAAAAGGTTCAGTTAACACCATGGATGAGGATAATGGTATTGCTACGACATCAACAATGGTTAAATGCTTTAAATGTGGAATGTACGAGCATTATGCAAACCAATGCCCTAAGGGAAAGTCTCATGAAGAGAATCAGTATGGTCGTATGGGAAGTATTTATGTTGATGATGATGAAGAAACTACAAATGATGTGTGAGATGAAAGAAATGTTGAAGCTCGATCAATGGTCTAAGAATGTAGTGGAATGATTACATGTTTATCATGTGTAATGTTGGAATAAGGAGACATCAAAGGATTGTTACACTGTTGTCTTTCCTTAAGTTTTGAAAGTGTATGATGAATGGTACCAGTAACCATGAAAGGTTATTCATATACTTTTAGAAAGTAGATGATAAGTGCATAATTAAAGGATAAGAAGATAATGAGATGTTTGATTGTATTCATGAGCTCGTGATTGATATAAGGACTAAGTGATATCATGGTTTTAGTATATAGAATTTTGAGGATTTTGGTATGTGGAAAGTGTTAACTTTTAACTGCATTCATGTTTTCACTAAGTTTCAATGGGTATTCAAGAGAGTACAAGATTAAGGCCTTTTAATGTTTGGAATGTGTCCAACAAGATATATCTTATGATATATGGGGATCAACGATGGTATTAAATCTCTGGTAATCGTTTTCACTATGTTATGAGAATGGACTGCAGTATTATGGATAGGACTAAAGATTGGAAAGGATTATGTTGGACATAAGTTTGTATTGTTTAAGGATAGAAGTTTTTTCGATATTATTTATGGGATGTTATAGTAATATAGTTTTAGAAAAAGGACAACCTACAGGACGGGCGACAGCCCATCGCTTCGGACAAGGCTGTGGGAATCAAACCCACAACCAAAGTGCGACTGGCCTTTATCGCCTACCACTGGCCTACAGGAAGTCCCTGTTTAGTAGAAACTAGTTTTATTATATTAAGCAGTATGATATATGAAGTATAAAATCCATTTTAGGAACCATATATGATTAATCTCACTATGGATCGACTTATGTATATAATTTTTGCTAACCTTTCGTAGATGGAATGACCCGTCATTCTATCACATGATCTGCTAACACTTCACGAATAACAAATTCAACTTCATTTATTTAAGGGATGAAGTGGAAATTGTTCAAGGCACGAACAACAGTGAGATTGAACCAAAATAAAGTACGTATTTATTCTAATTCAAATTTTCAACTTTAGGGAAATGATCTTGAAAACCAAAAATGTTGTCCTAGTGATCTTATACCTGATGAATCATATGGTACCTTATATCATCCCAAATCTATGGATTTGTGATTACTGGCTTTTCCATAGCAATGTTCTCTACCACTCTCCATCAGAACAAGATGGTTATATTTCTCTTCCATATCCATATTTTCACCTATGTGGAAACCCTGTGATTAGTTTATTTGGGTAATCGTTACATTTCATACTTTAGTTTTTAAAGCTAAGTTTTGGTATTCCTTTTTACGATGTGGGTTTCTATTAAAGAAACTTTCGAATAGTAAACTATTTATAACCCTAACGAATTTCGAGGGCGAAATTCATTTTAAGGGGGGTAGAATGTAACAGCCCGAGATTTTATGAAAAATATTCTTTTTAATTTTATTAATGTCTTGTGTTGTACGCTACACCAAAAGGAGCTTGCACAACACTCATCCTTGACTTACCTTGCATTACACGCAATCACGACCTTCCTCGATAGCGTGTGTAATACGCAATACCGAGTTTCACTAAACAACGATATGCTATTAAAATATTATTAAAACTAGCCGTTATGAATAGTAATAACCACTTTTTAAAATTCTGTAAATATTATTTAAAATGAACTTCATTTTTGGATTCGGAGTATCGAATTTAGCCTAAGGTGAAATTTTGGTACATTTCGGATAACTTTCATATTCTGATGAATAGTGAAAATTACTAAATTATAATTAAAAAACAACTTTTTTAATCGAAATAATTAATAGTGATAAATTATCAATTGGAGTAGTTTTAAAGTATATTTAGAATATATTTTTACAATTTAATACAATGTTGGTCATTGGATGTAATTGCACATTTAAACCAGACATAAACAACTGTCAATCTTTTGATAGATATTGTTTCTTAAAAACACGCTATTTGTTTTAACAGCGGGATTTAATTATAAAATTAATTAATGCAACTTCTATGTTATGAATTTGGTAAAATAGACTTCATTTTTGAATTCGGAATATGAAATATAGCTTAGGATGAAATTTTGGCATTTTTCTGAAAACCTTCATTTTTTGATGAATAGTGAAACTACTAAGTGGTAGTTAAAAAAACTGAATTTTTCATAAAACTTAATTTTACCGCTTCTGTGAATGGAATTTCAAAAATCCGAGAGACACGGTTGATGTCAGTAAGTAGAATTTGGTTCAATGAGATGAAAATAATTTTTGGTGAATAGTAACTTTTTACTTTTTTTTAACCGCGGTTAATAGTAAATAGGGTAACTAAGGGTAAATATGATATTAATATTACCCTAACACATGTCCTAATTCTATTGGAAAAGTGTAATTCGACCAAAAACGAACTTAGGAATAAAATATGACCATTTAGGCCCACTTGGATTAGATTAGGGCATTTATTATTAATTTATTTAAAGAAAGGTTAAAATAGTTAAAATCAAAGTTTAATAAGTAAATCATTTTTAATATGGGGTTATACATAAGATAAATTCGATTTTAAATATTCATTAGAAATATAAAAATATTTCCTACATTATGGTATTTTATTTGTAATTTTTAGACATAAAATAATTTATTTTATTTATGACACAACGATGATGCAGTAATTATCTTATTAATGAAATATTGACATAATTGATGTTATAAACACCAAAATAAATGTAATTTGAAATTTTTTATGAATTCCACTAATTTTTTAGGTTACTATGATATATTAATGTTGATTTAATCAACTTTTTTCGAACATTTAATTCTGTTATGACTTTCAAAAAAAATCATATATCAAATAGTGTCAAAATTGAAACAAAATAGTTTTTAAATCAAATATAATATTATTAATTGTTATTGTATTCCTAAAAATCTAAGGTTCGGCCAAATGACTTAGATAAGGATATATATATTAATAATAAACAATTTGGGGTTAGTTTGGCATGTTATAGTAAGTTTATTAACCATATAGTGAAAGAAAACAAAAAGACATGGTAAAAGTTAAATTATTTAACTTAGAGTTAAATTTAATTGATAAGGTTAAAATAATATCCTAAACTTGTCTAAATTCTATTGGTTGATAGGATTTCGACCCCTCCCCACCTTATCTTCGAAATAAGACCCTTTGGAACCATTATAAACCGATTTTGACTTTAATATAAAATAATATTTTGAGATATTCCTAAGGTGCCCCTCTCCTCCCTTATAAAAGGACACCTCCTCCCCCTCCTCCTCACACCAATTTGAGCACTCAAGCTCGTCCAACCCCTGCCAAAATCCCTTCTCCACTTCCCTAGAAACATCCTAGAGGTTCTGGTCTTCCTCAAAGACCAATTCTAGTGCCCTAAGAGGAGGTCTCAAAGAGGCACTTCAAAGAAGAGGTAATTACCGTTACCAATTCTTTCATCTTTATTTCTTCTTCCACTTCTTCTTCTTAGGTTGTTTCATTATGAAGTAATAACATCAGTATCACTCATATACTGATATGTTATTATAAGTATGAAACAACCCTATTTCACCATCTATCCATCCTACGGAAAAAGAAATCACCGCACGTGCGTACGTACGGAATACCGTCTCCACGCCGTGGTGTAATCTATTTTCCACCACCACCTTACATGGATGGGTATAATGGTGTAAAGAATAACTATACATAGTTATTAAAACATCATATTGATTCTGATATATTGTATAATCCACTCCAATTCAATTCAATATTTATAGAAATGATATCATCGCTCGTGCGTACGTACGGACTACCGTCTCCACGACGCGATGAGATTCATTCTCCATGTTAACCATTTAAGAATGATTATAATGTATATATAAGAAATAATAATGAAATATATGACATTATAAAGCTACTGGATTTATGTATATATATACATATGTATGTCATCTACTTACTTCCATTTCAAGACAATAAGGAAAGAAAAACAGCGTTCATGCGTACGTACGGACTACCGTCTCCATGAACGGTGTTTTTCATTTTATTTATCTATCTATTATATATATATATATATACTGAATATATATGATATATAAATCATGTTTTATATTCTGGAAGTAAGTAAATCATGATATAAGTAATAATGATGCCAAGAACAACAAGTCAAAACACCTACGATAAATGAAACGATTTTACCCAAAACGCTTCTTTAACATGGAATTTACAAAAGAACGGCTAATATAATGTCATAAGTGAACCATATATGATATCATAACAATGAATATGATTCTGTAATAATTCAATGACATTATTTAAATCATTATACAGGAGGTTCGGACACATACGAATCAAATTGGACCTAAGGTAAGGGAAATATCACAATCTCATTTTTATCCGAGATTGTTTATTCGTAAGTATTTACTGGGGTGTATTTTATCATCCACATCCATGTTTCATCAATATGTAATATTATTTCCATCCACCTACAATTGTTTAAATCCATTTTTACCCTTCGGTGAGTTTTTAGTAATATGTATGAAAGGAATCTTTTGTCGTACGAGGTACTTTTTTGACTTTTCCAACAAAAGTACGAAGAATGTTTTTTTAACTTATACGGCATGAATGGATTTTTAAAACATTATTTCCAAGAAGCTTCCTTTACAAGTTTTCAAGTTTATTTTTAATCAAATTCTTTTATTTTAAAGTTGTATGACATGTTATGAAAGGAAAAAGGTTTTTTAAGAAGAAAAGATATTTTCCTTAAGAATTGAGTTCAAGTGTTTTATCAAAATTATTTTCCATCTAAGATAATAATGGGTTCTATTTTTATCCCTATTATTACACTGATTTGATCATGTTGTGAATTCCTTTATCTTATATGAATTGATTTATGATGTCATGATGTTTCAAGAATCCCATTTTTGTTACATGTGTTATGCGATGATGTATGTTTTATGATTATGTGGCACACATAAGAAAGGATTCATTATAAGATGGGTGGGACATATATCTCCATCCAATGCATTGGGTAAAGATTTTATATCTCATGAGATAGACAGGGCTGGAACGGTAGGTTATACCGGTTCAGTGAAACAGGAATGAAACGAGGGTTACTCGATTCAGAAAGGGACATTGTCCACTAAGATAGTATTGGCAATGAGTCATGACTAACAAGAAATGATTTTCCATGATTATTTGTGCATGCCACAATGTTTCAAGTTTCATGTTATGATTATGGTGATCTCATTTTCACTTCTATGATTTGTTCCATGTTAAGATATTATGATCTCTTTTGCAGGTTATGATTTTCAAAAAGATATGAAATGATTTTTATTTCTTTTGTATACCCTTACTGAGCATTTGAGCTCACCCTTTTATGTTTTCTATTCCCCAGGATATAAAGAAAGGTTTTAGGTAAAAAAAAGGAAGATATTTATGGGAGATTTTGAAGATCTTTCACCACGATTAGAAGATTATATTCCGAGTTTCCAAAGACACTAAACTATTACGGTCCTTGTGTGTGTGTTTTTGTTATGTACTAAGTATTCCGCAAAAGTAATGTAATATCCATGTAAGTCAAGATACGGGTCTCTAAAAATTGAATATAATTATTGTACTAGAAACATTAAGAAATAATAAATCCTAAACAAATAAATTCTACTATGACATATGGTTGTACCATTCTACATTATTGAGGCATGTGATTACAAGTGGGGGAATATATATTAGCCCTTGATAGATATTTATAAATGGTAAATTTACCAAAATAACCACTATTAGAAAATTTAATACTTTTAATATATTATTAAAATACATCCCACATTTTGTGGGGAATTTCAAAATTTTTGATAATATAATAACTATGTTACAACATAAAGGGGTAATGTATTTGTTGAAAAAATAATTTGAGGATAATAATGTAAAGTTAATGAATAGGTTGATGACAATGATTAGAATCAGAATACTACAAAGTGAATAATTTTTTGAAATATATTTTGAATATTAAAATAATGGATTGGTTTGTGTACTCAAGTATAATGGAAATGTGATACCCTATGCCTCACAAATTAATATTAGACTGACTACATAACACATGATTTGGAGATATCTATATTGATTTAATCCTTAATGATTTTGAAGAACTATCTCAATGATGATAAGTGTGACATATATAAAAATCCTAAATAAAAAATTATATAATAAAAATTCAGGTTATAAAAATGAGTCATAGAATACGGTTAGTGTTAATCCTAGATAAAAAATCCTTTATTCACGACCATGCAAGAATTGTAAACATGATTACAGATTCTCTTATCAGTAAATAACATGCTATATTATCTATGAGGATGATTAATAAAGACCATAACATCATGGATATACATATTTTATATCATTAAATTATAAGCATTGTTTATCAATCATACATTAAAAATATTATTTCCCAACCATATATCTATGATAAAATTATTAACGAGTAAATGGGATATTTGGATGTCCCAAATATTTAGAATGTAGTAATAGAAAGGATGATTCATGTGTGACACGCCAATGATGATGGTGTGATTTGGTTTTTAACATGAAATATTTTGATATTTTCACATTAAATAAAGAAGGATAAATCTGATAATTATCATAGATAATATTTTTATATCAATCCCAATGTTCCAAGATGTACTATTATATTTTAGCTATCTTCTGGTGTTCCACACATGATTTTTATTTTTTTATCCATTTTCCCAATTTATTTGGGGATCATGGTAATTATCTTGAGATCTATGTGAGATTAAGTTTAAATATTTATGTGTTATTTGTCAATTTTTACCCTGTAGTTGACCAATATTCATCTAATATGTAATAGAGAAAATTTCATATTTTTGGGATGGCAGTGGCTTGCACATGGTTGGTGAAATGTTCTCTAAACTATGTGGTTGAACTCAGGTAAAAAAACAGATGGTGTTGGTTTCTGATAGAAGATACCACTTGTTTTGTTCATGGTAGGCCATGCCATACGAGATGTTAATGAGGTAGGTTTTGTCTTGGAATGTTTCAACCACACATTGCCTGTATGGTTTTGTAAATTGTGGATCCAAACCAATAGAGTTTCCTAGATATATAAATTCAATAAATTAAATCATTTCCCTATAAGTATTTTACACTAAAACACCTCTTTTCCCATATCCAGGTTATTGTAATTTATATTAATCCCCTCCCTTTCTCCCAATGACTAACATTTTATCCCAAGGTGTGGATCAATTTTTTCTTCAAAACATTTGAATGATATGTCAAGGTATTTACTATTATCTCTTATCCCACTATATATATCTTATAATTTGTATTGATTATTATCCACATATAGTGATTGAGTCCTAGGGTTTGGATTTACTTATATTTTTGTGGGTGTTTTTATTGGTTTCTCCTAGATATTTATGACTTCTCGAGCCCTTAAAGTGTTTTTTTGAGTGTGTGTTGTTGATGTTCCATGCTATTTTTGGCTTTTTTTTCATGCACATTGCTTTTAAATTTATGAATTGTTGATTTCATTATTATTTACCATTCTTTATATGTCAAATATTTATCTTTCATCCTTGAATAAATTATTCAGTTTTCAAATTAATGATTTATAGATTTTTTGTGATAAAATGCATGTATTTATTAAAATAGTTCACACCAAGTGTTTGAAAAAATGGCTGGTTAGTTTTCTCATGTATTATTTGATATTTAAATCAGGTTCTGGAAATGTAAATGGATATTTTTATATTAACTGTTGGGTTAGTTTCCTTTAATTGGTTTTAATGTGTTTTGGGATTTAAATTAATGTGTATTTCATTCAAAATGTTGTTTGGAATGTGTTTTGGATTTCTATTCCCTTGAAATTTTTTTAAATAAATGTTTTTTAATAAAATTTATTTGGGAAAACATTTTTGGGATTTTTTTCATTGTTGATTTCAAATGGAAAAAGATTGTTTCCTTATTTTAGAGTGTGTACATGGTTCTTTTAATATTTTGTTGAAAATGATTATAGGCCTATTTGGACATTTTGGGGAAATAATAAAATATTTTATTATGAAAAACTACATTGACTAATTCTAATACCATGTCTTTGTCTAATGGTTGGAATTCCATTTCATTTTTAATACTTTTGGTCCATTTTGAAAATTGTAGATCCTAGAAACTGGCTCCTTGATATCTAATTGTTTTATAGAATGTAATAAATCCCTAGGATGAATTAGGTGATTATTGTTGTTGAATTATTATATTATATGTATGGGATTGGAATATCTATCAACATTATCTGGATCAAACAGTTTTACATGAGTTATGAGAAATTTCCATAGTGAAGGAATTTTTATAAGAACAATTTCTTCATTTTTTTGTTATGAAATATATTATTTCCCATTGTAGGTTGATATATTATTTCTATTGTAATGTTATTTTCCCCAAGATCATTATTGAGTTTGGGTGGCTAGTAATAGTTAGGGAATATTTTATTCCCTCTTGTAAAGAATACTTTTGATGATCGGTCTCATGTATTAGTATGATATGGTTGATTCTTGATTTCCTTTGTTTACGCATATCTATCATCACATAACATCATGTAGTGATGATTGAGATATGTGGTTACTATTACATTTTTATATTCATTTACCATGTTGTATGATTTATTTTCTTTCATTTTGAGTAATATTTCCCCATTATATGAGTGATTAAATTTTCTCATGATTTTTTGAAAAAATGTTTTAGAAAATTCTCACACCCTATTGAGACATTATATATGAAATGACACACTTCGCCTATAAAATGCATAATATTTGTCCCCAGTAATATGTTATTATTTTTTTATTAAGAAGAGAATTATATTATATTTAATTTTCATATAAAAATATGTATAATTTCATAATTTAATATATGGTATTTCACTCTTGATGTTGATGTTTCTCTTTTTTTTAAAAATTACATTAGGAATAGATTTTTTTCACACCTCTATTGTGTTTTAATACTAATTTATATAGATTTTTCATTTTTTAATTTTTTTTCCATGTATCATCATGGTTTCCATATTAATAAGAGATAGTTGAACCTAGAATTAGAGAGTGACCTTTGTGTTCACATGGTGGTGTCATGTTTTCAGGTTCTAAGATGGGATTTTTCGTATAGTATTTTTTATCATCATGATTTTTGTAAAGGATTGACAGTTTGGATTTTTATATTTGGTGTTTAATTATATAATTTATGATGTTTTGTTTATTTGATTATATAATTTAAATCATTCCATTTGATTATTCTATTATTTCCCAATACGAGTTTCCAGCACATGGGGTCATCAATGCCCCTTGGGCCTTGTTGAGGATCGACCCAAGCTACCTATTTGGGCTAATCATATGTATGTTTGTGAAAAAATAATATCATATGAAGTCATCTTTTGGAGACCTTTCATTTCAGAGCATAATATGTTACATGGGTTTTCAATATAGATGGAGTAGGACATTCATGACTTGAAATGTATGAACAGAAAGAAATATAGAACCATTTACCATTCTAATCCATGATTTTCCATAGGTTTTTTTTTGTTGTGTTCACATTATTCATGTTGTAAATTAGGAATTTTGGATACAATAATGGATATGGGCTAGAGGTCTCAGTGAGATCACATGGTCTGGAAATAAATGTGGACCCGAGGACATAGACCTTTAATAATCTTTATGGTGATTATATGTTTGAAATATGGAAACCAACCACTTCAATAGGTTACATATTGAAAGTAGTTTCCCTTATGATTTTTTTAGTCCTATTTTATTCTTTTTTGTAAAAATTATTATGGAAATTATAAATGTATATTTGAAAATGAAATTATTGCATTTTCAGAAAATAAAAAATGATTCATTGGTTTTATTATAAAGGCAGAATGAGAAATTGGATTTGGAAAATTATATTGATGGAATGTAATTTGTAGTGTTTTTGAAAAACGTTTTATATGTAATGATACTTATTTTATATAGAATTCATGGGTATTTATTTTTGATAAATAGATATTAGCAAATAATGTAGAATAAAAATATGATTTTTTATATGGTATTTAGAGAGTTTTGAAAAATTATTATGTATTTTTAAAAAGATAATGGAATGAAAATATAAACATGTTTGTTCGATGTTTTGTTTTCAAAATGAATTGATTTTTCAAGGCATCAATATTCTATTTGGTTCTCACATAAATGCTTATATATGGAAAAGTGAATGAAAACTCAATGTGTTATGGTTAATGTGTTCTTACTATGTTAAGGAAATGAACATGTTGATAGGACTGTAAGGAATACCATTGGTAAGTGTGAATCCTACCTTGTATTTTTATTAAAAAATGTTTTCAAGTTGAATATTTTTATTTTTTTCAAAATATAATTATTGGGATTCTTATTTTATTTTGTTAGAGAATTTTTCTTCTATGGTGTTTGATATTGATACCATTTTGTGATGATTTCATTTTGATATAAATGATGCGATTCCTGTTTTGCAGAGGTTACCTAATACTGTTTTGATGGATATTCATGTTGTGGATTCATGTATTTATCCATTTCTATGATTTCCACACGATCAAACTGAGTATTTTGTCCACGAGTTTCTGTAGTTGTGTCCAAATTTCTTTTATGGTCATGCTGATCTTCTATAATGGGATGAGTGGAGGCATAAAATTAAATGTATCTTTGATTTCCTTTAATTTCACAATTAATTAAATTTTATACCTTATATATTTATGGTTGAGGGTTCTACTAGGATATGATTGATATACGTGTCTCTAAAAAAGCCATGATGATTTCACATGGGAATTCATAGAGGTTTTGTAAATCTATCTATATTGTTCAATGAATTAAAAGGATAAAAAGTGAATATAAATGTTTTTCTTGTATGTAGGTGGATGGATCGGTGTTGGAGTACTTCTGTTGGTTTTGAACCTAGTTCCTTACATTCCAAAATATGTTGTGAATGATTCCATGACGGATTCATGTTTTGATTATGGAATTAGTTAAGATGTTCAGTCAAATATTCCAGAGTTCAATATAACTATGTTTTACAATGTGGTGAATAAATATATGCATTATGATGTTATGTTATATGAAGATATTGATACAGTCTCCCTTCCTATTATCCTCAAGAGTGTTGATGGGAGATTTAGTAAGGATGTTGGGAAGCGACAAGAAGTTTTTGGTGCTTGTCTTGGAATCAAAAGGCATCAAAATCATTCATCAATTCTTCTAAGAATGATATGTTGGTGTTTTATCATTTTGTAAAGTGTAGTCACAGGATGCCATAGTTTCCCTGATCATGAATAACCTACCATGATTTTAGTCACATTTGTCACTTGCAGTAATTTTTCAGGGTGTTCTAAGAAGATTCATGACCCAAATTCATAGTTTTTAAGTGTTATTGGGGAGTTGTTTAATTATTCATTATATTAAGTAACCTTCCCATTGTAAGGATTATTTTCTAGTGGTTTTTCTAGTGCAAATATATTTTGACATATTAGTGAATTTTGTTAGTTTTTTAATGAGATATTTTATTAATGTTGGGTTGTCCTTTTTGAAATTCTCATCATTATTTTAATATAACAAAATTTTTTATGTTTATTGTTCATGTTATCAACTCATTACTATGTAAAAGTAGATGTTTAAAATATTATAATTCCATTAATAGGACTGAACATGAAGTTTTTAGATAGAAAGGATTCCATAAAGAGTGTATGGATATTTTTCTCAATTATATTCATCTCTATTCATGAGTGGGGAAGATAAATAATTTTGTTTAATTATTCCAAATAAAGTTTTTAGGATACCATGGAACATTTTTATATCACTTATATGGGGAAATCCCTATGATGGATTGTGTTAAATTTCTTATTAGTCAGTTCCAGTTATTTTTTCATGGTGGGGTGAAAAATGTGAGACTTATTGAGTTTTCTCATATATAATGTTGGGTGATAGTACATTATGAATAGTGGGGAGTTTGTTCATTCCACCATAATATAATATTTTTATTCATTTTGATTTCGGTGATTGATGTGAATCATCATACAAGTACCAATGGTCAGTTTATAGGAATTGTTGTAGAGATTATCTTCATGTCCTCATTCATTTATTAGAAAATAGTCCCTATTTGTTGTTCTATTTAGAGAGATATAAATGTTTTTCGTTCGGTAGTCTATTAGATGAGATTCAATCATGTTCTTGGATTTTTTTAATAGAGATTCCATAATCATTGTTCAATCAATAGAAAATTTATTAGGATTTCCAAGGATGGAAATAATTAATGGTCGGGATAATTTTGACACCCGATTTTTCATTATCATGCTCCATCTTAGTTTGTTTAGAGATCCCATTATTTATTTAGAGATCCATGTTTGATTGTTGATAAATTTTTTATTATTTAATTTTAATTTTTATTATGTGGTTGATCTTAGGTCATTCTCTATTTCAAGGAGAAATGTTTTGATTTTTGGGATCAAAGTCGCAAGGTCATGGATGGTGCATAGATTAGTAAACAATAGGGCCCAACCAATGGGACAATGTTAGAGAGATTGGATTCTGAAATTTTATACCTCTAGGATTTCACACAATAGGTCAAACCATGTGGGTTAATCATGAAATATATCTTATCTTTGTAAGTGGCTACTACATAATTGGTGTACGATTTGGTAACCGATGTGTACATATATTATGAGTTCCCCATATATAAAAATTAATGAAATTTAACCTTTTATATCTCCTGATTTTAGACACGAAACACACCATAACCTCTAGTAGTATTCATGAAAAATAGAGTTCCCGACTCTTTGTATCTATGTATCTCCACCTCTCCCATGGTGTGGATATATGTTTTATAATTAATCCAGGGGATATTTATCAATGTATTTTCACTCCTTCATCTCCCTCTTCCACTATATTTAAATTTATATATAGTCCCTTCCACCTATAGTCATGCTGACTATGTGTCTTTATTCCCTATTATTGATATTGTGGTTTTTATTTACGATTTCTCTTGGAACATCATGACTTCTAAAAGCTTTATGTGTTGGTTTTAAGTGTTTGTTGTTGAAACACCAAGTGTTTGAGGTAGGTTCCCCATGAAGATTATTCTTGAATTTTAGAATAGTTGATTTTATTATTTTTACTCCTCCCTTAATTATGAATTTTTTTTCCTCTTTTAAATTATTTACTAAAAATTAATGGTTTATATATATTTTTACAAATGACATATTTTTAACATAAAGGCGCATACCAAGTCATTGATAAACTATCATGTTAGTTTTACAAGTAGTTTATGGATTTTAGAAAATCATTTATGACACTAAATTAATTTTTTCTATTTGAAATGATGATTTGGGGTTCGTTGAATCTATTACCTACGATTTTTTATTAAAAAAATGATTATTGGGTTCAAAATAAGGATTGTAATGTGTGGTCGATTAGTGGACCATTTGAAAGTAAGATAAAATTGAATTTTGGATTAAAATAAAAATTTCAATACATTTAATTTATGGTTTTCAATATGTCCTTGGAATGGAGATATGTTATTTTAAATTTTTTAATGAAATGTTCTTGGATTTTTTAGAGGGATGTATTTTTCGAATATTCATAAATGAGGATTTGTAAATTTTAATGAAATACTGAATGATTCTATTAAAGAAAACCACTATTGGGTTATTATCATGCCTTTTTTTATGTCTAATGGATTTTATTTACATAATGTGGAATCCATGTGATCCATTTAGATAATTGGATATCCTCAGCATAGACTCCCTGACATAAATTTTTTCTATGAAATGAGATTGATTCTGGGGGTTACTTAGAAGATGTCTATTTATTGAATTATTATATTATTTGTATGTGATTGGATGACTGGTTAGAATAATTTTTCATACCCTCTTTTACAAGAGACATGGGAACCTACCATAGTGGCATAATTTTATAAGAATTAATGCTACCCTGGATAGATTACACACAAGATGGTGGACATTAATAGTATGATATATTAGGTGTATCCTTATTGTATATTATACTCTACATTTCCTGAGTCAGGGTGGTCAGGAGTATTTAAGATGCTTCTGATTTCATTATTCGAGGCATGCTCCAGGGGTTGGGTCTCATGTATTTTCATGTTTATAATCTTTATTGATATCATTGGTACTCCTATTCTTATTAGAACATATATTGTTGTAGTGGTGAAAACGATACTTGGTCATAGTTTCATGTTTATGTATATTTCCCTTATTTGTATGTTTATTGATCACACGATGAAAAATGTGGTCCCTTTATAGATGTGATAAAATAATCCGAATTATTTTTTGATTTTTTTTGAAATATCTCACACCTATTCCCCCTAGTAAATTATGTGTCACCGTTATTATTTTAAATTCATATGACTCCTCTTTGATAATAATGTGTGTATTTCAGTAGAAAAAAGGGAAATTGATCTTATTTTATTTTCATATAATAATTTGTATATAAGATTAATTTTAAATATTGTATTAAAAGCATGATTTTAATTTTTATATTATTTTAAGGGAATTGCATTGAAAATACATTTTATCGGGATTTCCAACCGAGTTTTAATAATCATACCTGTGCTTTTATATTGTTTTTCATTTGTGTTTCTAGTATAAAATTATTTTCTATTTTCAAGGGATTTGGGTGTGCTATCATATTAGATAGTTACCTATGGGGTCACATTTTAGTTTCATATTTTTAGGTGCCTGCTAGGAGTTCTTTGTAGTGTTTTTTATCTTACTATTCTATGTATATGATGTTTAGTTTCTATTTAAATAAATCGTATGGATTTAATAATTTAAACTTATTAGTTTATTTATTTATATTGGTTGAAATAATTATATGTGGTTATTTTGATGATTACCAATACTATTTGAAGCCCATGGGGATTGGGAATGACCTTTGATCAATGTCACAGATCGACTCTTACGATCGGTTTGGGGTTGAGCTGAGATAGATCTTGAAATAGTGGGTCAAAATGAATAAGGCCATTGTGGAGATTATCTAATGAATATAGATTATCATTAATATAATTAATAGAGAAATATGTGCAAGGGAACGATTAAAAAATTTATATAACCATAAGGAAATTTTTGAACATGTTTGTGGCCTTTCTTACTAGTATCAAATATGTATAAAAATAAAACCATGTGATATTGGTTTCTAGGAGTCGACTAGAAAAAAATCACACATAATCATGGATTGAGATGATTAATCCCTTTTAATACAATTCATTATATATGTGATGGATGTGGTGTTGCAATATTTAGTTCCACTTTCTACACTATCTGATCACCATCTAGTGTTCAAATATAAATTATCATAAAGTGCTCAACATAATGTGAATACTGAATAAATTTTCATCACACTTTATCAGCGAGAAACTTATTTTTAATTTTAATGTGATATATAGAAACTCAATTATATTTTTATATAATTTTCAATGAAATTAAATTTTTTTATGGTATCAACATCACTATTTAGAAAAGTTCTCATACAAAAAAAGACTTCTAAATATATACTTACATGAATCCATATAATGATCTGTATATATAGTGGTGTAGAACCCTAAAATTTTGTGACTCATTTGGTGAATAAATTATAGATTGAACTAATTTTAAATATTATATTACCTAGAATGATAACCCCCTGATCAATTTTAAAATTTACAGTGTATTTCAAAAATTATCTATTAAAACAAATATAAAATGTATTAGAATATTGAATATGGTGGCAACATATTCGGTCAAATATTAACATGGAAGAGATTCACGAGGATGAGAATTAATGGAATTATTAGCACAAGGTAGATTATTTAATTTTATATCATTGATCGTATTGGGTAAGATGACTATCAGGTTGATCATCAACTAAATATTGACTGAGATCAGGATTTCAACCATGTATCTTTCATTAGAAAGTAAATAAATGACCCATCACATGAACTGTGTATGGAGTTTCTATAACTAGAGTATTACCTTTCATAATAAGTGCATGTGGTGAAAATAACAGAATATAGAAACAATGATCAATGTAATAATTCAACTCACCATGTCCAAGTTCCTTGATGGAACCATAATTATGAAACAGAAAGAAGGGTACTAGATAAAAAATCTATATTAATGTATCACTACATATTATCCACCATGAATATTATTTAAAATTTTGGGGATGATATTTATGAATTATGAATAATATAATAATACAGATATATTAAATTATGATTGTTTCAAAAATAATTTTGTGTTATATTATATTATATAAATATTATTTTCACAACAATCATATTTAGACTAAAAAAATAATTACGTACAAATGATCACTGAATTAGTGATATGATAATCTAATGTAAGTGAAAAAAACAATTTTAAATAAATATAAAATAGTTAATATAAACAGCAAAATTATGGATCAGCAAAATATTACAGAATAATTTTCCCCAGTACATACACTATAGAAATGAAACAAAATATTAATAAATCAATCTACATAGATGAAATTGATAATATATAAAATTGGTATAATTTTTTGCTAATATTTTAAAAAATATAGAATAATTATTTATATAAGTTAAAATAAATTACATATTAGTAATTTATCAATTTTAATATTCATATAACCATTGGGAAAATTAATGTGACCCTTTTGGATAGTATCTTGGTGGTTGGAAAATCAATTAATGATAAGAATAATTAATTTTGAAAATTTTAATATCTATCACTAGTAAATTAACTATATATAAAAATACTTATTCTGGAAAATCATTATCATTTTTAAAAAATATCAATATTAATATCTTCCCTTTTATAATAAACTATACTATAATTTATTTTTTAAAAAAGAATAAATTTTTATTAAAAAAAATTACGAACTAAATATATTTCAAAAATTTATTATCATATTTGAAATCATCACCTTAAAATTTTACAAGGGTAATTTTTTGTTAACTTTTTTAAACATATAAATTTTCAATAGGTTAGTAAAAAATTAGTTTTTTCAATGACTCCTACATCTTAAATTACATTAACTTTGCTATAATAGTGACCTAAAAAGTTGTATGTAATTTCAAAAGGGAAAAATATATTTATTTTCATAAATGAATTATTATAATTTAATAAACTTAATTTATTAACATAAAACTCATTTTCCAAAACCATTAGTTCAAAGTGATTCTTGTAAATAAAAATATCCATTTTTCCCACATTTATGAAAAATGGAAAAATTAAATTGGATATATAAATGTGTTTAATATCCTAAATACAATCTATAACATTTTTATGTTGTGTATATTATAAATTATTTTATATTATAAAAATTTTAATTTTTATAAAATTTTATTGATTGTATTTATCTAAAAATACCCCCTTTTTAAGTGTAAATAACCCCTCTCTCAACATGGAAAAGACACTCATCCCACACACTCATAATAAAATGATATTCCCAAATAATCCCCCTCATATCCCTTATAATAATTATAGACGTTATTCAACAGAATATTTGAAACATAATGTCAGGTCATATTTTATACAGGAGAAGCTACTCCATAGAAATAGTATGTTTCTATCAACCCTTATTAATTTTTCATATTCTATTCCTTTCTTCTATATTTCAAAACAAAAAACCATATTAACTTATTTAGGATCAATTTGGACATTATATTAATTATTTGAACATACTGAACATTCAATATTTATTTCATATATAAATTTCAAACATCCATATACCACTCATTCGAAAATATACATTCAACGGTCAGTTGGTAAAAAAAGAGGACATAGAAATAAATTTATCTAAAAATTACATGGTTGATAACAAAATATATTTATGATAGGTTAATTTATAAAAATATTTTTTTATTATGAAATCAAGAATATCAAGGTATAAATTTCCATTAAAACAAATAAATACAGAATTATAAAATTTTAAATCCTAATGAGAACATGATATCAAAAACAATATACATTTATAAAATAGTCTTTTAAATTATAAAAAAAGGAAAATAGTATAATATATAAAAATAATTCACTTATGTAGATAATATTTTAATAATCCTATTTTTTAAATTCACGTGATGGAAAAAATAGCATAGTATATATGTAATTGAGATTCTCAATCTCAACTACATTAAAATATTTATCATCATTTAATATATATTTTAGTATTTTTATTCTATTAGTTATTCTTATATATCCATCTAATAATCCAAAATTTTCATTTGGGGATTTAAACATTACAATTTTAATTTGCAAGCCTAATGCCATTATTTTTTAAAAAATTCTTTTCTTCCAAAAAAATCTATTACTCTTCTTATGTTATTTCTTATTTACAAAAAAAAATATTTTCATGACACATATATATTAACTATATCATTTTGAAATCCCTAATAAATTTTTTTATATATTCTTATTGAAATCGTTATGATTCTATATCCTCTATGTGGGTTATCTCATTACAATGATTTTTATACATTCTATGTGGTATGTCTTTTTATATATATATTATGATGTATGGAGTGGTCCTAGAATTATATATTCCTCCCATTAAATGGATAATTGAATCATTATTATCTAATAATGTGTATTATTACATTACATGATACATTATTAATTCAAAATTACGATGTTATGATTATACACATATAATTTGTATTAACATGATTCTATATTTGTTCAAATATATTTTTGGGTTTTGGAAACTAATTTAGGATTTTTTATTTTTATAAATCACCTCATTTCAGGGATTTATAAAATATTTCCCACATTATGATTATGAAGATCTTTTTAATATTATTCAATTGTATTTCTTATGCTTGAAGATGTATTATTGATTCATGTCTCTAATTTCCAATATGATATACTTCCCCTTATAAGGATTTTATCTGACCACATTTTTTGATGTATATCCAAAAGAGAATTCATGTACTAAGAATAATGTGTATAATTTAATTGGGATAAGAAATATATAGTTTAATAATTCTTATGATCAAATATATATATTTTATGTATGTTCACAATTTTCCAAATATCAAAATCCCATAGATATATAATTGTATTTATATGATGTTTTTATCCTAAAAATTATGTAATATTCATCTAAAATAAATTTAATTCAACTTAAATTTTAAATATTAAAAAAAAATTTGGATCCACACATCATTTATATAATCCATACCCAATGTGTTAATAATCCTTACTAATGTACCAAGATACATTTTAATTAGGGGGTGAGTAAAAACATATAAGGCATTAAAAAATGAAAACCAAACTCATTCCACTTTGAATAACATGTCATAGCAATATATACTAAAATAGTAAATAAATTATCCCAAAATTTATATTGATCCCATAAACAATTTATAAAGGAATGTTATAAACTTTTAATACCATATCATGTTATTTATCAAAACCATATAATTTTTCCCACAAAAAAAATTCATTAATAGGATACAATAAATACTTGTGAGATGGAATTTATTGATCGAACAATTAGTTACCAAATGATCAATATTGGGTTCATAAGTAAAAAACACAATTTCGATGGTGTCATTTTTATGAATGAACTCATATCAAACATGTATTCAAAAAACATTCCAAAAAAATCACATGAAATGTACCAAAAAATATAATTAAACAATTTAATAAAATAACATCATTGTAGAATGCAGTTTCATAAATTTAATACATTTATTATAACATCATAACCAAATAGGTGTTCCCCAAAATCCATCCAATATCCCCAATTTCCATACCACAAATATAAATGAATTTCCATAATGAATCACATAATGTTTTTTCAATAATTCCATGAATGATATATAATAAAAAATAATCCTTCAGCTTCCATTTCATGTGAAGACGAGAGGGAGGCCATCTACCACACAACAGTTTGGGAAAATAAATTACTGCACTAAATTTCTCATGTTATTTCTATGAATATTGTTTAAAATAATATATAGAAACATTATAAAAAAATATTAACATAGAACACAATAGATCCATCCACCATGATTTATATCTATGTGTTTGACAAATAGGTATGGGAAAAAAATAATAAGAAAAAGAATATAGATAAATATAATAATAATGGTGATGAAGAATTTGGTTACAACGAATCATGACCTATAAAAAACATTTATTCAACTATGTATCACATTTGGATTAAAGGGGGTCCAATAATAGGGGTAGGGATAAGTAGTGGTTTTAGTAATTTTTTTATTATGGGATAAATGGTATTATCTAGACTTAATTAAAATTAGAAAATCATTCTTAGGGATACCAAAGATATTCATTATTGTAATGCCTACTAATTTAGAAAACCATACACCAGAAATAATTTCATGTAATCTCAATCCATCTCATCTCTTAGTTGGATTACATATTTTAAAAAATAATCATCCAACCATTTTTTCCAATTGTTTCAAGAAACATGGTCTTTGTATGGTACACGCATGTTTTTACCCAACCAGGATTTAATTGTGTACCTATCAAGTTCCAACTCTCTTGCATTTCATAGCATGTTAGAACTTGTGCATGATTTTTTATAACCATTCAGAAACATTGCACTTCTATTAAAGAAATAAATGAATTACAAAACTCTTGATGGCCTCTAATAATTAATCTCTAACATTATATATGTTAAAAATACTTTAATAGAGGGTTATGTACCAGAAATCTTGCATACCACACAAATCTATTCTCTTTTTTGGTAGAAAATTAAACTTCACCATATCTATATTTTCATTAAAATTAATTACAGTTTATTTTTAATATTTTCAAATAATTTATTAAAATTAATTTTAACCATTTTTTATTTTATTAATGTTTTTTAGTTTGTTATTCATCTTCTAGAAAATTAACATTTTAAAATTCTTATTATAATTTGATAGGAATTTTTGTTTTATCGTACTCATCATGAAAATAACCTTAATTTTATTATGATTAATCAATACATTGAATATTAGTTTACATGATTCAATTTTCATATAAATGATACTTTTTCTTATACTAATCTTGAAATATATAGTTTTTAAAGTCATTTTAATAAATGGAATTTTATTTTCGTCAATAATTTATAAAATGAAACAATTAATGTATTTTTATTCATAAATGAAATATAATATAACAAAATTTAATGATTCCATAGTTAATATTTATTTGCACAGTTTAAAATAAGTGTGACTATGGAATATATTTTAATTAATGTTTTATAATAATTTTTGTTTTTATTATAATTACATTAAAATAATAAATTTTATTTGTTATCATTTCACATTGTATTTCAGTTAAATATCAATATTTAGTATATCATATATAATATTATTCCCAAAAATAGATAACATTTTTAAATACGGTTTTTAACAATGAATGATATTTTATTAAAATTATAAATAGAGATAGATAAATATATTTTACATAGGATGGATGGTTTTTTAAAAATTATATTATTAATGAATTAAATTTTTTATTCAATATATTATTATAGCATAAGTCATGACATGATATGTGGGTCCAGATTATAGATATACCCATTATTTTTTGAAAGTCTCATGAGATGAATGAGTTAGATAAACTTTTACAAATGGTTATAGTATATACATAACCATTAAATAATCCTACTTATCAAATATTATTTATGATTTATATATCATGATGAATAATATTATGACATCCTATTTTAATTATATGCATAATTTAGACTTTTTATATTATTATCCATGGCATTTTTGAACTGATGTTATTAATTGATTCCTCATTTAGTTGTTAATGATTAAATGGAATGCTTTTTTATATAAATACCTTTCCATAGTGATAATACATTGTCTATTAGGTATAGTCAATATATTGATAAAATTTATTTCTATTAAACATATATACATTGACATATTGGTTATAGCCTTTTAATTATTGAAATATTTCATTTTATGAAACACATATTATGAATCTGATCGCGCCCTTATTGTGTCTCCATTATATAAAATATAACGAAGTATTCTATCAATGAGTTCAAAGACGGAGAATTATTTATTTTCACTTTGTTATACAACATGTCTCATAATTTAATATGGCACTCAATTATACATCAATTATACGAAGACTAATATTATATTTGGTTAATCATGATTTGATAAACTTTATCTTAAGATAGTATAGAATAGTGACAAATATCATTGACTTATAGGATTGCGGTTTATATAGATTGTATCAAAGTATTATAGTTGAAAATTTTGAACAAGATTTCATATTGTTTTTAGTAGAGACCATATTATAATTATATACATTGAGGAAAATAATTGATTAATTTCCTAATGTCATGGTATAAAAAAATATGTGGCTATTCCATAAAAAACCATTATTGAAATAAAATGTGCAAATGGTTATAGATTACCAATTCTTATGGGTAATAACATAGAAATTAAAACATTAAGATTTTAGTTAATCATCGCATTGTTTATGGAATTGGGACATACTGACTGCCTATATTTAAACCAATGGAGGATATCATTATGGTAAATCACATTTAATTTATCAACAAACACAATATCATTTAATATACAAGGAAAATAAAAGTTTAATATTTTGACAACAAATAAACTATAGTATAGTTTCCCATTATGATTAGAGTTTCTCCCAATATGTTTTCCTGTATTAGTAAATTGATGAAACATTATGGAATTATGAAAAAACATAATATTATGGTAAAAGTAGTTATTTTATAAACCCAAAAGGGATAGTGAAAAATTCAAATGATATGATAATTATAACAGACAACTTATAACAATATATGACTAATAATATGTACCATAATCATATCACAAATAACCAAAGAAAACATGAATGGATTACATTAAGAGATATAGTTGTGGAGACCATGGAAGGTTAATGTCACCATTTCCATTATTTCAGAAATTTCGAATGAATAAACAAATATACTATCTTAAATAAGAATGAAAATGTATTTTTTTATAGAATATAAATTAATAGACTAAGGAATTGTGGAGGAAAATAAGGTTTGTCAATGTAGAAAAATAAACATCATCCAAGAGATTGATTTATAAATTTATGTCTATAATGCGGGGATCATTGTAATTATATGAGTCAAGTACATATATTATATGTTATCATCAAGATAGATAAAGGACCTATATTGGAGGTAAAAATTTCATTATATATCTATTTAGTTTCATGAATTATATTGTATAAATATTTTAAGTAATGATATTTTGCATATTGTGAATGTGAAACATCAGAGGGTTTTCATAATTTTTTTTGTATAACACACGTCATTATATAATATTATCTCAATAATTATATATATAATAACTTGTTATTATTTTAATATTGATTAGGATTTCAATGTATTACAAACAATTTTTTGAGTATTTATGCCCACTGATATTTGTGACAGAAAATAAATATTGGGAGATATTTTCTCTATTTGAGGCTAATATAGGTTGAATTCTATTAAGTTTTTGTGAATTTATTGTATGTGGGATTAGATAAACTTATATCTTAAAACCATTTATCCTGTTGAGGTTAAATATGTGATTTTTTAATTTATTGAGTTATATTAAAATATTGGTTTATTGTTGAATTTTTTATATTAAAATATTCGTATTCATTTTTATAATATTATATTAAATTGGGAAATTAATTTTTTTTAATAATTATTCGATGCATAAAATCTTGTTATTTTGTAGATTATATGATCCACATGTTTTCATGTTTTGTTCATTTGGGATAAAAATGTTGATATTAGATATTCATTTTGTAGAGTTAGAGTTAAATGTGAAATTGATTGAAAAAATCTTAAGGATAAAATAAATATTCTATAATAAAATGATATTAATTTCATATATATAAATACGAAAATATATTATAATATATTGTGTCAACATTAATAAAATTAAATTGAAAAAATATTGTCATATAACATTCAAATTCGTTAAATTTATGGTTATATAACTCATCAGATAATTTTTTTGTATTAGAGACCATAACGTCTACTTAATATACTAAACCTACGATTTCCCATCTGCAACATGCCTCACATACAGCCTTCATGCTTACACTCTCTTCTAATTACATGTACTCTTTTGACACACCATGACTCCACCCATTATCTACGACTCTGCCGCAGATCATTGTTCCTCGTCCAAGAAAACCCAATCTCTGAGGACTCCATCGTGCAGCTACGACTACGCCTCTGTGATACATCCTTCTGAATGATGAGAAAACTATAATAATTTATTCATTCCATCTTCATGCTGACTATTCCATGGATTTCTCTTCCCATTCATCCTATTGACCCAGGGTTTTCACATCACATAGTCATCGTCTACTCACTTCCCTCCAGTAGCAATCCCCAAGATTTCTCTCTGAATCCCATCTTCCTCTCCCCTCAATGAATCCCCTCCCATGTTGAGACTCCGACTCCACATGATCCACCCTGAATCGGTCCCTCATAGAATTTTGTCAGGATCAAAAAATTTCCTACAACTTCAACCAATTCTGTATAGATTGATTCATGTTATTAATTTTATCGCCTTACTTAGAAGCAACTTTGCATTTACCGAAACAATCATTTACTGAACCAACATTATTCCATGGGTCTTTTCTGTTTTCGATTCATGTTCATGTTGTGTCTCACGCTGTAGAATAATAGTACACACTGCATGAATTTATCGTATGCCATATTATCTTCAAATTTCAGTTCTTCCATCTGTTTATCTTTGATAGATAGAGGTAAGCTGAGCCTATCTACTTGAATCCCAAAAAAATATGGGTTCGAGGTTCATGTTATCATATCTATTTTTTCATAATTTAAACATATTCAATTACATAATTTCAATTACCACGTATAATTTCAATTACCGTTTTACACATATTTATTTTTACCAAACCAATTTAAATTACATCAAGTACAATTAATTCTCTGACATGATTCTCTAGTTTCAGTGTAGATGCTAAGATAAAATCATTCGCATACACAGACGCATATTATACAGTCCATGTGCATATAAATAATTTCAGCTGTCATTGACACCACGTAATATAATTTTAATTTTTTCTTCTAATCTGTTAAATTGAAATAATTAATTCTCACTTTATTATTTTGTCACGGTTCATATAATTGTAATTACTAACACATTAGATCTGTCCAATTAATCATTTATACATCTTTCTTTTTTCCAATGGACTTTGCATTACATTATCAGTATGTTCAACTGTCCATATTTTTCTTTTCACACCTTGACAATCATATATAAGTAACAAAACTGCAAACCTGATTTCCCCATCAAGATACATAGAAACAATGTTTCAATCGAGGGTAGATAACATTGGAAAATAAAATGTTTGTGAGTTCTCTGTTATGTTCTGTTTAAATACATCAACTTACTGCCATTTTTTCACATTAATATTTTTCATAATTAATTCTAATTTAACATTTATTAAGTCTACTGAAAAGTCGTCAATGTCTACTGCTATTTTTTGGTACTAGGACACCATAACCACTATCAACTATTGGCATCACACAAGCAGTCATAGAATTTCCATTGTGATCCCTATCTGTCAACATTTTGATTTGAAATAATATTGTAGAATAAACCACTACACTAAATGAATGGCTTCAATACTAATGTAAATTAGAAAAATTTTACTTCTATTTTGAAAAAATTGTCTTTGAAATTATTTCATCCACTAAATACAAACATATCTCGCCCTACAAACTCTGAAGATTTAAGGTTACATCAGAGCCAACTTATGAAAAAAAACATAAATATGGTATGTTATCAGTTTTCTTCTCTATCTCATGTCCTAATTCAGATCACTATTTTACAATATGTATTAATTACAATCGACATAGTAACAGGGTTAAAATCGGCCAAAATTTGTATAAAGATGTCTACATAAATGCTAGTTACTACATCAATTGAACCATTGTCACCTGATGGCACCACACATGCAGTCCCACAAATTCCGTTATCATCTTTGTCTGTCAATGGATAGTTCTTATTATACTACACATAATAAAACATTGCACTACAAATAGCTTTTCATTCTAATACAACTAACTAATACCCACATTAATAATTGATGACAATGCCTGAAATATCTGTTCCTCGACCATATAAAAACATGTATGTCCCATAAAGCTCAAGAGATTAAAGGTTACAGTGGATGGAACATATAAAGAAACGACATAATGTTTGTACGTCATCTATTATATTTTCATAAAATTTTATAACTAATGAATATAACAAAATATAAAGATTGTCATTACAGTGCTTTGTTTGTTTATAATTGTGATATGTAATGTCGTTTTCTCATTAGTACATCTCATTACAATTACCAACATAATATTTCCAACATATACGATGGATTCATCAGTGACATATACCAATATGATTTCAAATTCATTAACTGGACCACTATCAACTGATTGCATCACACACAGACTCAAATGAATTCCATTGTCGTCTCTCTGTGCCAATGGTTAATTCTGTTATCATTAACATAATAGTACAAAAAACATGAAACTGAGGTCTAGACTGACACAAATGATGGTTATGTAACTTCATATTTGACAAAAATCCCTAAACATGACGCTCCTCAATTAAATACAAACATGTCTGGCCCATCATCCACCAGACATGCACGGTTACTGCAGAGTCATCTAATAATGGAATGAAAATTAGTTTGTGTGTACTAATTTTATATTCACCATATAATGTCCTACTTATTATTAATTTTTTAATATTTAATTTGACTATGTCTTATATGTTAACAACATCTACAAAAAGTGGAAAATCTTCAGTTATATCTTTTGAAGATTCTGATACTCAAATAACTGAACCAACATCAATCTATGACATCACACGTCGGGTCAAAGGTAAGCATTTATCTTCTTTTTCTATCAATAATTACTTATGTTTCAATTTCAAAATAAATAACAATACTGCATCTTTAATAATTTTTGTGGTCACAAAATCAACGCCAACTCCAACTACAATATTGTAATGCCCTGACCCATGTTACCCAGAGTCGGTGCATTATTTTAATACATTCGCATGATTACAATGAATCATGTCCCGAATGACCGATTAGTTTATGAGTCATGGAAATTATATTACATACATTAAAATTACATTACAATTTCAAACATAAAACACACCATAGATAGTTCTTTGAGAACGTCATTGTTACTTTATCTTAACCCTGCATATCACACTTAAAACACTTAGTGGAATCATGGGAAAATAAAACATAAGAAAGGGGTGATCTCAAATGCTCAATAACGTTAAGCAATACAACACAAGATAACATACACATTAGGCATGGTGAATAATTGAAAACACATGCCATTAAAAATATAAACATGACCACTTTTATGGAAGGAATATGAGATGATTAAATAATTCCATAATAAATCATATTCATGGGTATTCTACTAGTAGAATAACCACATGAACCATCAATATTGTCTTCATAATGAGAGAATGTATAATTCCAGTCCTTCTGAAACATTCTTTCAAGGCCTCGGCCAAGACGTCTTAAAATGATTAAGGCCTCAGCCAAAAATATATAATAAATTGGGAAAGGCCTCGGCTAATTCCATGTCTAGTTGTCTCATGAGACCTACCGATGCATCAGGGAGCTATAGAGGGATCCACTCGTCACTCACTATGTCCACTACATTCCTCACTTGAAAAGGTAGAAACATAAAAAAACATCCGTATTAGAACTAGAAAATGAAATATCAATACTTTAACCACAAACTATGAATGGTATATAAATAGAACATCCAGAGTCAAACATATCATAACTCATTCAATACAATATGGAAGATTTTATTATAATAAATAAACCTCAATCAAAAATAATATCCAGTAAAGTATGATGACATAGTTGAAAATGACGAGTAAAACATTTTGAGAGAAATAACCTTATAGTAAAATTATTTAGAAGTCACACATTTATAAAGTAATCAATTTAAAAGAGATTTTTTAATCAAAGTGTCTCATGACACATTGAAACTTTTAAAAATAATTATTATTTCAATACAATCATTTCCATATAAATAAATCCTTAAAATCATTTTGATAATATTGACATTAATTAAAAATATTTTGAAAGGTAAATCCTTAAAACATTTAAAATTATGAAATTGATAAATAGTACCTTTAAAACATCCATAAAATATTCATTTAGAAATAATTTTTTAGAATAATGGTCATGGATGATAAAAATAACCCAGTAAATACTTACACATAAACAATCTTTGATAATAATGAGATTGAGGAATTAACCCTTACATTGCACATTCTTTTGGTTGAGGGTACATTTAACATCATGTATTATAACCATAGTATGTTATTAAATTATAAGAGACCCATATTTATATTTATTACATAATACATGATTCCTTTATGACTTTATACTACCCATTTAATAATGATTTCCATGTTGAATTTATCATTTTGGGTAACAATCACATTCTTTATCGTATGTGTTTTGACTTGTTATTCTTGATCGTATCATTTAGATTAAAATTTAAATGATTCTAGATTATAAACCATGATTTATATTTCATATATATATATATTTAATATAAATATTTATAATAGATTCCTTTATGAAAAGGAAGGCACCGTTTATGGAGACGGTATGTCGTACGTACACATAAATGATGTTTCCATTTTCATATCGTATTGAACAGAAGTAAGTGAATAAGATTAATATAAGTACATGAATACATATGTACATACATACATACATACATACATATATATATATATATATATTTCTATAGTATCATTATTATTTCATATATTACATACTTATAAATAATATATATTTTTATAATCAACGTTGAATTGTGAACATGGAAATGACTCTCATCGCGTCGCGGAGATGGTAATCGGTATGTTTGCATGAGTGACAATATCATTATTTTGATTTAAAATAGTTTTTAAATAGATGGTATATCCTAAATACATAATCATTAATATGTTATATTTACTATTTACATCCATTATACATCATTATTATACCCATTCAAATAATAATATATTTAATAACAATTACACCACAACATTGAGATGGTAAGTCGTACGTAGGCAAGTATGGTGACATGTCACTAAAAGAATGCATAGAATAATGAATTTTGTTGTATGGTATTTATAATAACATCATTGTATATATATGATACTGGAGTTATTATTTTATAATTGAAACAACAATGTTTATGTAAGTGAAAGAAGAAAGGAACTTGAAAGTGGTGATAACATATTATCTCTTCCTTGGTTTTTTCCTATGAATTTGAATGAAAGTGCTCCATAGGATTGATTTATTACTAAATTAAGGTCTCTAGGATAAAGGTATGATATTTTAGAAGGTATTTGGGCAGAGTTTGGCCGAGTCAAATGGTTTTGAAGGAACAAATTTTAGAGAATCGGGAGTTCCATTTTATAAGAGGGGTGGGGGGCACCTTCGGAAACACTTAAAATATTATTTTATAATAAATTAATATTTTGTTTCTAATTGATAAAAACTAATTAATTTCAAGTATAATTTAGGGATGGGTGAAAATACACTCAAAAAAGTGGTTTTAGACAGGTTTGGGTCACTTTATTTATCTTATCTTTTAGATTTAGCTCTTAGTTAATTACATTGACAATTACCATGTCTCTTTGTATTTTTATAATATTTGGTTTATAAACATACTATAAACTTCCAATAGAACATAAAGTGGTTCATTAATGCAATTCCTATTAAAATATATGTTCTTTGGCCAATCCATAGATTTTTATGAATATTATATCAATTAATAATATAATATTTGTTTTAAAAACTCTTTTATGTCAATTTTGACCCTATTTTATAATTTAATTTTTTAAGTTATAACAACATTATTATTTCAAAATAAATTTATTCAATCAGTCATAACATGCCATAGTAACATAGAAAATTCGTGTATGGCCTCAAAAAATTCAAATTATAATTATTTTAACATTAATAATACAATTTATTGGATTCATTCATTAATAATGAAAACACTACATCATCATTATGTACTAAATAAATTGTATTATTCAATATCTAAAAATTATAAATAAAATAAAATTATGTATAAAATTGTTTTTTCCTCGTAATGAATTTTTATTGTCAAAATGATAACTTATATAACACTTTTTCGGAATTGTTTTCATAAACGATATATGTTTATGTCATTTTTTCATTTACTTTAAATTCATTAATGTAAAGTGTCATTATCACTCTATAGTGGCTTCATGTGGTCCCAAAATCAACCCGAAGATGAACATGGTCAGCCATGACACATCCAATAAGCTTAGGATATGTTTTAAGGTAATATTATATTATTATAATATTTGTTTTCCTTGTATTACCATATTTATCTTTAACCGCGGTAAATAAAATTCAAAAGATACTCTTCATAAAATATTATTTTTATCTTATTGAACCACATTTTACACCTTGATATTAATTGTGTCTCACTTATTTTAGAAATTCAACTCACATAACTGGTAAAATTAGATTTTATATGAATTTTCTAATTCTCCAAGTAGGTGGGTAAAAGAGGATGAAAAGATCCATAAAATGTTTATATATCTAAAATTATTATAAAATAACTACAATGAATTACATTAAACTTATATAGGTATTATGTTTCTATTTTGACATAAATTAATTTTAAATATAATAAATAATTATTTCAATAAAAATTCAGTTTTAAAATATAACTCAATTTTTTTCACTATTCATCAAAAATTGAATGTTTTTAGATAAATAACAAAAATTCACTATAAGCTAATTTTGATATTATGAATTCAAAAATTAAGTATATTTTACCAAATTAAAAACCTATAATTTTCATTTATTAATTTAATATTAATTTCCATTGTCAAAACCAAAAGGAGTATTTTTATGAAATATTAACTATCAAAAGATTGACACTTGTTTGTTTCCAATTTCAAACTGAAATTACATAAAATGACAAAAATTTGATTAAATGGTAAAAATATAATATATTAATACTTATAGATCATTTTAATTTATAATTTAACACTACTAATTATATTTATTAAAAAGGTTATTTTTAATTATAATTTAGTATTTTTCACTATTCAACAAACTATGAATGTTATCAGAAAAATAATTTTTTTTATAAAAAATAATTTTTTATCCCCCAATTCTAAATAATAAGATCATATTGTCTAATAGAATATATTAATGTATCAAATATTGGATTTAAAAAGTCTTTTTCCTCAAAAGGGTGTAAAATCGCCTTTTTGAAAAATACTACCTTTATCTAAAAAATGAATTCGTTCTTACATTATGTCTAAGAAACTCATAATATGGATTCTAAAAATATAAGGATTATATAAAGTTAAAAATTCAGTTAATACTATCCATAACCTCTTTTTAATGGATATTTTGGTAATTTGTGGTGCACTTGAACTCAGTGTTGCGTGTAGTGTAAGTTATTAAGTTACATTGAAGAAATAACGTACTATTAAAACATGGTGTGTTAAATTCTTCCCTCCTTCAATAAATTGCTTCCTCGTAATTTGAAACTGTTCTATGAAAATAAGATTTCGATAATAGAACGTTTGGGGGAAAATCCACATAGTAAATTAGGTTAATAAGATTTGTTCCAAATAAGAATAAAAGTGGAATGAAAAAGTCACCACCAAATTATGATCTCTCTTAGGAGAACATTGGTGGGAATTAGAGACACATAGTTGGAGGAAAAACTAAAAATTAATCGAGAGTGATTGAGGTCAACGGTCATAAAAAAGTATAGAATTGAGGACCTCAAAGCCATCTATCTATGATAATTTAAATTATTATCAGTTCAAAAAAACATAAGGTATTGGGATAACAAATTTTTAATTTTCAAACCCCTTAACTAATGTTTTGGAAATAATTTCTTCATAGAATAAGCGATGGAAAAAAATATACTTCAAAAGAATAGTACTATACATTAACTAATTTCTACCACAAACTCATATTTCACTCTAAACGATAGTATAACTAAAAAATATATTCAATTTTTCTGATTCGTATATGGTTCCAAAAAAATTAATTTATAATTCACATATCAGACCAATAATAAAAGAAAATACATTATACAATCATGTGTCTTCATGTAGTCTGTGGTAGAAAATTAAACCCAATCGCACTATGGTTGTGGGTTCGATTCCTGTAGCTTTTTCTGATGTGACGGGTTGTCACACAGTATGCGTGATGTCCTTTTTATAAAAATCAAAAAATAACCATAACAATAGTATCCAATTTCAATCATAATCCATACCAACCATTAGACTTATCCAAAATACTTTTGTCCAAACTCATAGTCCAAAATATATAAGGTAAAAACAATAAAGATCCTTTAACACCTTCATCATGTATTCTTTTAAAACACTTCAACATCCTAAATTACCATAAAACCTTATTGATTATATTCATACTCCCTTATTTCTTATATAATATTGGATATACACCTTCTATCAAATTTTTTTATAAAATAAAACAATGATGGAATATAAAAATCATTAAACAGTTTCATGGAAGTAAAAAATATCCAATATAATTTATCCAAATCAAACATCTCTTATTCCAAAATCAGTACCTTATTATTAGAACCATATTAAGGATTACTTTTCCTTAAACCATGTATTTTCCAAAAATTGTAGCGTAAAATTAAGTCACTTTTGTTAGAACCATATAATCGCAAATCCATAATAAAATAATACTCAAGTACAATCCATATTTATCTCCATAATTCAAATAACCCGTATATTGTAGATAAAACACTCAAATGAAATAATTCTATCATAACTACCTAAGAACACTAGTAATTCGTCTTCATCTGAGGTTGAATCGTAACATGATTATTATCCAATAACAACATTTGGGGTATCCTATGATGATTTGGAAATTGATTCACGTATTGACCCAACTCCTTGAAAATGAATCATTATACACATGAAACCTTTTTCATATCCTTGCAATCACGTACATGGTGTCCTTTTTCTACACAATCATAAAAATCTCAGATTCCCTTCAAAAATTTATCAAGGTGATACATTCCATAATTATCACATATGGGAAAATCCTTCTTTACCTTCTTCTCTTTATCCATATTTCTCTCTACCATCATTTTATTCTCTAGATTCCCTTCAAACCCATAAGTATCAGAGAATTCCTTACATATATTATTAACACATTATACTATTTCTTCATATTTTTAGAATACATGGGATCCTATTTCCCTTCTAAATGTTTTCTTAATAATATAAAAGATATGATACTTTTATACTTTTGACCACACATATTGCTCATGTTCAATGTCCTTCCACTAGGTGCCATTTCTGAATAATGGAATATGCTTGGTCAGTTTATGTATTGCAATGAATAATTCCAAACTTTTAAATGTCCTAATATAAATTGAACTATTTATGGATATAATCTATAATCATAAAATTATTCACCTTGAAGAGGTATATACTCGTAAATCTTTAATAATGATTTGTAATGAAAATAAGAATTATCCTATGCATATCCCCCGGGAGTATCGTAACCAAGGTTGCAGTAAGGCCCATTGTTGTGCACCAGTTTCCGTTCAAGTATAGCTCAAAGCGGTGTTTTTTGGGTTTTACACCTATGTACATCTGTTCTAGAGCCCCATTTACCTGCTCGTTCCATACAGGGATGTATTTGTTGTAAAATGCACAAAATCAATACATTACCAAAATTATAGGAAGTTCTTCTATACTAATATTCAAAGTTTATATTAGGATAAGGTGCTCTAATCAGATTTTATCTAAATCTAGTTTCCATGTTTATTTCTAATCTTCATCTGATTCCAAATGTAATTCCCTGACACCAGTTTCCCAGAGTCAGTGCATTATTTTAATACATTGGCATGATTACAAGGAATCACGTCCCGAAAGACTGATCAGTTTCACAGTCTTGGAAAATAGATTACAAACATTATCATTACATTACAATTTCAAACATAAATCACATCATATATAGTTCTTTGATAACAATATCGCTCCCTTAGCATAACCCAACATCTAATACATATAACACTTCTTGGAATCCTGGGAAAATAAAACATAAGAAAGGGGTGACCTCAAACGCTCAGTAAGGGTAAGCAATACAATAGAAGATAACATAAATACTAGGCATGCTGAATAATTCAAAACACATGCCTTTACAAATAAAGAACATTAAAACATCTATGGAAGGAATATGAGATGAGTAAATAATTCCATAATAAATATAGTCCTGGGTATTTTAATAGTTAAATAACCACATGAACCATCAATATTATTTTCATAATGAATGAATGTATAATTCCAAACATTCTAAAACATTTTGTCAAGGCCTCGACCAATATGTCTAAAAATGATTAAGTCCTCTGCCAAAACCATATGTCAAATTGGGAAACGCCTCGAACAATTCCATTTCTATTTCTCTCATGATACCTACTGATTCATCGAGGATCTATAGTGGGATCCATCTGTCACTCACTATGTCCAATACATTCCTCATATTAAAAGGCTGAAACATATCAAAACATTCATATTAGAACTAGCATATGAAATATCAATACATTAACCATAAAACATGAATGATATAAAAATAGAACATCCACAGTCAAACATATCATAACTCATTCAATAACAAATGGATGATTTTATTATAATAAATAAAAATCAATCAAAAATAATATCTAGTAAAGGATTCTGACATAGTTGAAAATGATGAGTAAAACTTTTTGAGAGAGGTATCCTTCTTGTAAAATCATTGAAAAGTAACACATTTAAAAATGAAGTAATTTAAAATACATTTTTAATCAAAGTGTTCCATAAAACTTTGATACTTCTTAAAAGAATTATCAGTTCAAAACATTTATGTCCATATAAATACATCCTTAAAATCATTTTAAAAATGTGGACATTAAATAATGATATTTAGAAAGTTAAATCCTTAAAAAAATTAAAATTATGATCATGATAAAGAGTAACTTTCAAAAATAAATAAAATATTCATTTTGAAATCAATTTTTTGATTAATGGACATGGATGATAAAAATATCCTAGTAAATACTTCTACATAAACAATATCAGATAACAATGAGATTGAAGAATTAACCCTTACCTTGCACTTTCTATTGGTTTGGGGTACGTTTAACCTCGTGTATAATGACCATAATATGTTATGAAATTATAACAGAACCATATTCATATTTATTGCATCATACATGATTCATTTTTCAGTTAATACTGCCCATTTAATAATGATTTCCATGTTTAGTTAATCATTTTGGGTAATAATCACTTTCATTATCGTATGTGTTTTGACTTATTATTCATGATCATATCATTTAGATTATAATTGAATGAATCTAGAATATAAACCATGATTTATATATCACATATATTTAGAATATAAATATTTATAAAAGATGTATATATGAAATGGAAAGCACCGTTTATGAGGACGGTAGGACGTACGTACGCATAAACATTGTTTCCGTTTTCATATCTTACTGAACTAAAGTAAGTGGATAAGATTTATGTAAGTACATATATATATATATATATCTCCAGTGGAATTATTATGTCATATATTAAATACTTATAATATACATTTTTATAATCATCGTTGAATGGTGAACATGGAAATTACTCTCATTGGGTCGTTGAGATGGTAATCCGTACATATGTACAAGCAACAATATCATTATTTTGATTTAAAATAGAATGTAAATAGATGGTATATCATAAATACATAATAAATAATTTGTTATATTTATTATTTAAATCAATTATACATCATTATTATTCCCATCCAAATAATAATGTATTGAATAACAATTACCCCACGACGTGGAGACGGATAGTCGTACGTAAGCACATATGGTGACATGTCAATGAAAGGATGGATATAATAATGAATTTGGTTATAAAATATTTATAATAACATCACATTATATATAATTTAATGCAGTTATTATTTTATAAGAGAAACATCAATGTGATAGGATGTGATAGAGGAAAGGAACATGAAATAGGTGATGAAATATTTACCTCTTCTTTGGGTTCTTCCCTTTGATTTGATCAAAATTCCTCCATAGGTTTTCATTATGACAAAATTTAGGTCTGTAGGATAAAGTTAGGACAATTGAAAGGGTATTTGGGTAGCGTTTGGCTGAGAAAAAATGTTTTGAAGATATGAATTTGAGAGAATGGGGAGTGCCCTATTATAAGAGGGGTGAGGGGCACCATAGGAGGGACATAAAATTTTATTTTATAATAAATTAAAATTCTATTTATAATTTCTAATAACTGATTTATTTTTAAGATAAGGTGTTTACGGCTCAAAATACAATCTAAAAATATTTTTTAAATGGTTTTCTGTCTCTATTTTAACCATATCTTTTAGATTTAACTCTTAGTTATTTATTATGACATTTACTGTGTCTCTTTGTATTTTTATATTATATGGTTAATAAACATACAATAAACTACCAATAGAACCCCAAGTGGTTAACTAATGACATACCTATCATCATATAAGTCTTCTTTCTGAACCATATATTTTTAAGAATATTATATCAATTAATAATCTAATATTTTCTTTAATAACATTTTTATGTCAATTTTGAAACTATTTCAAAATTGATTTTTTTAAATTTCATAAAAACTTTTTTAATTAAAAATAAATCTATATAATCAATCATAAAATTCCATATTAACCTATAAATTTCGTCTATGTCATCAAAATATTCAAATTATATTTATTTTAACATTTATAATACCATTTTTTTATTCATTCATTAATAAGGAAAACATTGCATCATCATTGAGTAATAAATAAATGTAATTATTCAAGGTCTAAAAATTATAAATAAAATACCATTATGTATAATATATTTTTATATTTTTAAATGAATATTTATAGTCGAAAATATAACTTATATAACACTTTTTAAAAATTGTTTTACTAAAAGATATATATTTATGTCAGTTTTTCCTTTACTTTAAATTAATTAATATAATGTTTCATTATCACTCTCATGTAGATCCATGTGGACCCAAAGTCAACCCAAATATGTCCATGGTCATCCATGACTCATCCAAATTGGTTAGGACAAGTTTCAATGTAATTTTGTACTATTATAATATTTTTTTAGATTGAATTACCATATTTACCATTAACAACGGTAAATAAATGTCAAACGTTTTTATTCATCAAAAAATACTTTTATCTTATTAAACCACATTTTACTACTTCATATTAAATTTTTCTCTCGTACATTCAAAATTCAACTCACATAAGCCGAAAAATTAGGTTTTATGTGAAATTGCAAATTCTTCTAGGAGGAGAGTAAAAGACGATGAAAAGTTCAATAAAATTTTCATATATCAAACATTATTATAAACATAATCCAGTGAATTAAATTGAACATATATAGGTATTATGTATCTATTTTTACATAAATAAATTTTCAATAAAATAAATATTTATTTAAATAAAAATTCAATTTTAAAATATAAATCAATGTTTTTCACTATTCATTAAAAAATGAATGTTTTCAGAGAAATACCAAAAATTCACCAAAAGATTATATCGATATTCCAAATTCATAAATGAAGTCTATTTTACCAAAATCAAAACATATATGTTTAATTTAATAATTTTAAATTATTTCCCGTTGTCAAAATCAAAGGGCGTATTTTTAAGAAATAATAACTATCATAAGATTGACACTTGTTTGTGTCCAATTTCAAAGTAAAATTACATACAATAACAAGAATTTGATTAAAAGGTAAAAATATAATCTATTTATATATATAAACCATTAAAATTTATAATTTAACACTATAAATTATTTCAATTAAAGAAGCTGTTTTTAATTAAAATTTTAGATTTTTCACTATTTGGCAAAATATGAAATTTATCATAAAAATACAAAAATTTAAAAAAACTATTTTTCATCTCCCTATTCTAAAGAAGAAGTTTATTTTTCAAATTTAATATATAAATGTGTCAAATATTGGATTAAAAAATGGTTCACCCTCAAAAGGCGGTAAAATTTCATTTTATGAAAATTACTTCCTTTATCTAAAAAAATCAATTTGTTCTTACATTATGTATATGAAACTCATAATATGGGTTATAAAATTATAAGGATTATATAAAGTTCAAAATTAATTTAATACTATTCATAACCACTTCTGAATGACTAGTTTAGTAATTCGTGGTAGGCATGAACTCAGTGTTGCGTGTAGTGAATGTTATTGAGTTACTTCGTTGAAATAACGTACTATGAAATATTGGTGTGTTGAAAATATCTTCAGTGATGTGTACCAATCTGTTTACTACTATAATTACTACATCACTACTAATAATTGTCAGTAGAGATAGAGTTACACGTTCACCATCATCTCCTTTATGTATAGATGGTTATTAGTTTTTAAATTTACCAATATCAACTATTACTATTCATGGAGCAGTTAATAATTACATAAACTGTTGATGTTAAACTTATTAATTGAACACATTGTTGGAACCATATTATCGTCCATCATCACATTGTTCAAGAACAAGTAAACAAAAACAAGGACCACAAGGACATGACACTATCTCCACTGCCATTCTGTAAGTAGACAATCAATGAGTTTTTGATGAACAACAAGTTGGTTGTTTAAACTTGGAATTGATCGTATAATTGATCGCTTAATTTTTTTTCATAGCATTAATGATTGATGAAGATATTCTGATAGATTATTCCTCTATCTCCTTAACACAGTATGGCCACCAATTGTCTCTAGAAGTCAATATCTATGTAAGTTAATTTTTTCTTTCTAATGATATCTTGAACATACAGATTATGCGTTACCAATTCTTTTGATGAAAACGATAATATAGGTATGTAAATTAACAATATTCTATAAAATTATAAATCAAATTATGGTTAATTTTTCCTATACATGTGAACCTAACATTTCCAAGTGCTGAAAACTAAATACAACAACATAATACCGAGATCATAGGTTATTGTGATTCGTAAACCTGCATTACTGTTCTATAATCAACCATCATCTTCTTAGAATATCATTATGATTTTTTTATTAATATGTTACAAATTATATTTTTTGTCAATAAGGTTATTCGTAGATTAGTGACCCTTCTAATTCATGTCAATATTGTCACTCTTTTATGTGGTTTGATGAGAGAAATAAAAACTAAAACAATAGACAAAACCCATGTTTTTCACTATGCTACTTGACGGGGAAAATACCATTGGATTTAATACCATCATGTCCTGCGTACCTAAGGATGTTGGTATTCAATCGAACTACAACTGTGTCCCATTAATACCAAGACCACATGCATGTCTACAACCCAATGTTTGCATTCACGTCCATGGGTGAAAAGGTAGATTGGTCTTTTAACAACGTTCAAGGTCCATGTATATTCACACTACATGGACAAAAATACCATTGCATTGGTAGTTTATGTCCACCTAATGGTCAACCGCCATGTTTTTCATAACTATGTGTGTATGATACTGCACATGAATATTATAACAGGGTCCATGGAATTGGGTATTAGTCTATTTCAACATTAACTACTAAATTTTTAACCCATTCATCATACAATATTAGATAATGATGTGATTTATTCAGCTTTGATGCCAGTAATCAACATTCAATTATTGACGACAATATTACACTTAAACTAAAACATATTCTACATGAGAACAATTCTTTTCCATGAGAATTCATATGTTAAAGTGATGTTCTTAATCATCGTGAGGTACTAACATTAAATCTATGTCTAATTAAAATATGGAATACATGTAAAGCCACATATAACCTACCAAGCACTTCTGAATTTTTTATGTTGATTATCGGTGATGTTGAAGATCTAAACCAAGAACTTAATGTCATCATTAAAAGGAAAAAAGGTAATTTACAAAATATAGATGAGATTCACCCTTTATATCTTCCATTGTAATACCCCCATGATTTTTACGGGAGGTCAGGATGAATATGATGACAATGTATTGCATTGAGCTATGCTTTCACAACAAGTACTGCACTCAGAAAGGTAACAATGAGAGAGTACATCACCTTTCACTTGAAATTTCATCAAAATAATGGATCAAACATTTTACATTTTGGAAGATTGTTGCAACTATTTATTGTTAATGCTTATACAATGATTTATTCTTAAAGACTATATTTCATTTTAATCTATCAAAAAATTTTGAGGGTTGAATTATAAAATGGGTTTCATGATGCATTTCTACGAGGTGTTTTTGAATTGTTATCCTATGGAAAGCATATCATTTTACCTTAATCATTTAATCGTGGAACCAGGTATATGATTCAGTATTATCAGAATGCAATTTCTATTTGTAAATGGGAATAGTATCGAAATAAATTTCTAACTTTCACATGTAACCCAATGTGGACTAAAATTACTCAATTTGTTAGAAATATCAATATTTATCAAATTGAATGACCTCAAATATTATCTCGAATTTTAAATATTAATATTGAGAATCAGTTAACGATCTATATACTTAATATTTGTAGTTTTTTAATTCATTTAATATATTATATCATCTTCACTTAACATTTTATAACACTATTTTTCCCATGGAGTTGTTCGATCAGTGGATTTTAAAAAAATTTGGCTTGCCTCATGTCCACATCCTTTTATTTCACTGGACCTTACTCATTTTATTTCAATGATTTCCCTTATATTCTTGAATAAAATTATACTCATTAGTATTACCCAAAAAATTTGTACTCATATTGTTATAGAATCTACTAAATATACTAATATTAGGTTTTCTCCTAAGCCACTTGTAACACACATATTCTTCCCCTTCAGTTTTTCATTATGTGTTCGATCTCCAGTTATCCACGTTACTCCTCCGTGCGAGATATCTATATTTATCTATGTAACATTCTTTATACCCATTAGGATTTCACGTGATTCAACCTACACAACCCTCAAAACATTCCCTACATTTCTATGCCTTTCCTAGGAAGCCGAAGTCAGTAGACCTCCATCTATGATGTCCTCATTCTCTGAATTGTTACTCTAATCTCCGCACTTTTACATCTCCCGGTTTCTACTCTAATATACACACTTTTTCTTCTCTTAGTTTCTACTCTAATCTTCATACATTTTCTTCTACTAGTCGTTCTTCGGATTTAGAAATTTATGGGACAAGGTTCATGCAAAATTCTATCACTAGGTTTATCCTCATCCCGGTTTTCCTCCTACACATACTATGACTACGGATGCTTAGACTCTATAATTTCCATCTCTGGGTGAACCAACTAGGGTTATATTAACCCATCCATCTGCATCTCAGTCTCCCAATTCCACCTGCCTCCCCATCATCCCATTCTCACAATCTTCGTTTTGATTCATTGATGCACACTGGGGTTTCACCGAAATGTTCTTCGTAAACCTAGAAATGAGAAATTGGTGTTAGATCGAGAATGCTGCCACCTCATTTTCAGAAATTAGGATTATTATTTCTCAAATTTGATCTGATTCAATGAAAAATACTTTTTGGGATTCCAGTTCTATGGTTTTGAGGTCAGACTCTCAACTCAGTATGACAAACAACAACGTCCTTCGATTTCAAATGAAATCAGTCCATTCCTATGAAACATCTTCGGCTCACCATTTTCTCCATCAAAATTTATGTTAACCATTATTTTATAGTGTCTTAACCTTCTCGCACTAAAAACATACCTCTATATCATGATTAGTTTTCATTATATATACCATAACACCATAATTTTTTCAGATTCTACACCCACCTTCGGTAGTCGATTACATTGCATTCTATTTCACATTTATCTTCATTGGATTGACGTGATTCTCACAAAGTTATAGTTTTGTGGAAGCCTTCTCTACCTGTGGCATGTTCACCTTGATTTACCATTAGATCAATCAATTCCTTCAATAATATTGAAATGTTGAATTAACATGTAGTAACTCATTCATTCATAAATATGTGTATTTTTTAATTCTATAAAATTTATAACATCATTTTAATGATTGGTGCTATATATCACCTATCCTGATTTAGTAAAAAAACTACATTGCATTTAGTAATTCTGACAGTATATGTACCAGAATTTTTATCTGTCTCTTGCAGCACATCATACAATAAAGAACAAGTAATATTTTTTTCTTAAAAAATTACATAAATTTCTATTTGTATCATGCATACTTTATCTATTGGAAAATGTAACAAAAAAATATTTACTTTCATAGTTTCTTGGATATCATTATATTAATACAATATATATTTCATTCAATATAGGTTAACATTAGGATATTTTGGTTTTCTAAAAAACAATGTCATTTTAAAAAAAAACCAATATGAAGGTTGGTTATTTTTTTAATGTGTTCTAACAGAGTCTATCAATGTCACTAATTTTTTATTTTTATCCTTCGATGTAATTATCACATATAAAATGCATTAATATTGTGTCCAGTCCTTCCCTAAAAAAATTTATTTATTTATTTTCCATTGAATTTATAAAAATACAACATAAAAACAAATTTTTTCACTCATTCACATGTTCAATTAAGGCCTAATCCTTCATGGGTTCTCCTTGATATAGTTTTCTCTAGAAAATAAAAGAAAACATGTATCTTATATTGTTGTAATGATGTCACTAGAGAAGGGCTATGGGTATCCCTTCCATTAAATGGTTTATTTTTTCTTTATAGTGTATAGATAATGCAATATATATGTATTGTATCCTTAATTTGTTTTATTATGAACACATTATAAAAGCTAAATTGTAAGAGAACATCCCATTGTATTTATTATATATTTTTTATACTCTACCATATTATATCCGATTTCATTTCAATTTTTTTGATTTTTGATTGCAGGAAAAACATAAGATTACGAAGTAAAAGAAATATTCACTGAATGTAATCTTAAGGTGTCCTTATGTTTGAAGGTAACATGTTTACATGATTATTTATTCCTTTATACCATAATACAACATGAATGGTGATAGGTATTAATGGACATTGTATTGAGTTCACTCAAGTTCATGTTTAATATGAACTACAATTAACACTCAATTGAAATAAGATGTGGTGGTTCCTACTATGAGGACCACACCCACTAATGGACTGCGGTTTACCTCCTAGAACATTCTATGTGTGGACAGTTTAACTACAACACTTGTATGGGGTTTCAAAACAAAAAATTCTCACCCCTTCTCTTTTATTTAATATTCATTACTTATTTTAAAATATAATAACATTTTTTGTGTTTTTTGGGAAAGAAAAAAGTCCGACAACACCTCACGAACCTTTTAATGATCGAATCTTACTATTGTTGGAAGCCTAAACTGACATTTATGTTTGTGTTTATATGTTTTTTTCAATGTTTTTGATGATTTCCCACCTCTTATTTATAGTTTATGTAATACATTGTCAATTTAATATGCTTTATTCTCTAAAATACATTTTATTTGCAAGCTTCAGGTCACTGCTATCAAATATGTGATTTAGTTCTCTCTGTAATGGACATTTGTGAGATTATTCTGGTAAATATATCTTTGTTTGATTCACTAAAATAATGTTTAAAATTTATTATTGTTATTTATTTTATCATTCCATGAGAATATATTAAGGACATTTGGAAATGTGATTGAATGTATGATTCAGTTTTGACCTAATGGGTATTGGTTCACTTTCACCAAAATTTATGGGATTTTAGTTTGTATGAAATTCTCCTCAAGTTTATATACATATAAGTCATACCATAATTTTTTTATAGTATAAGGCACTGTATCCTACACTATTTTTCATACAATTCATGCTCATAGGATAAGTAGTTTTTAATGTGTTTTAAACATATCATGGAGCCAAAATTTCCCGAAATACCTTTTATTTCTAATTGTCTTATTTTATACTTATATGACCTAAATCGATATATATGTTCCTATTCTATTTTTATCTACAGCGATGAATAAGATGAAAAACATTCATTTCTATTAAATATTCTTTGGGGATAAAAAAAGTTTTTCATACCAAACTCTCTCTAAATATTGATGAATTATATGAAGAATGATGTATTCATTTCAAATTATTTGTATAATATACACACATGTGTTTTTCCAAAGGTATTTATATTTTACATGATAAAAATGTAATGTGATGTAAGGTATTTACAATGGGCACCACTGTATAATTGTGATTGAGCAGCTATATACACCTCCAGGTTTGGTATTTATTTTGTTGATTAATAGATATTCATAAAAGTATTTTAAAAACCTTTATGTGAAGTATTTTTTCCCTTAACTTTTAATTTTAGAAAAAAACATATGCACATTGATTCTAAATTTTCATGTGCTTGCATTGATTCTCTTAATTGTATTTTTTTATTCTCCATAAAATGAATCTATATTAACTATATGAAGGGTTTATTAATTAGTTTATGTAAACTTTTTCCCAGTACTTATAACTGCTTTTCATAGAAACAAGAGGCATGGATTAGTGGTCTGTAGTCACAATCCACATAATAAATGTGAAACAAAATACTTTTTTAATTCTTATAAAATAATGATTCTTCATGTTCATTAGTTTATTTTGTGATCGTTATGTACAGATTCCACACACATGAAGATGGGTTTGTTTTAAAAAATTGGATTGCTAATCTAATGTATGAATATGGGTGGAAAAAATGCGATTATATTTATAGGTATTGATGTTGATGTGAATTTTGATGAATATAGAAGAATTTATTTCCATTTTTGATGGATAGAATAAATGTATCCTGGTAGAGAGAACTCCTATAGAGATTAACTGTTAATGTGAACATAAAAGCTGCACAATAGCTAATCCATGGAAATTTTCCATGATATTATTTGAGCCCCATTTCTAATACTTATGTTTAATGATCTATGAATATACTATCATTGATGGTAATTTATATATGTGTTGGTGGATAAAAGACAATGTTGGTTTCCTATTTATGTCATACAGTGGTTATAATACTATTGGGTATGAATATATGCAATGCAAGATTACTGTTTCTTAAAATATTATGAATTTACTTAAAAAATTTATGGAAGTTTAACTTTTTTCATGAAATCGGTAGGTTTTAATGTGATTCATAGATAATATATAAAATGAACAATATGATTGTCCTTATGGATCTGTTATTAACTTGACATATTGTAAGATCTTTCAATGAGATGCACAATAGATAATCTCTTAAAATTGATTATAGATGCATAATAATAAACCAATGATAACTAATTGTTTAATTTTTTAGTTTGAGTCACTTATGAGCTCTATATCACATTTAAAACCTAAAAGTTCACTATTAATAATGGATTCAAGGTATTACTGAAAAATTTTAAGAGTTGGTTTAGTTGAAGGCTGTAAGTGTCCATATTTAAAAATGGTATAAGATTTCCCTGTTATAATTTGATAGAATGTGGGTGAATCATAGGGCCAATAAACAATAAATATCACTCATAATTGAATCATATTTCAATAAATTCAACTTCAATGGATTCTTTTGGAGAATGTGAAATTAAAGAATAAAAAATTAGAAGGTAATAAAATACTGGTAGTTATTTATGATACTGTATTTACTCATCCATGCATTATAATCTCGGGTATGATAAATTATAATACCCCATTTTTATTTTCTCCATTATTCAAAATGTTCAATAACCTGTCTAGGATTTTTCAGGTCCAAACAAGGTATTCCTTCTTTCCTGCAGTTGTTAAGCTTACCGTTAATTAAACGGTACCTTCTAGGAGGATACAGTGGCTCCTGAAATGTTGAATCCAATGTGTCTTTCATGGGCATGGAACTAACATCAGGATGTGGCAGAGACCTTCCCTTTTCCTTGAAACCTATAAACGTTAGAGGGAATGGGTAAATAATAATGGTCCTGTGAATCCCCCCACACCCAAATCTCCTCCCAAAATATCTACCTAATTTGTCCATCAACAATATGATTTTCAATCATAATAATCATCTCCTCCAAGTTCATGCACTATTTTTATGGATGTTAAATCCAATGTATGATCCCTATTTCATATTATTATCCATTATTTATCCTTGAAATTGTTTTCATTATCATTTATGTAATTTTTATCAGTGATTTTCATTCACACTTATTTTTTTAATTGTGTATCTCAAAGTTTTATATCAAATATAAATATTTTATCTTCATTAAAATGATATATTGCATATTTATTTCCCATTTTCTTATTTAGGATGGTGTGGGTGATGTATTAGTATTTATAATAGGGGAATAATATATTACTCTTGCATTCCACTAGCTAAAATAAGAAACTCAAATCAGTGGACGAAATTCGGCAGGGTAGTTTTTCATATATTTTATAGAAATCAAGAAATATTATGGTTGTTCAACTCCTTATATATATTATCATACATTGATCTCACTATAATTTTAACTCCATAGAATTTGTGATAATTATTCTAGATATCCTTTAGCAATGATAGGAAAATACATCATATTTTTAAGAATATATGATTCCATGTAGGATAATATTTTATTGCAGTATTTCATTACTACTAAACCTTTCTGTACGTAAATTTTACTAAACTGGTTCAACTACAGTTCAATAAATCTGAGATTTAAATCATAAATCAGTTATATCTTTTCATTCGTAATACATGATTTATTTCTCGAATGATGATGGATTTTTTCTTGTAGATTCATGTTTTTGAAAAATTATGTTACCAAGGGAGATTTTGGACAGTTGAGGTCTACATGGTTTGGGTTTATATTGATAGATCTGGGTGACAAGCAGTTGTGCTGGAGATTTGTGACGTTTTTTAGCTTACTATTTTCCATAAATAACATTGGATATTGACGGATAATTTAATATTTAGATAAACATTGTGATTCTTATAGGAGTATCGAAACCTAATGATGGCTTCATAAATGTTGAAATTTCTGGTAGATGATTAAGAGACATGGACTGAGTTGTATTGTGTATAATAATTACCTCTAATTTCATTGTGTTATCAAAACTCTATAAATCACATTCTCATAGCTCTTTTATAGCCTTATGAAGCATTTTTTTTCATTTTATTTTGTTTCAGGTAATAGTTTATTTTACTTGTGTTGAGTATGGGTTAATATTTTTTTAATTAGATTTCATTTTTGGTCTCCTCATTCCACTTATGAAAATTTTATATGTTTGATGTATCGTAGACAGATGCACCTCTCTGAATTCTTGATTTCAAGAAGAAATCATGTTCAATTTAATGATCTGAAAAAATACATCGTGTAATTTTTTGAAGGTAAAATCTGACCTGAATATACTTATTGTCACAGACAAGGCTCATGTGTGGAGTAGAAGAACGAAGGCACCCCAACAAAAAATACAATTTACCATCGATAAATGAATATTCCATCATTTCCAGTGAGGTTGCTAAAAAACCAGGTACATTTGATGAAAAAACCACTGTTCAGATGATAACAGATACTTGTTTCCGGCAGTAGAAAAATCACCATTTAGGGAGTGAAGATTTCAATGGGGCCAATTATGTATCGAGTATCCTTTTGATTAGTTGTCTTTATTGGAGTGATTCTCATTAAGTAGTTTATGATTTATATAATTTGATGATTTATATAAATTGAGACAATATTTTAAATCATTAGAAAATTTACTTTTTTGGGCAGTGCATTGATTGAGCAGTTAGTCATTTATTAGTCAATTGAATTATTTTCAAAAAAAAGTCGGTGAATAAATAATTAAACATCATGTTTCTGAAAATCTTCTACAAATTTATACAATGTAAATTATGTACCAGTTACATACATTATTACAAATGTTATTTTCATAGATCATTTTCACATTTCTCATCCTGATTATTAAAACCACTTTCTTATCTATCGTTTATCTTTAACTTATTATTTCAGTGCATGATTTAGTGTTATTGTGATTGAAGTTGAAAATAAACTAAAATTTCTATCCAATTTTTATGGAAATTCATATACTATTCATCAATCATTATTCTTTGTTAATAATTTAAATGGTCTCTCCACATTTCATTAACTCCTATTACATTATCATAAAACAATACTTCCTTATTTAAATTTATTCAACATTATTTTTTCTTCTAACTTTTATATATACACATTTATTCTTAAAAGAAAAATCAGTATTCGAATATGCCATTCAATAACATGGGCCAGGAATAGTTTTAATAAAATTTAAAACTATTTGGGATAATGACCTCTATCACTCTCTATTATTATCTATTATTTTAATCAATATTTATATTATCATATACAAAAAAATTTATCCCATATGAAACAATATTTTTGTGTTATTGAAGTTGAACTTCATATTTCCCTTTCAATATATTATGCACATCTTTTGTTAAACATTTTTACAATGAGGGATTCTCATAATAGAAATATGAAAATGAAAGATAGTTATTTATTAGTGTATTTTAAAATTATGATTTTGAAAATTTTAAAATGTTGGTAGAATGTAACAATAAGAGTTTTAAAATTGTGACTATGTTCAACAGCATGTATGACGTGAAATAATGATCATAAACATATTAGAACATATATTATTCAATTATTAACCTTATTTAATACTAATTAAATAGGATGTTATGAATTGTATTACATATATAAAAATATATTCATATATTGTAAAAACTAATAATTTATTTATAATTAACATGGCATGATTATAATGTTAATTTATTTTTCAAATATACAATTTCATTAATAGTTATTATAACTTTAACTAGTGATAAAGTAATTAAAATAATATTTATAAATATTATATAATGTATTAGATGTAATTTAATTCATTTTTAAAACAATATTATTAAAATAATTTAGGGGATAAATTAAGTTAATTTTATAAAAATTGGACATTTTCAGTGTAAATTGAAATTTTTAATTTTTTTAGGAACAATCATGACATACAAGTTAATTAATTAATTTAAAAGTCCCATTATATAAACTAGTATATATTAAAATAAAAATGACTTATTTAACTTAAATTAATTTCATTATTTAAATTTGAGTAATATATATATCATATTTTTTAATTTTTTAGTCCAAAACACAATTTCATGAACATTATTTTTATATGCATAATGATTTATAATATTATTTAATTATTATATCCCCTAATGATGAATTGTAAAAATGAAATATAATATATATATATATATATATATTAATTTTAAACCATATAATAATGAATTCATGTCATAGAATTAGTTATATATTATATGTATCATAAAAAATTGTTATTTTGATAAACAATTTTTCATCATGTTAGCATGTTTTTATGTAAAATAAATTATACAAAATAAGTGAAATTAATATCTTTAGATTTATTATATATATTAAATAAATAATAATAATATTGTTTCTATGAATTCTATATTATATTTTTTGTTATTATTTTTAAAGACATTATAATTTATTTTACACGATTATGGATAAAACAACGTTGTTCTAGTTACATACACTTATGATAGAATTAATTTTATGGACACTTAAAATTTTTAATGATAAATTAGATCCAAAATATGAACCAATGGTTCCATATTATCAAATAATTCTACATTTATTTTACTTTTAAATTATTAATTTTTAGGAAAATATCTAGTTATTATGGTGACAACTATAACTATAGAAGAATGTAAAAATAATTTATAATGAAATAACATGTTTACAACATGAATATTTATATATGATGGATGTGTGGTTAAATTTAAACATCCCTCCACCAAATTCTTATTATATTATTGAGTCACTCATGGTCAGAGTGACATCTCATTGTTAAATAGTTTTTTGAATTTACATATATTATACTCCTCATCAATTTTATAAGGGGACTCGATCCCCTAAATTACACAAACATATGAATTTAATATGATTTAAAAAACAAAAAAAATCATTACAAAACATCTTTATAATTTTTATAAGTATTTGTTTTATTCCCAAATGATATTCCCATTGTTCCATTAATGGAGATCTAAAGGAAAATTTTCTATTAATAAATATCATCTTCATTGAGATCCTTCTTTTTACATAAAAATTTACAACATTAATTGGTAATTGAAAAATTAAAAAAAAATTAACTACAATGTTATGAATATATTTTATTATTATTTTGTTAATGTAATAAAAATTATCCATCATATTCCCCAATAATGTGAAACAACAACATCCCACCTATTTATGATTGACTAATACATCGGAAATAGATGCAATTTGTATTCCATCACTGACATACATTTATATTAATAACATTGATAATAATAAATATTCATGATTAATATTACATGTCATTAATTCATAATAATTTTCAACAAGTCCACTTCGTTATCATTTCAACAATTAAGGTAATGATATTATTTTTTTCCTTATGAACAACATACCCTATTCATTATGTGATATGATTCATGTTGAATGATAAAAATTAAATAATGGATTAAATAATTAAAATGTATTTAATATGACATTTATAAATATAATAGAATTATTAATATTATGGAACTATAAACTATAAAAATGAACTGGACCATTCATATGAAATTAAAAAAAAGAAAACAAATTATTGAACAAATTATTTATAAGTAATGATGAAATATTATAAATTAATGGGTTACAAGATGTATTATATGAATATTATATGATTTCATAATTATAATTATTTTATTTGATAAATTAATAATATTCTAAAAGACATCACAACGAAGGTTACATTACATTTCACTTAGGGGATTCTGATGTAATATAAATATGATTTCACATATCCTTCATTAAATAAAATTTCAATATTATAATGAAATTTCAATTATTTGGCATATTTAATTATTCTATTTGATATTATATCATTAATCTATCATTATTAATTTGATTTTACATTTTAATTTTATGTATTCAATCCATGGGTATTTTAATTGAATTCATTTATGTGTTATGTGTATTCTAACTCGTATTCTTTTCATTAGGATATATTACATCCCTAATACCATTTGTATTAAATTAATATTTTTTAATGATATTTCGTTATATAATGTTTTATATAAAAATTATTTATGTAGATAAAAAAAATTTACACATAGTTTAATCATTCATTATTTCTCACTTTTGTATTATGACCTTTAATAAGGTTTCTTGTCTAAATATATCATGTTTGATACATATTTTATTTTATACAACTACTTTCTATTAAAAGCTAAAATTTACATAATCAATAATATTATATATCTTTAATATATATTTATATATTTATTATATTTTGTGTTTAATAATAATTTATTTATCTCTAGTAGTGTATGATTCTAACCTCTCCAATGCGTTATTATATTTATTTCAATATCATTTTAATTTGTGTTATTTGGGTATGAATTTATATTAACTACTATTATTTTATAATTTTCATATAAATATGTTTCATTTCCATTACATCTTATTATATATGAAATATTCAATAAATATTTTCATTTTACTATATTTTGTAAATAAATTAATTGAGAAAAGTAATTTTCAATGAAAAACTTATTTTTATATTTGGAAAAAAAATGATTTATCATCCATATAATTATTTTTTGTAATATTATTCAGATAATATTTATAAAATTCTAAAGTTATTTATTAATATAATTTTTTACCATGTTTTATTTATTTATAAAAAAATCAATGTAGCCCCATTTATTCTTTTAATCATATTAATTGTTTATTTATTTTTTCACATACATTTAATGGAATATATATTAATATACTAAAAAAACTTATCATTAATCTTTAGAAGAACACTGAAATATTTGAAATATCATTTGAAAAGTTATATCATCCTTATAAATTTATATTTATATTAAAATATTCAAGAAATAACTGGGCATTAATTTTATTTTTTTATTGAAAAATTATTTTATTCAAGAATATTTAAAAATAATATTTTTATACATTTTATATTCATCAATGAAGAAAAACAGTAGTATTTTGTAAAAAAAATAATTATTATTTGTATAGATGTTATATGACAAGTATTTCCACATAATTTCTTGGAAATCAATTTACTGAATAATATTTATATTCACTGACATTCTCTTGAAGGATTCACATTAATATGATCAATATAAATTAAATTTATATTAAATACATATATTCACTGTATCATTGATATTATTATTTCCTAAAACACATTCCATTTTTTCATATATTATTTAATTACGAAATATATTTGATAAAATTGGGTTATAATGATAATTCATTATACATTACTCAGTAAAGATATTTTTTTTGATAATGTATATTGCTTATGAATAAAATCTATCAATAGATTTATGAGGAATATATTGGACATGTATTGTTGGGGGGGCTAGTTATTGATATTCTTTTAATGAATTGGTAGTCTAATGAGAATAATAATCTAAAAGAAAATTTTTCTAAATTGGTTTGGTTAATATCATAATAATCAATTAAAATACCTTGGTGAATTTTCTTTAGTGGTATAAATATAATGATGTATGTGATCATCAAATCCAAACTAGTAAATTTTATTTCATCATGAATTTATTTGATGTTTTCCATATTTTTATTGAATTTGTATTACTTAATTATTAATTTTGAGGTCATGTTTTTAATTAAGTTTAATTAGTGTTCTTTTAATTTCAATTCCTTGTTGATTAGGCCTCGTCTAATCATGATTTTCATGATATTGATTAAATATTATGAGGTTATTTTTACTTACCATTAAATATAAAAAAGTCAATATTTATTCATGATAGATTCTATTGTATATTACCATTACATATCATGTGATCTCACCCAATAATGATTCCAGTCATAATGAAATATAAACGTAATATATTATAGATATCATAGATGTGGAATATTTGATTTCACTATGTTGTATTTCAGGTTATGAAATGAAATCTGGTACTCATTAATGTATCTGATAACATAAACTACTAGAATATTTATTCATGGGGATTTTATTATTATGGTCTTATTTCAATATAGAAATGTTACCACTATTTTTGAGTTACATTGTTCATGTAAATTAAAATATTTATGGCCAAAATGTTAAATAATCTATTAATATTATCTTAATTATTGTATTAATATAATATGCTGATTGAAACTAAAGGATATGGGTAAAAATATTTAAAAACAATTTCTAAATTTATTTTTATGAGTGGGTTGAGAACAACAATCCCATTATATTATAATAATATAATTTTCTGTCCATTTTCATATAAATTCATATTTATATTATATGACAACCCTGCTTTTTATTACAACTTAAACATGCTTTATTACATAAAACTTCACTTGATACAACAAAGAAGATCGAGAGGTTTAGTGTCTTTGGGGCTTAGGATTATTACATAAAAACTTTAAACTTGAAATACAACATCCTTATTGAAAACTTCCTTTACATGACCACTACATTCCTTCGTACCTAGCATTGCATGGGATAACTTGAGGACATGCATAAGAAAAGGGTGAGCTATAAAGCCCAGTAAGGGAGTACATAATGAATAACATGAGGAGTACAATACATGTTAGGCAATAGGCATATCAATAGAGCATAAGAGAGACATGAACATAATGGCATGATAAAGCATGATAATCATAACATGGAAATGTGGCAACAACACTTAACATTGAATTAGCATGAGCCAAGGCTCATTGCACATGGAGCATGAGTAAACCCTCATTGCACTTGAAGCACGAGTAAACCCTCGTTGCACTTGAATTAGCATGAGTCAACACTCATTGCACATGACGTATCATGATACTATACTTTACCCAATGCATTGGAGCGCTATCAGGGCGCACCCTTCTTAAACATTTCATTTCATGCATAAGTGTGCCACATGGATCATAAAACATGGATTCATAAAACATAATCATTTCTTCCACGATAAAGGAATGTGGAATTCATACATGAAACTTTACAATCAATACGTATATGTGCATAAAGGTGAATACCCTTGATGGAGAAATGGGCATGGTATTCACTACACAAAGACATTGGCTTAGAAAATTGGTGCGATTTCGGCAGCGTAACGGCGTGACATAAGAATTCATAAAAAATGTTGATGAGAGAGAAAGGGGTTCCTCATCATATTTACATGAAATGGACAGTAAGGAGATCATATATATACATGTCCCAACAACAGAAATGGAATTTAGATTCATGATACAAAAGTATTGCTTGAATATAAAAGAAGAGAGAGAAGTTCCTTTCGGAATTTCGGCATAGTAACGGGTGTACATGGGAGGCATTTAATGAGAGAGAAAGGGTTCTCCCATCATTCAAACAATAAGAGGGCAGTATGGGGGAGGTGCGAAACCATACCCCAACATTCATAAATTAAATTAAAAGGGCAATACAACTTAAAGAAAATTGACAAAAAAAAGAGAAAGGAAGAAAAAACCCTTACTTGGAAGTGTGCTTCCAAATGCTAGAGAGAGGCTTGTGAGAGGCTTCTTGGGAGCTTGGGGCACCTTGAGAGGATTCTAGAGAGATTAGGGCAGAGGTTGGACGAACTTAAAGGGCTTTGAGTGAGGAGGAAGTGGGAGCTTGGGTGGGTTTATATAGGAAAGGTGAGAGAATTCTTTATTATTTAGGTTTGGGACCCCTTATATTAAAATAATCCAAACCACAAACCATCCCATGGTATTTGCCCATGGTTTCTGGAAAAGGAGAGAGGAAAACAATATTTTACAAGGCCAAGGTCCGAACTTATTAAAAAATTAGGGTTGCTTATGTGGAGGTGAGTCACACTCCCATGGAAATTAATTTAAAAAGGCAAAGTGTTGAATAAGTCTTGAGGGCTCCATTAATGCTTTGAAAAGTGATTCAAACAAACCCAAAACCTCATTATTTTAATGATAAAACATATATTGTCCGAACCTAAGGATTATGGTATTTTATTACATCACCATTGGGTCATTATGATGTCATAAATCACATTATATATTTAAAAGGTATTTAATTTTTACCCAAAAATTGGACTGTCTCAGAAAATTATGAAAAATTCACCGTTGGATAATTTTGACGTCCTGATTCCAAAAATAATATTTATTTTATCTAAATAATTTTCTAAATATGTGAATTTGCACTTTTAAAATAAAAACCGACATTTATAAAAAATTCACGGGTTTTGACAGAAATGGCTTTCAAACCTTAATAAAAATTTTAATTGCATTCATAAAATTATAAGATCATTTATATTTAATAAAAATTAATTTAATGTTAATAATAATATTTTATTAAAATATTATTTAATTCAAAAATCCTTTAATTTAATAAAATATAATTCTTAATTAAATAATAACTAAAAACATCATTTGTACTTTAAAAACTAATTACAATGCATCAAAAATGACTAGAAATTATATTCATTATTATATACAAAAATAATGTACATGAACATGGTGCTACTTATTTGTTACATAACCCCTTAAAATAGCCGCATAAGACCTAAGGGTAAGGTGTGCGATGGTGACAGACTCTTGGGGTTGCTCGGATAACATCGCTCGAGTGGTGATCTCTATCAACTTCCATTTTTCCCGTAGACGATCATGTTCGAGCTTGACTTGATGAAGCTCAGCTTGGGCTTGGTCAAGGGCAAAGCCCAAAGACGCCACCTCCTTTCCGAGTTCCGACAAATGGGCTTCGTAAGGGGCAATTCTACTGGATGAGGCCATTGCTTCCTTTGTCTGAGTAAAAATGGTTTCGTTAAAGCCTTATATTTAAACTACCCAGATGATCAATGTTCAACGGCTATAAAAGTAACGGTCACAAATCTTAACGTAAAACTAAAGAAGTTGACATCTTATAAAAACATAAAGAAACATTTAACTGGATCAAGAGGGATTTTCCATTAATGAAATTTTGGGTCGTTACAACATTCCCCCCTTAAGAAATTTCGCCCTCGAAATTTTCCTTTTCCCACACTAAAACAAATGTGGGTAACTTAGCTTCATCATATCTTCCGACTCCCAAGTTGCTTCTTCAAACTTGTGGTTTCTCCACAACACCTTGACGAGGGGCATTGTCTTATTTCGTAGAACTTTTTCTCTACGATCTAAGATCTTCACTGGTTGCTCCTCATAAGAAAGATCGTCTTCTAATTGTACCACCTCAGAAGAGAGTACATGTGAAGGGTCTGGTATGTACTTCCTTAAGAGGGATACATGGAAGACATCATGCACCTTGGCCATAGTAGGTGGAAGTGCTAGTCGATAGGCCACAGCCCCAACACGATCAAGAATCTCGAAGGGGCCGATGTACCTTGGACTTAACTTCCCTTTCTTTCCAAACCTCATGACCTTCTTCCACGGAGATATGCGTAAAAACACCATGTCTCCGACTTTAAATTCAAGGTCTCGTCGACGATTATCTGCATAACTCTTCTGTCGACTTTGGGCTGCCTTGATATGCTGCTGAATGGTTTTCACCTTCTCCACCATTTCTTCGACCATTTCTGGTCCAAGCAGCTTACGTTCACCAACCTCATCCCAACATGCCGGTGTTCTACACCTTTTCCCATAAAGGGCTTCATATGGTGCCATTTGGATGCTCGAGTGGAAACTATTATTATAAGAGAACTCAACTAGAGGAAGATGTTGATCCCATCCTCCTTTAAAGTCCATTGAGCACGCTCTCAACATATCCTCAAGTGTTTGGATAGTCCACTCGGATTGGCCATCAGTTTGAGGATGATAGGCCGTACTGAAGTTCAGTTCAGTATTCAGAGCATGTTGAAGACTCTTCCAAAACTTAGAGGTAAATCTTGGATCTCGGTCAGACACAATAGATAGTGGTACTCCATGCAACCGTACCACTTCCCTGATATATATCCGTGCCAGTTGATCCAAAGAGAAGTCCTCTCGAATAGCAATGAAGTGTGCAGTCTTTGTAAGACGATCCACAATAACCCAGATTGCATTGTTGCTTTTGGATGTCCTTGGAAGTCCAGTGACGAAGTCCATGGTGATGTTCTCCCATTTCCATTCTGGTATGGGCAATGGTTGCATCATCCCCTTAGACTTCTGCCTCTCTGCCTTCACTTTCTGACACACCAGGCACTTTGATGTATATTCAGCGATCTCCTTCTTCATATTATCCCACAAAAAGTTTTCTCGGAGATCTCGATACATCTTTGTGCTCCCTGGGTGAATAGAGAAATTTGAACTATGTGCATCATCCAAAAGTTCCTTCTTCAGCTCCGAACTTGATGGGACACATAGTCTTTTCCCAAACCGCACAATTCCTTCTTCATTAACATTAAACTCTGAGGATTTTCCCTTTTTGATAGCTTCCACTTTTTCTTGGATTCTCGCATCATCCTTTTGAGCATCCTTTAACCTTTCCAAAAGAGATGGTTGAGCAATCATTTGTGAAAGGATTGATGATGTTCCCTTCTTTATGATTCCCACTTCCATCTTCATCAAGTCTAAGAAGATTGGATCCTTCTCAATTCTCATCATTGATAGAATTGCTGGATCCTTTCTACTTAGGGCATCCGCCACCTTGTTCGCCTTCCCAGGGTGGTAATGTATTGAACAGTCATAATCCTTTATGAGCTCTATCCATCTTCTCTGGCGCATATTAAGCTCTTTCTGTGTGAATATATATTTAAGACTCTTGTGGTCCGTATATATCTCACATTTCTCTCCATAGAGATAATGCCGCCAGATTTTCAAGGCAAAGATCACCGCCGCCAACTCCAGATCATGCGTTGGATAGTTTCGCTCATCGATTTTCAACTGTCTTGAGGCATAGGATATCACTTTATCATTCTGCATCAGCACACATCCTAAGCCCTTCTTTGAAGCATCACTGAATACCACAAAAAGCTCCCCACTTGTGGGTAAAGTGAGCACAGGTGCAGTGATAAGCCTCCTTTTCAACTCCTTGAAGCTTTCTTCGCATTCATCACTCCAAGCAAACTTTACTCCCTTTCGAGTTAGCTTGGTAAGAGGGTTGGACAATCGTGAGAAGTTTCTCACAAATCGTCGATAATATCCAGCTAACCCCAAGAAGCTACGGATATCAGTTACCGATGTTGGCCTCGGCCATCCCTCAATTGCATCTGTTTTGGAGGGGTCCACAGATATCCCATTGCTTGTGATGATATGGCCCAAGAATGAGACCTCCTTCAACCAGAACTCACACTTGCTGTACTTGGCATAGAGCTTCTCCTTGCGCAAAGTCTCCAGTACAGTTCTTAAATGCTCCTCATGGTCCTCCTTGGTTTTGGAGTATATTAGAATATCATCTATAAAGACTACCACAAATTTATCTAGGTAATCTCTAAAGACTCTATTCATCAAGTCCATGAATATTGCTGGAGCATTGGTGAGTCCAAAAGGCATTACTATGAATTCATAGTGCCCGTACCTTGTACGAAAAGCAGTCTTGGGGATATCTTCCTTCTTCACCCTTACTTGATAATATCCCGACCGCAAGTCGACCTTGGAGAAGTATTGTGCTCCACGCAGCTGATCAAACAAGTCATCGATTCTTGGGAGAGGATACTTGTTCTTTATCGTGATTTTGTTAAGTTCACGATAATCGATGCAAAGCCGCATTGACCCATCCTTCTTCTTGACGAAGAGGACTGGTGCACCCCATGGTGATGCACTTGGGCGTATAAACCCTTTATCCAGATTCTCCTGTAGTTGTTTCTTCAGTTCTTCAAGCTCAACCACAGCCATTCTATATGGAGTCTTGGATATTGGTAGCGCCCCAGGTATAAGTTCAATTGAGAACTCAACATCTCTTCTTGGAGGAAGACCAGGAAGTTCCTCGGGAAATACTTCAGCGAATTCCCTCACAATAGGCATTTCTTCAAGGGTGGTTTCTTCCTTGGACTCAATCATCTGAGCCAGATATGCATGCTCATAAGGTAGTAATATCCATGCTTGAGATGATGGAGTTAAAGGAGATTCATCTTCCTCCTGACACTTGTAAAGAATCGGGGGTCGATTCTCCATATGGAGTGTGATTTCCCTCTCCCGACAATTTATGTTGGCTCTATATAAGGAAAGCCAATCCATGCCAAGAATTGCATCAAATTCCACCAAAGGGAGTATGACAAGGTTCGCCGGGAAATTCAATCCACAGATTATAACAGGGGAGGACTTATACTCATGGGATGCAATGATTGCCCCATTTTCCGTACTCACTGACATCTTTACTTCCATGATTTGTGGTGGTGCAGGGATTATTCTACTAAACTTTTGAGATATAAAAGAATGCGTAGAACCTGAATCAAAAAGTACGTTCGCTATTCTTGAATGAATAACTAGCGTACCTGTCACCACTTCGTTGTCGGGGTTCACTTCGGCAGAAGTGATGGCAAAAGCTCTTCCTTGCTGTCTTGGAGGTTGTTGATTGCCTCCGATAACCCTTGGATTAGGGCACAGATTCGCAAAATGACCCGGTTCTTTGCATTTGAAGCATTGAACAACGCGTTGAGGTTCGAACGGAGCGTTCCTCCCCTCCGTCGCAGCCGCGGGTCCTTCTTGCTGACAGTTAATAGCTAGGTGCCCTTCTCTTCCACACTTGAAACATTTTCTTGTCCCCCTAAGGCAATTCCCAGGGTGCTTCTTTCCACACTTTTGGCAAGTGGGGTGCTGGAATTTCTTAGCGCCGTTGGATTTATCCATCGGACCACCAGCATTGAAGTCCACCTTCCGCTTCTTGTCCTCATGATACCCCTGTGATTCTCCGATCTCCATTTCAACCTTAAGGGCACATCGGACAATCTCCTCATAGCTGTCAAAGTCACGGATCGCTAATGCTTTCCGCAAGCTAGGCTTCAGCCCACCAAAGAAGCGGTCAACTTTGCATTCGGGGGTAACGACAAAGCCGGAAGCGTATCGTGCAAGCCATGTGATGTTTGCCTCGTACGCTCCCACAGATTCTTCATCTTTCTGCTTGAGGGAATGGAAGTCCCTTTCCATCTTAAGACGGAGGGTGCGTGGAAAATATTTATCGAAAAACATCTTCCGGAATACCTTCCATTCCAAAGCCTCGATCTCCTCCTCAGGCTTCGTATTTTTGATCAATGTCCACCATTGATCAGCTTCACCCTCCATACGATAAGCCGCCAGGAGAACCTTCTCTTTTTCAGAGCATTGGAGGATGGAGAATATCTTCTCAATGGAGTTGATCCATTGTTCAGCGATCGTGGGATCAGATGATCCACTAAAAGTAGGAGGCCTTTGTCTCATGAAGCTTTCAATAGCGACTTGTTCTTTCTTAGGGGGGGTTGAACGTTCCTCTTGACCAGTGTTTCTATTCAAAACTTGAGTTAGCTGAGAGAGAAGCGTGACAAAGTTCGCGATTCCCGCTCCCATCGGATTGGGCATCTCATTAGTACAATCATCACACTGATCTTCACAACGGTTGTTAGCCCGAGTTCTCCTATTACCGGCCATTGGCTGGAATAAAAGGAAAGTTAGGGGTAACACATAGAGGGTAATCCAAAGACAAAAGTTGATGACTTATAAATAAACTTTGATCTCTTTAACTCATGAGTCTATAGGATTCAATCCAAGCTTTTCAGGATCTTCCTTCTAACATATATTCTTAGGGGAATTTTTCCCTTAATAAGGGTTCATACTAAGATTGTGAATTTATCAAAACATATCCCCCGGGAGTGTCGTAACCAAGAGTGCAGCAAGGCCCGTTGTCGTGCACCAGTTCCCGTTCGAGTCTAGCTCAAAGCGGTGTTTTCGGGTTTTACCCCTTGGATACATCTGTGCCAGAGCCGCCTCTACCTGCTCGTATCCAGACAGGGATGTATTTGTTTGATAAAACACTTACTTAGTATTTACCAAAACTTAGGGATGTTTTTATTATGCTTAGTCTTGTATCTAAGGCATTACTAGGGTTTCCTAATCCCAAAAATAACTAAACCTATCCTCTGATACCAACTATGACAACCCTGCTTTTTATTACAACTTAAACATGCTTTATTACATAAAACTTCACTTGATACAACAAAGAAGATCGAGAGGTTTAGTGTCTTTGGGGCTTAGGATTATTACATAAAAACATTAAACTTGAAATACAACATCCTTATTGAAAACTTCCTTTACATGACCACTACATTCCTTCGTACCTAGCATTGCATGGGATAACCTGAGGACATGCATAAGAAAAGGGTGAGCTATAAAGCCCAGTAAGGGAGTACATAATGAATAACATGAGGAGTACAATACATGTTAGGCAATAGGCATATCAATAGAGCATAAGAGAGACATGAACATAAAGGCATGATAAAGCATGATAATCATAACATGGAAATGTGGCAACAACACTTAACATTGAATTAGCATGAGCCAAGGCTCATTGCACATGGAGCATGAGTAAACCCTCATTGCACTTGAAGCACGAGTAAACCCTCGTTGCACTTGAATTAGCATGAGTCAACACTCATTGCACATGACGTATCATGATACTATACTTTACCCAATGCATTGGAGCGCTATCAGGGCGCACCCTTCTTAAACATTTCATTTCATGCATAAGTGTGCCACATGGATCATAAAACATGGATTCATAAAACATAATCATTTCTTCCACGATAAAGGAATGTGGAATTCATACATGAAACTTTACAATCAATACGTATATGTGCATAAAAATGAATACCCTTGATGGAGAAATGGGCATGGTATTCACTACACAAAGACATTGGCTTAGAAAATTGGTGCGATTTCGGCAGCGTAACGGCGTGACATAAGAATTCATAAAAAAGGTTGATGAGAGAGAAAGGGGTTCCTCATCATATTTACATGAAATGGACAGTAAGGAGATCATATATATACATGTCCCAACAATAGAAATGGAATTTAGATTCATGATACAAAAGTATTGCTTGAATATAAAAGAAGAGAGAGAAGTTCCTTTCGGAATTTCGGCATAGTAACAGGTGTACATGGGAGGCATTTAATGAGAGAGAAAGGGTTCTCCCATCATTCAAACAATAAGAGGGCAGTATGGGGGAGGTGCGAAACCATACCCCAACATTCATAAATTAAATTAAAAGGGCAATACAACTTAAAGAAAATTGACAAAAAAAAGAGAAAGGAAGAAAAAACCCTTACTTGGAAGTGTGCTTCCAAAGGCTAGAGAGAGGCTTGTGAGAGGCTTCTTGGGAGCTTGGGGCACCTTGAGAGGATTATAGAGAGATTAGGGCAGAGGTTGGACGAACTTCAAGGGCTTTGAGTGAGGAGGAAGTGGGAGCTTGGGTGGGTTTATATAGGAAAGGTGAGAGAATTCTTTATTATTTAGGTTTGGGACCCCTTATATTAAAATAATCCAAACCACAAACCATCCCATTGTATTTGCCCATGGTTTCTGGAAAAGGAGAGAGGAAACAATATTTTACAAGGCCAAGGTCCGAACTTATTAAAAAATTAGGGTTGCTTATGTGGAGGTGAGTCACACTCCCATGGAAATTAATTTAAAAAGGCAAAGTGTTGAATAAGTCTTGAGGGCTCCATTAATGCTTTGAAAAGTGATTCAAACAAACCCAAAACCTCATTATTTTAATGATAAAACATATATTGGCCGAACCTAAGGATTATGGTATTTTATTACATCACCATTGGGTCATTATGATGTCATAAATCACATTATATATTTAAAAGGTATTTAATTTTTACCCAAAAATTGGACTGTCTCGGAAAATTATGAAAAATTCACCGTTGGATAATTTTGACGTCCTGATTCCAAAAATAATATTTATTTTATCTAAATAATTTTCTAAATATGTGAATTTGCACTTTTAAAATAAAAACCGACATTTATAAAAAATTCACGGGTTTTGACAGAAATGGCTTTCAAACCTTAATAAAAATTTTAATTGCATTCATAAAATTATAAGATCATTTATATTTAATAAAAATTAATTTAATATTAATAATAATATTTTATTAAAATATTATTTAATTCAAAAATCCTTTAATTTAATAAAATATAATTCTTAATTAAATAATAACTAAAAACATCATTTGTACTTTAAAAACTAATTACAATGCATCAAAAATGACTAGAAATTATATTCATTATTATATACAAAAATAATGTACATGAACATGGTGCTACTTATTTGTTACATAACCCCTTAAAATAGCCGCATAAGACCTAAGGGTAAGGTGTGCGATGGTGACAGACTCTTGGGGTTGCTCGGATAACATCGCTCGAGTGGTGATCTCTATCAACTTCCATTTTTCCCGTAGACGATCACGTTCGAGCTTGACTTGATGAAGCTCAGCTTGGGCTTGGTCAAGGGAAAAGCCCAAAGACGCCACCTCCTTTCCGAGCTCCGACAAATGGGCTTCGTAAGGGGCAATTCTACTGGATGAGGCCATCGCTTCCTTTGTCTGAGTAAAAATGGTTTCGTTAAAGCCTTATATTTAAACTACCCAGATGATCAATGTTCAACGACTATAAAAGTAACGGTCACAAATCTTAACGTAAAACTAAAGAAGTTGACATCTTATAAAAACATAAAGAAACATTTAACTGGATCAAGAGGGATTTTCCATTAATGAAATTTTGGGTCGTTACATATTACCTTATTTTTCTTATAAATACAACTATTGACAACCATTAAATAAATAATTAAACATTATATTTGTTGAAACCAAAAATGTTTAATCAATATATAATGAAAAATTAAAATACAAATATCTTCTGAAAAATCATTATCTACATTTTAGATTTTTTGGATATTCTAAATGACTCCTCATCATAAATTATATTCTAATCAAAATTTGTGTTTTCAATGAATATATTAGACTCTAAATATTAACATTTTCATTTCATTTCTATTTAAAACCCACTATGTCAAGGTTATACATTTTAATATAATGATGTTAATTCAATAAATATAATTAAATTTTATTAACAAGTTTAAAATCCTATAATACTTATTCTATCCATCCTATAAAAGTAAAAAGTTATTTATTTCAAACATAAGTATTATTTTTTCCATGTATCGGTGGGATTTATTTTTCATTGTGAAATTAAATAAAATTTCATAATGATATTATATATATTTATAGATTTTTATTATTATTATTATATGGCGGATAATTATTTTTCCTCATATGGTAATATTTATTTTAAAATGGTAAAAAACATTGTGAATTCAGAAGACCAACCATCTTAATGAAAAATGTAATTAATTTTTATACCTCTACATTTTTTTAAATTATTACAATGTAAATGATTGGAATTTATATGAAATATATAAAATTTTTTAAATTAATTATATAAGGGATCTGTGATAATTAATCATAGATTTGTATTATGGGACTAAGACTTCTATGAGAAATTAAAAAGTAAACACTATGGAACAATAATTTTAATGATGAATAGTTAACAAATGTGTATTTAAATACTATAACTGTGTAATATACAATACGATAAATATATATATGGTCTTTTAAAATAATTAAAATAAATATATATTTATTTTATAGTAGGTCATGGTTATTTCAGATCTTGAGGAACATGAAGTTGGAAATTTATGTTACTATCAATTTGATTATCATAATTGATTATTATTTAGTTTACTATGATGATATTTTTTGACATATCACTCATGAATAAACATATTATTTTTTTACTAAATTTATATTAGGTTATTTATTATATGAATTCCTATTATTATCTTTATGTGGAAAATTTACTAAAAAATTATTTTAATGGAAGTCCAAATTTAGTAATTTCATTCGTTTAAAGTCATTTTTATTCTATATAAATGTTTTCTAATTTATTATTATCAATAACAAAATCGAACTATTATTTAATATCATATTAAGAATTATTTTCATATAAAAAAATACATTAAAATGAATATTTAAATAGTTTTTTCAAGTGTTATTGGTGACAGTTAATAAATAAAGGTATAAGAAATCACATTTAACATACCTGATACTTTTTCCATCAAAAAATGATCAATTTTCTAAACATAAATTACATATATTCATTGTTAATTTCAATGATATTTATTCAATCATGTTGGAAAAATTTAAACACTTTCATGGATTAATTTTAAGAATAATATGGTATTTTCCTCATGAAATATTCCGTGATATCTTTTAAAATAATTAAAAATAAAATTAAATATTTTTATGTCACATATAAATTACTATGAAAATAATTTAATGTTTTAATACATGTTTTATATCAATATTTTTATTACTATGATGAAAAATATTAATGAGACCCTTTCATTTTTCATTGTTAATGTTATCACTATATATTGATTTTTCTCTGAAACTTGTATTCTTTCCTTGGACTATGATATGATCAATATTTTATAATCATTTGGCTCCCAATGAATGATTATAATTATATGATAGTTGATACTTGAATTACATATACCTCTAATTCTCTAGATAAGGAAACATGTCTCAAGAAATAATATACATTGGACATGAGTGTGAACCTAGTAATAGAAGGGATTGTTTAAATTATTATTTTCTATGGACTGAACCCACACTAAGTATATGATTTATCAGGGAGTAAAAAAAATACAGTATGATATACAGTGGATTGATCCATGGATAATGATAAAATAGTATGAGGATTTAACTATTTCAACTATGATATTCTTGGAATCATTTCATGACTAAGAACATGAATTTCTATGAAAATGATTATTCCATAGATAGATATAATATCAAATTGTAATTATCTAATTTCGTCATATAATTTATTCATTTTTTAATCATTTTTTATTCATTGTTTATAAAAAATATTAATTAATTACACGATTCGTGATTATGATATATGATATTCTAGATATTGTTTTCAAATGTTATTCTTATATTCTCAAGCAATGATGTTCAAATTATTCTTAGGTGATCGATGATATGTTCCTTTTCCCCCACATTTTGCATCAATTATAAACCTTTAATATGATTCACTTCCCTAGAGTATGATGAATAGTTGTATGTATGATACGTCTAAAAGGGATTTTTGATATGGAGAACTATTACGAATATGATGTAGATATATTATTAATAATTTTTTCATGTATCTATATTCCAAATGATAGAGTACCCGTATTAATTTAATGGGGATCACATCCTTATGTATTTAATAGTAATATATTATTATTTAATATGTATTTATGAAATTTACATGACATTATATTTTTTATAATAAAAGATTTTAGTAAAAATTTATATATTAGGAATATAAATCATAATGGAAAACACTTGAGATAACTCACGTATAAAATATAACCTTAATTATTTTATTTATAAATTAAGTGGTATTTATGGAAAATGCATACAAAAAATGTTACTAAAGTTGTATGTGGGGTTATAAAATATGTATCAATGAGAAATAACCCCAAAATATTTTTTTTCTAGTTAATCGTGATCGTATTCCTAGTACACTGAGAAATATTTCATAAAACACACTATCATTGATGGCCTTGTGGGGTATAATTGTGATATATAAAATATTCTATATTAACAATTCAAATGAATTCAAATATATGATTATGATGTACTTAATAGGATAAACAAAATGTGTAATATGTTGAAAATAAATTTTTACCAATGAGACTGATTGGGAATGAAATTTCATGACTATATAATTTTTCAAAATGTATAATATTTGATACAATGTTTTTTATTAGTCATTAAATTGGTCTCAAATTATTTATGATAACAATACATGTGATGGAAAATTGAAAAGTTTTCCACATTTATAATAAATATAATGTTGATTGGAAGGTGATTTGTTGTGATTATTCATTATTATATATTTCGTTATATGATTAATAGTATCAACAGTGGAGAGATTCCAAAATACCTAATTATACAATGTTCGAGTTTCATAAATCCAATATATGAATGATAATATATTTTCTTATATAGAAATATGTGTGGGATAAATCCCCCAAGTAAATGAATTATAGTAATGATAACACTTATTATTTTTGGATAAAATTGATAAGGAATGTAATTTCTATTAAAACATGAGGAGAAAAATATATAGATATGTAGGTAATGTTAGTGTACCATTTATAGTTCAATGACATGTTTATTTATATTATTAAACTTATAAGATCCAATTCTTCAATTTAGGGGTTAGCTAATAGAATAATAAATGATCAATGTTATGCCAATCATTAATGTTTGTTAATTTAAATAGTTTTTTATTTCAATTAAATTATTATGTTTTATATTTGTTATTAAATAAATTATTTGGTTATAAAAATAAATTATTATTATTTATTCTTGAAAAATATTTTATTAATGATATGAAAAAAAATTCGGGAAAATGGGTATTTATGTTGAGCCACATTATTGATGAACATATAATCATTCATATGTGTTTGATGTTCATATAATATTTCGTAGTTTGTTTAAAGAAATTTTAATGTGAATTGGGTAGTGCTGAATTCCTTGTAATTGATTATTGATTCAGTGGAAATATTTATCTTTTAGTGATGTTTCAAATATGATTATGTTCATTGATTATATTGGAATATTTAAAAGAATTTACATTTTCAATTTGGGTTTGGGTGAATTAATTTTTACGTGGATAATAAAATCGATCTTTTTAGAAAGAATATTCTATTGATAATTAAATATTAATCATTAAAAAATTATTATATTTTTCTAATTTATTTATGGTCTATTGGAATGAATGATATAATATTATTATTTACAGAAAAGTGATTCACATATAGGATTATTTTTTTAGTGATATTGTATGGTCCTGAAAAATTTGCAATTGATAATGAGAATCCCAATTAATTTGAAATAGTATCCTACCCAATTTCCCTCATAGAATTGGGCAAGAATATGGATAATACTCAAATTGGAAAAGGATCGACTGGTCTGCGTACTGGTTCGACATAGATGATACGTGGCCAATTCAGTAAGACACCCCTTCTACGGATAAGCATAATTTGAGAAATAATGGTGGGAACTCCTCCGCGGGCGCAAAGCAGGATGGGTGACTGGCAGGTCCGCCATCATGAACTTCCCCAGCTGTGAGATGCGCCAATCTACCAAGACCACATAAGATGCCGTTCGTGGAACATAGGTGGAGCCCTGCAAGGCCTAAGAGCACCGATTTTGTTCTTGTATGAGGTGCATTCAATGCCCCCATGAGTAGAGGATTGACCAAGTCACTTGTAAACCGAGTTTTCAGTCATGGTCCTTCGCAAAAGGTGTTGCATGACCACAGATACATTTATGTCCCACCTCTATTAAAGGAGGAGTGGGAGAAGAAGGGGATCGACCGGATTCGTGTGTAAGAATTCTGGAAGAAGGATCATAGGATTTCACAAATAGAAAAGATCCAATTCGCGAACCAGAACAGGTATGAAACTGGAAATGACTTAATAAGGAACCAAAAATGCTTAATAATTTGGTGAACTATGAACTATAAATAAAAACTTCAAGCCATGGACCCTCCGCGGATGTACACTCTGTGGACCAAGGATTTTATGCCCGTTTTTCGATCCGTCGCACCGCGTAACACCCTCCTACACGGGAAAAGATCGGACCAGTGAACCCCTGACCGGCATCGCCCCTGGCCGCTGCTGCTCGTGTGGAATCCACCGCATACCAACTTGGTACGTGGGCCGAACGCGAAGCCTCATACCGCCCTGGTATGTGGGATGCCTATCAGTCCACGTACCCCCCTTGTACGTAGACGGCCTCTATAGCCGCATAACTCCCCTATATGCGAAGGGAACCACTCCTCATGCACCCATGCAGCCTGCCAACTCCTTCAGTGTCCCCATTCCCAGAGCCAGATAAAACCATTCCAACCTGGCCCGATCCTTTGTAATACCTTCATTGGCCTATTCAGCGGCCCTGAGGCAAGGCCTCTACCAAAGCCACCTGACCTGTAGGATGAAACCTTCAGGTGCACTAGTGCACCACTTTGTGTTCACATACCCATGGTAGTCGAGGAAAAAAGGGTTTCCCCTACCCTTTAGAGGATTCCCGAGTCATTATCGGGTTCACATTCCCACGGTAGTGTAGGGTCCGAGCCTAGGAGTCACCTTTATGCCTCTCCACTTTCCATGATTGAGAGACCCCGCTCACATTTCCTTTTGACGAGATCCAGTGGTGAGTTCTTCTCCCCTCTCCTGGAAGTGGCTGTGCATCATGTTTAGAGTAATCCCCACACCAACCTCTCTAGAACCCAATAGACCTTCCCCTCTCATCACGGACGGATCAATGCTCCATTGCACGACTCCTACCTTCCTCCAAAATAGGGAAGAAGGAGAGTCCAGTAGTCCAGGCCACCTGCTCCGCTTGGCTTCGTCCTCTCCTTCCCTCGGTAGGAATAACGTGACAGGCTAGCCAAGTCTGTCACATTCTCTTGTTTCTCACACCGAGCATGACTCACATGGGCGTATAGATTTTTTATGGTCACAGAATTCGCACAATGGCAGTGGCTCAATGAACTACGAGGGTCTTTTTATCTGTCTCTTAAGCGGGATTCGTAGGATGCCTCCTTGAGGTTCAATCCCAAAAATAGGAAACTCTAATGTGTAAGCTGTAATATTCCAACTAACAACGTGAGTTTTGATCCTTGTCACTTAATCAGGGTACGTAGGATGCCTCCTCGAAGTTCAAACCCAATAACTGGAAAATCTCACATGTAATCCCTAATCTTCAAACGAACTACGTGGGTTTTGATCCCTGTCTCCTATGATGGTTATGTAGGATAACTCATCGATGTTCAATACCAATAACAAGAAAATCTAATGTGTAAGCCCTAGTATTCCAAAAAACAATGTGGGTTTTGATCGCTTTCTCCTAATCGAGGTACGAAGGATTCCTCCTAGAGGTTCAATCCCAATAACAGGAAACTCTCACTTCTAAGACATAATCTTACAAAGAATTACGTGGGTATTGATCACATTCTCCTAGGAGGGGTACGTAGGATGCCTCCTCGAGGTCCAATCCCAATAATAGGAAACTCTCTTGTGTAAGCCCTAATCTTCCAAGAACAACATGGACATCAATTACCGACCATCCAGGATACGTAGGAAACCTCCCCGAGATGGAAGCTCAAGATCTAAGTCTGATACACATATATCCCTATCATACCATGTACATATACTCTAGAAGGACCATCTTTGGTCCTAGGAAATCACTTCCCTTGGGTCTTCCAGGCCGCTAAAGGGTAAGTCCTGCACCAACATTGTTCGGGCAACTCACGCCCGGAGGTCCTTGCCACATGACGTTAAACAGTACGGTTCGGTCCTTATTGCACGACTATAAAAGGGTGATATGCACCGTAAAGTTGCACCGAACTACTTGTATTCTAATTTCTCACACAAGGATATGTCGGAAGCCTGTATCACAGGTTTGATTTGAATTCTCAAGTTGTTACTTGTCCCCACTAGATGACAATAATCTCCAGAGCACCTAGTTATGAGGCTTCAAACCAGTTCCATCTCAATGAGTCCAAACTCCTTAGATTAATTAATACAATGAGGGATGGTAAACCTCATCCATAAATGATTTTGAATCCCTACGTTCAGCTGACCATTTCCAAACAAGATTATTCCATCGATACTTTGCTTGCGTATAAACCAAATATTCACGAACATATGAAGGCATCATAAATCTATAATAGAGTCAGAGAACATGAAATAATTCCCCTCAAAAGGGTGAGATGAGCCTGACTTCCCATCCTCTTGACCAATGTGAGTTCTTAAGTATCACTGGACAAATCACCCAGCGAACGCCTTCCTTCAGAAGGGAGGTACACGTACTATCGGAAATGGAACCGTTGGGCATTTAGAAACAAAAATGGTGCACCTTATGTGACTTATTAAGAAGAACTCAACCTTCTATAATTAACTGTCAGGCAGCACACATCTTCCAACCCTCATTCGAAACAAAAATGGTGAACCCGACATGAATATTTAACCAAACATGACAGATTTAACCTAATCCCAATATGTGACCCATTATACTCAAAAGGAGGGAAAAAAGTCATTAATTATACATGAGATTTTGAGATTCTGCTTTGAAGGTTTTGCTATTTTTATTTGTTAAAAATATTTAACAGGTACCAATCAGAACTCCCTTCGATCCAATGGCATCACGGAGGAACTCACATACGCATAATTCAAGCAACGCAATGACAAGACATCCTCATCAATGAAGGACCCTATCACCTACTCTGCGTCTTCAAAGTTGGGTCTTGGATGCGTTGATCCGAGAGTAGTACTTGATCGGTACACTACTGACGGTAGAGGTGGCCATGCACGCCCTCCCATCTGAGAAGACCCACGGGTCGCCTGCCCAACAACGGTCGCGAAAGAAGATCCAAAAGACTTTTGTTGTCATCTCAAACCATTTCATGAGTATATCCCCTAAACGAGACAACATATACATCCCTTATCATAGGGAGGAAGATGAGGAAGACACCGAGGACTTCATCCCCGCTGAACAGGGTTTCCACTCTATGTCCCCCACCGAAAGACTTCGTCATGGTTACACTGCAACTCAATATCCTCACGCTAAGGAGGATGTTTCCCCGAGGATCCAGGCCCACACTCCCTATGATTCGTCCCCTCGAACCGCCTGATGAGGGAAGAATATGTAGAACCAATGACCGTTCCTCACCCTTGTCCCTGGGGAGGAGTTCCGCTGCTGAGTCACAGAGACATATTGGGAGCAGGCACATACATTTGTCTGCTCCTCCAAAGCCCACCATACAGACATGGCGGCATCATACGAGTAGGTGTGCATCCCCTTTGAAAACCATCAATCCTATCACTCACACAGGGTGGCACCTGCCAGGCAGGCACCTATCCCTACCCAGGGTCATGAAGCCCACCAACCAGACATGGTGGCAACCCAGCGCCTGCAGGACCTGCTCCATGAAGATGCTCTTGACATCTACCATCCTGATGTGGTGGTGATCAAAAAAGCCTGCCATCCAGATGTTTCATCAATTAATAGGCAGGCACATCTCCCTGCCATCAAATGCCACTAACTCGATATGGTGCGGATCCAACATATGTAAGGCCATCTCCCTGCAGATTCAAGTAATGTCTTCCATACCGATGTGGCGGCAAATGGAGAGATAAACCATCATATCCAGACATTGGGGAAGACTCGTTCACCTACCCCGACACAGGAGAATTGTCAGTACCCACTAACCACCGGAGGAGCAGAGCAGGATATTCGTACTCTGATACCAGAATGGGACTTCATACCCATTCTAGGCAAATATGTCTCTCTGCATATCCGGGCAATGACGAAGGAGCATGTATCGATCCTAGATCATAATGTGCAGACTTTCCAGAATATAATTGCATCAGTGGAAATAGAAAGTACTCGGGCCTATGAGCCCATCTCCCCAATTGAGGCGACACATCTATGATATGAGATAGCTTCCACTGAGCAGATCTGTATCCCTTCTTCTTCTTATAAGGGAGTTTGTCCATATTATGTGATACAAGGGCAACCTGATCGAGCAGCTTCACTCGTTCCAATAGGGGGACACCCGTCGATCACGGTGGATGTTCTAGAGTAGGAATATATCCCGGAAAAAAGTAATGATGTTCATTGGAATATCCTGGCATCATCAAGGGACCCAAATAGAAAGGGACCCAAAGGTGAAGGTTGTTATCAACAACACATGGTCCTCGCTACCTACAAGAAAGCTCCCCGAATGCACCGAAGGTAGCCAAAAAATAATGAGAGGTTTCATGACTACACTCTTCTAGATTTTGGGGTTCCCAATGCTTTTAAGCACAAATCCAAGGCTCAGAAACCTACCCACCCATTACTATATTATGGGAGTGGAAGTAGTACTTGTGAAGGTCCTCCTTGCAATATCTCTAACAACATCTCTAAATGTCCTCCCCAGAGCACTTGTGGGGGCCTCCCCCATGGGCATATAAAAATCGATCACGTGAGATCCTCTGTTGATGAGAGTCACGAAATCCCTCCATGTGACCAGAAGATCGAGCATTAAGAAGGCCATCAACTTGTTGGGGTCCACCCTGAAGTTCCTCCCCATGGTATACACTACAAACACTCTTCGTGCAGTGGGACCATATATTATGATAGTAGTCCTCACTATTTTAGTCACAACTATAGTGGCCCTCCCTGTAGTGACATCTCATTATGATAAAAATCCCATCCACTTTTTGTGGCCCGCCCTGAAGGTCCTCCCCAGGGGTTACTTTGCAACGACAATCCGCGCAGCCGGGCATGAGATCACGATGGAAGTCATCACCACTCTAATAATGGATGTCCTCCCCATTGAGTCGTCAAGAAATGAGAAGGTCCTCCCATCATTTTGTTACATTCTGAAGGCCCTCTCCAAGATGTACCCCACATACATTCTATATGCGGAAGTTATGATGGTAGTTCTCGCCATTGCAGCAGCTGTGATTGTAGTCCCCGCCACCACAGCCGCCGTTGCGAAGGTCCTCCCCAAAATGGCCCCACACAACAAGAAGGTCCTCCCCATGTCACAATATGTCTTGTAGGTCCTCCCTAGGATACATAGCTAATGTCAAACCATGCTGGTCATCCTCAACATGATGGCAGTTAATGCGATGGTCCTCCCCGCAATGACATATCATATCAATAGGAAGGTCCTCCCCCTGCCGAACAAGGTACAGAAAAGCCCTCATATGTCGAGGCTCTCAGAAGGATGGGATCAATCATGTCAGATTCCCAGCTAGTCGCCAAAAACACCCTTATATAATCAATAGACAGTCTGGGGCCACGTTTATCATCTGAACCACCTCATAATCGCCCTCATGATTATTCAATACCTGCAGGCCCCACTGCCTCTGACCACACTATCAGTGAGCATCTCAATTAGGCCAACCAGGTAGAGTAATCCCTAGTGGAGGTGTATGCTGACATGTTTCACTTGAGGAAACTACTGGCCAGAGATGATGTACAAATAATTTTTTGGCCCATGACCACCTCTCAATTTGACATACCAAGAATGTTGGAAGATAAATGTGTGCACGCCATCTGTTCCAATATGTGGAAATCTCGGTGCTGGCTGAAATCAAGATTTCTACCCTATGATTGGTATGTAGACCATGTCATGACAATAAGGGACCTCCTGGTCACATCGACCAGGAAGCTCTTCCTTCGGCGCGACAACCACGACCTTAGAGGCGTAAAGAAAACCTTCAATTATCCTGCCTCCATGCACTTCACCTATTGTGCCTCCACATTGATGATGCTCTGATGAGTGTCCATATAATGGGATGGGGAGAACATGGAGCTCTGCATTTCAATCTACACCCCACCCATTAGAACCCGTTCAACATAATGTCTTGAAACATCATCACATCAAGACAATAGTCGAGTGGCATCCCGATTCATGAAACATGACACATCAATCAGATAGGGGCCTTGAGTAAGTCCCAGAAACCTCAAGACTGATGGGAACAAGACATTCATGTACTCCTAAATCAGGCACCAAAATAATACAATAGTGCTCTCGCCTAAGAGAGGCCAATCAGCAGTAATTTTTTGCCTCCCCAGAAAGGATTGATTCATGGGTGAACTCGACATCAGATCCAGTTCACCCCCAAATAGGGGCACACAAGATCAAGCTGGTAGCAATAGCAGCAACCACTGGCGCAACCCAGGTTCAATCCCATCCGATAATATTGGAGGAATTTTAACAATAAATTCCGCCGTAAGACCAATAATAATGGGAAGAGACTCAATGTCCAAGGAATAGAGCCAACCCTAGCCCTCAGGGATGGGGTAATTTTTACCATCTCAACAACAACCTCACCCATGAGAGTCAATATTCTCTTGTCTAGGGAGGACAGTCAGAAGAGGACGTTCCTTCCCTATATTTTCCGTTGAATCATCATCCTCATTAATAGGGAGGCATATAGTAAGGTCACATCAAATAACTCTATGTGTCACCCTTCGCCAGGGAGTGCGAAAGAAATCCCGGGACATGAAGGGGAGGACATGTAAAAGGTGTTGGGGATCCTCTTCTTATTTGGAAGATGACATCTCCTACACCTTGCGATATTCATGCATCCATTCCATAGTGGTTATCCCCATGGGTAACACCTATGTTGTTGCAAATCAGGATGGATCAGGGGGTGACAGTTCCGTTAATGCTATGATTCATGATGAACCATTAGCTGTGCACACTCGGAACCAGAGGGCCACCCTAAATATGTTTGCCCCTCCAGCTAACTCTCCTATGATTACCCTGTGAGGATCAAAAAATTATAAAAATAAATGACCAGTCACCCTTAACATGCCTCCATCTCTAGATAAAAACGAGCCACTAAAACTTGAAGACAGATTCTCTACGTAGGATGAAGAAATGAAATAATTGAGGTAGTTTAAGGATGAGCTACTCCAGATAAACCATCTTATTGAATGCGCTTCCCAAGAAGAGACACACCTTGTACTTCCAGCAAGTGCACCTCAAAGACCATGGTTTTCCATAGAAAACGAATCATGGATAGGGCCCCCTCCCAATGAGGCCCCCGACATGTCCAACTACCTAAACATGGATTCAGAAGAATACCATGACTTCTCTACACAAAGGAAGAAGCCGGAGGGAGTACGTCTGAACCCTCCAATGTTGTCACAAATGTAATATGAACCGTTGGTGTCGTACGAGTCGGTTCCAAAAGCAATGCCTTGGGATACACCTGCCCATGACTGGGCCCAAAAAGGATGTAAACTAGGGTATTGAAAACACCATCGAGGCACTGACATCTTGATTTGAAGAAATAGAATGTCTACGCACTCTGGTATAGCCAGAAAAAAAGCCCTACCCAGATTAGGGGTGCAACATGCCTCCTCCACCTAATTTTGGAAGCCATGAATTCCCTATTTTCAATGGATATGGAGATAGGGAACAACATTTGATGCACTTCACATATTATTGTGACCCTAGGATGGGAACTCTGGAATAACAAGAAGCAGTGAAACTCAGATACATCATGTGGACCTTGAAATGATATGCCTTCGTCTGGTATACAAGTTTACCAGATCAGTCAATAAAAAGCTGGGAAGACCTACGGAAATAGTTCCTATTCCAATTTAGCTCAATGCTTCATAAAACAATGACCAGTGTCCTCATTAATTGAAAACCGTGGGATAACGAGAGGGTCTCATATTTCATCAACAGATGGAAGGGTCTGACCTACACTCCAAATAGTCCAGTAACCCAAGGTGATATGCTTACCATATTCATATATAAAGCTCAATATGAGTTGCGAACACTGCTCATACTAGTGGAGTGCACCACTGGATTCTTCAATCTCCCTTCCATTGCCCAGAAAATTGATGACTCCCTGTAGCAGACTAATCAGATGTCCTGAATAGCCTCATAGGCTTCTACAAAGAGAGTAGTTAGAGCTGAAGCGTCCTCTGTCACGCTCAAGCCAGCCCCTGCGCCTACTCCACTACCTATACCTCCACTATATTGTCAAGGTCTCTCTGTATATCAGTTGTCGCCACCTCCCAAGTGAGAGAATAATAGAGTATGAAAACATAACCAGTTCAAGGAACAAAGACTCAATGTATACTCCTTCCGAGAGGACCAAGTCTGTGGCTACGTCATCGCAGCCATGAAATACAATTTGGTCCACCTCCTAGAGCCATGGAAGCCCGAAGAAGTCGGCCATGATGACATGAAATATTACTGTCCCAAAGATCGAATGTTGGTGCACAATATCCAAGAATGTTTTGACTTTAAAGACATCCTCCAAAGGATGGTAGACTCCCAGAAGGTCGAGCTGGAACCACCCCCAGCACATGTGACATATATTTCTACCACCGAATATGATAAAGGGGAGGGGTGGTAGGAAGTCACCAGTAGGTAGGGGTAGAATTATGATGACTGGATGACTTGGAAGACTGTAAATCGTGCTCAGGGAATAATTCGAGCTCAACTACAACTGTTGGTGTTGCCTCCATTAGCACCTAATTTCGAACATCCAACAATATCAGCCTCACAACCCTCCACGAGCTGGTCATCTAGGTGTATGAAAAATGTAATGAGACAACAGAAAGGGGAGGAGTTTGCAACAAGGCCAATGTTATCCCTAACACTGTCAGATTATATTCCCTAAAACATGGATCCACGAGCACCGACCCACCACACGACAACATTAGGGACAACCGGCCAGGTTGACTTGTCACAGGATGAGGGGCTAATATTTGGTTCCATCAATGTCATCCATATAATGGAATCTCTCCCTGAGGAAGGGTATGGTAACATACCCATGTTCCCAACACAAGGGGTTGGGAGGAGTAATCACAGAGTTAGGGGATACAAGGGGAGGCACAGTCGCGGCCGAAACCAACCCTATGGATCTACCCGACCCATACATTTAATATCACGAAAACCCATGGGAGAGCCCATAAAAGGACTAAGTAGGGGATGGAATATCCCAACACCTCCACAAGCAGCCACTCTAGACCCATAATTCTGCAGTACCCATCAGAGGAGGAACAAGTTTCTAGCCACCTAGTGCGCACAAATAGTTTGGCCGCATTGAGTCCCCAGAACATGAGAACACTCTCGATATCCGACCCTATGTCCGGTCCCTCCTCGTCACATACCCATGATCCCAATGTGCTTTCTAAAACTATTCTTACAATAGAGAGTCATCAGTCACTGGAGAAGAAATATGATATCCTTAAGTAGTTGGCATTAGTACCAGCCAAACGGTCAATCTTGGATGCCCTGAGTTTGTCAGCAGATATCATTGAGACGCTTATAGAAGCCTTGCTCAGCCCATAGGACTTTCAAGCCGAGGTTGTCACCACCGAGATTTATCGAATGAAGATTGTCCCGGATGAATGTAATGCAGTGATTTCCTTCACCGATCAGGATCAATATGTCATCATGAAAGGACACATCAAACCACTATATGTTTCTGGTACACTAAATGATGTTGAGATTCAGAATATCTCTATTGACAAAGAATCTGGTGTAAACCTCCTTCCCCTATGGACACTTCATATGTTGGGCTACAGTGAGGATGGTCTAATACCCCGAGCCACAACTCTGTTGGGTTACAAAAAGAGTGAATAGAATCCAATGGGACAAATCAAACAAAAACCCTATTTTTACGACCTTGTGGCCTACTCAGAATCCCTGGTAGTCTGGAAGAACACAACATTAAATGCCCTACTGGGAAGGCCATGGCTCTATAAACACATTTCCATTCCTTCATAATACCCCAAGTGTATTAAATGTTTTTTTAATGGACAAGGTGGAACATTTCACACTGACAAGGTCCCTTTCGAGCTCTTTAAGCCACAGTACATTGACACCAGGTTTTTTTGAGAAAAAGAAGTAGAATACTTCGATCAATGGTATCTACTAGATTTCTGCTCAAAATGACCTAGGAATTGTTCCTGATAACCTCTTCATGCAGCTCAATGAATACTACGCACTTCCAATCAAACATGTTGAGAGAAAAAGTTCATGCACGGACACGTACTCAGCTATCCTCATGAGTTCAGCCATGAAAACCGAGCATTGAAGTGCAGAAATGAACGTTAACACTCAAATTGGGTGCGAATACTTGAGGGAGGATTCCCACAATGCCTCGCCTCCAGACTCCCAAGAGCCTATGTCGAGAACTCTCCCCCGCTCAGATCATGAAGAAGAGAATGTATGGGAAGAAGATATGGAATATCTCAAGTATGCACCTCTCGCATTTGATAAAGGTATCTCTAACACTATGGATGAGCCCATGGAAATAAACCTGGGTACTAAGGAAGACCTGAGGCACACTCTCATTATTATGGACATGTCTCCCGAGGAGAATGAGGTATATACCTCTTTTCTGAGGCAACATCGAGATGTTTTTCCATTGAATTACACCAAAATGACAAGACTCGATCTTGAAGTGGAGACTCACCACTTAGGTCTTCTAGAAGACCTCTGAGGATATAAACAAGTTGCCAGAAGGACGCACCCCACACATGCTGCCAAGATAAGGGCTGAAGTCAATAAGATTATTAATGAAAGCTTCATTCAAGAGGTAAAATAACCCATCTGGATAGCCAACATTGTCCCTGTTAAGAAAAAGAATAGAAAAATCCATGTATGCATTTACTTCAGAGATCTCAATCGACATTGCCCGAATGATGATTTCCGAGTCCAGATCACCGAGTTATTAATAGAAGAAACAGTCTGGTATGAGGCTCTCTCCATCATGGATGGTTATTCTAGGTATAATAAAATCAGGATTTCCTGAGAAGACGAAGAATCCACCACCTTCAGGGACCCTCAAAGTGTATTCTGTTACAGGGTCATTCTCTTTGGTCTCATGTACACTGGAACCACATATCAATGCACCATGCATCATACCTTTAAAACATTCTTGGGGAGATTCATCAAATGCTTCATGGATGAATTAGAGGTCAAATCAAGACATCACTCAGATCACCTGTCCAACCTTGGAACCCCCTTTTACAAACATTGACAACATAGATTGAAGATGAACCCCTTGAAATGCACCATTGGGTTTACCTCAAAGAAATTCCTTGGCTTTGTCATACACCATCGTGGCATCGAAGCCGACCATGAAAAGACAAATGCTATCCTTGGTTTACCACCTCCCCAAAATCTCACTTAGTTGAGAGGTTTCTATGGACACCTTGCCTACATTAGGAATTTCATATCCAACCTTGCGGGTAAATGTTTTCCCTTCACTAGGTTAATGAAAAAGGGGGTTACGTACCACTGTACATATGATTTTCAAGAGGTATTCGACAGCCTAAAAATGTACCTCTTAAGCCCACTGGTTCTCATGCCCCTATTGAAAAAGTCCTTTTATCTTATATGTGGTGGCCCTTGAGCGGTCACTGGGATCCTTGCACGCACAGAAAAATGACATCGACTGTGAAAACAGTCTCTATTACCTCAGCAGAACCAAGATCGACGCTGAAACTCAATATTCAATCATAGAGAAGAGTTGTTTGGCATTGGTCTTAGAAGTTCTAAAGTTGCTACATTATCTGTAGCATCAGGAAGTCCATTTGGTCTCATGTAGTAACCCTCTCATGTATATCCTCAGCTGCCCGATGCTGACCAGGTGCCTATCTAGACGGGCTATCATCCTGCAGTAGTTTGACATCTGGTTTGTGCCTTAGAAATACATCAAAGGCAAGGCATTAGAATATTTTCTTGCAGAGCACCCCTCACTTAGGACAACCACACTAGAAATCGAACTAACTGCTGAAGACATCTTCTCAGTTAAAGAGGAGTTCCCATCATGGGAAATGTACTTCGACGGTGCATCACAAAGACCAACTGGGAAGAGGATGGAGGATCCCAAATTTAACAAAGTGGGGTTGGAAATCGTACTCATGTACCCATAAAAGGTGGTCTTTCCATATACTTTCCTTCTCATAGAGGGATGTATGAACAATAAGTTGGAGTATCAAGCCCTCATTACTAGCTTGGAGCGCACACTCCAGGAACAAGTACATAACCTTAAGGTAAACAGTGACTCGGAACTGGTCATCAAGCAAGTCAATGGTGAATATGAAATTAAAAAGGAGGAGATGGTTCCCCTATTTAAACATGTCCGATAATTAATGCCCTATTTAGCCACAGAACCAACATTGACCTATATTTCCTGGTCTCAGAATGCACATGAAGATGTATTAGCTAATACGGCCAAAACCCTAGCTAATCCAGTCCGAGAAGAAACAATTATCAGTATTGCTAATACTCGAAGGTTCTTGCCGTTTGTTCATAATATGATGGATGAAATAAACGACGTAAGTCCTGTCCTTGAGTCATATGCTTGTTCCACCGACTGGATGAACCCCAATGCACAATACCTCTAAAGGGAGAACATCCATCAGACATGGCTGAATAAGAGCAAATACAGATAAGGGAAATAAACTTTATCCTATATGGTGTCACATGTCAGCAAGAGGTCCTCTACAAATGATTCCTCGATGGAGTCATCATAAAATGAAATTATGGGTATGAAATAGATTCTGTCTTAAATGAAGTACATGCCAAAGTATGTGGAGCACATTAGTCAGGGTCTAAGCTTTCCCATAAATTTTGAATGCATGGGTACTATTGGCCCACCATGGAATGATATTTGGAGCACTTTACCGTAAAATGCCACTCCTATAAAATTCATGCCAACTTAATTCACCCACCCTCGGAGTTAATCCATTAGGCCATGTACTCCTGGCCATTTTATATATGGGGAATGGACGTCGCTGGACCATATCATCCCACCACGACCAAACAATTTAAGTATATACTCACAGAAACCAACTACTTTTCCAAATCGGTTGAAGTTTTAACCTTAAGTCAGTTGGGGAAAAAAACATTGTCAGCATTGTGAAATCTAATATCATCACCAAATTTGGCATCCCTCTACAATACTGATGGATAAAGACACCATATTTTTCCATTCTGAATTGGAGAAAGTATACAAAGAATATTGTATCAAGGCTAACCACTCATCCTGCTACCATTCAGCGGCCAAAAGACAAATATAGGATTTCAACATGACCATGTCCATCATTCTCTATAAAATGGTGGAAAAGGACATGAAATCATGGTTGGATAAACTCTTTCATTCATTGTGGGATTATCAAACCACAATCTACACCACTACACGAGCCACTCCGAACTCATTAGTATACGGAATAGAAGGGATCCTACCAATTGAGCTCCAATTGCCCTCACTCTGGGTTGCCATTTGTGATGATTTATCCAATGATGATCAATCAGAAAAAAGGCTAGGTGAATTGGAATAGCTGGATGAGAGAGGTTTCACACTTTGCCCCATCTAGAAGTATATCAGAACCGGATCGCATGAGCCTTCAATAAAAAGGTTCGTCTTCAGTCTTTCTTGTAAGGAGAATTGGTTTTAGACCTCTGGAACCCAATGATACCTAGAAACAATCCTCCAAATCTGGATACCATGTGGGAGGGACCATATATATTCCACAAGGTCTACATTAACAGATCATATGCCCTAATCTCCATGGACGGACAATTCACTACCTCTACTATAAATGCGAGAGTTCTGAAAAAGAATTTCGCATAACCAAAATTAGTTATCATCTGAGCTGCAAGTTGTTAAACTTCCAAGCCCCAATGTTCCAAACTATATGACCATAAACTAATAGTATTTCTTCCTCACCACATGATGTTAAACTGCACAGATTTTAGAAAACTATATATGACATGATTCCTACCCTTGCAGGATATGTAGCGATGCCAAGATTCTATATCCTGGCCCAGCCATCCCCAAATAAAGTAAAAAGTGCCTTTTCACCTATGTACGGACAAACCCTGCACGGGGTGTATCCCTTTAAACGAACTATGTATGGCTTGATTCCTTCCCTTGAAGGATACACAGTGATTCCAATATCCCACATCTTGGACCAGCCACCCCAGAAAGAAAATTAAAAATGCCCTTTTCCCCCTTGTACGGACCAGACCTGCATGGGGTGTATTGTATTTTAATGAACTACATACGGCTTGATTACTTCCCTCACAGGATATATAGCGCTGCCAGAATTTCACACCCTGGACCAGCCACCCAAAATGAAGCTAAAATATCCCCCTTTTAATCGTGTAAGGACCAGACCTACATGGGGTGCATTCCTCGTCATAATCGCGCGACGATAAACCTCACGGATAAAAAAGAAAAAAAATTCTGCTTTCCCCCATACAGACCAGACCTGTATATGGTTTATTCCACAATAGAACTATGTGTGTCTAGATTCCTTTCCTCGCAGGATACGTAGTGATGCTGTGATCTTATTTCCTTTCCCAGATTCCGATAATTGAAAACACGTGTATATATACTGCTCGTCCTTATTTCATTATGTTAAACTACACAGAATCCCATTTTCATGTCGGATCATCTTCATCCTCGCCGCACGTTGTTAAAACTGCATGAACATCGTCCTCACCGCAGGACGTTAAAACTACACGGACTTCATCTTCACTGCATGATGTTAATCTTCTTGGACTTCGTCGTTACCCACCCAAGATATACAGCTAAACGAGATTGGAATACACTTTGCACATTTGGAGGCATACTCTCCATACATCAGACTCCGTGACCTGGATAATTGTGGATCTTCATAACCTCCCATGGCCTTCTGAAGTGGAATGTTATTGACCCTAGGACACCTTTGCATGAAAATTCATACCATCCCTTAAGTGGATTTTCATATGGATAGCCCATGTCCCACCTACCAATGGAAAGATTTTCTCAGGTGATACTCTTCCCATCTCCGTACGCTTACTTGCCTCTGAGACCCCTACAATATCTCTTAATCCAGGAAACCCACGAGTTACAGTTTAAACCCTCATTCCATCGCACTTGTTCAGAGTATACCAGAGAATCCTAACTCAATTTCCCTTTGGGTTATTATAGAAATAGTCACCACATGGTACAAACTATATGAACATTAAACTAAGAGTAATTCAGAATTACGAAACAACCTTAAACTGCATGGAGTAAAGGATCACCCCATGCACAATATAAATTAGCACAGGTAACTCTACGAGCATTAGAAGCAACCTGGGATGAACAACCCCAACATGTCCAGATATTTCCTTACAAAATTGAAGACTTCATGGCCCAGACAATCGCGAATCCTCATAATCATTCATGGCCATCCGAAGTGGGAGTTCATCGACCAGTGGACACCTTTTCAATACTATGTATACCATTCCCTCAGTGGCTCTACATATTGATAGCCCCTGGCCCATCTACCAATAGCAATATTTCCTCAGGCGATGATGATCCTAGCTCTGTACGCTTACTGGCCTCGGAGCCCATATATCATTTCTCCGGATCTGAGAATCCTCAAGACCATGATTTACACCATCATTCCTTATACACTTCTTGGAAATTATGTGATATTAGAGCCCAATTACATCATAATAAAGAGTTTCCTTTTCAACAAAATCCCTACCACATGACGCTTAATCTAAACGAATAATGTCCTTGCCTCTTGGCGAGAAGCTGTAAAGAAAAAATATTAAACATCCAGGGAAATGCCTCCAACTACAAGTATTTATCACAGATTTAAAACTGCCTCTCGTCTACACTGCATGAGGTTAAACTGTACAATATCTTTAACAATGTTCACCATCATTATCGCGTGATGTTAAACTTCATTGAATTTGTCCTCTCCATATGAAGTTAAACTACACGAAGCTAGTAATAATAACAATGCCATTCGTCCTTTCCGCATGACGTAAAACTGCATGGTCATAACCTGTCATGGGTTTAGTCATGATTATTGGTTTTCCTCCGTCCCTCAATGCACAGGCCAGACCAGCACAAACCACCATCTCACACCAGTGTGAAAAGGGATGACTTTACCCATTCTTGGGAAATTTAGCCTAGATGTTCCTCCTGTATCCAGGAACCCTCTCCACATAAATCACACTGTATAGCCAGAAATAGTTGAATCCTTGAAAGCCACCCTAGTGGTCCTGAATCTCAACTTCCCTGACGTTGTCCGGCTATAGAAATAATACAATCATTGATCTAAAGACACCTTTTCATGACTATGAATACCATGACCTCAGTGGCTCTTCATATTGATCACCCATGTCCATCTAACAAAGGCATGATTTCCATAGGAATTGATTCTCTCTGTACAGCTCTTGTCCCCTGAGCTCCCATGTCTATCCAAGGATTCAGAAACACTCTAAGCTACAGTTTACCAACCAATTTCACAATCATGCATGAATATGGTGGAACATCTCTGAAGAGATTACTGAGAACCAGGAGAAGCCATTCTATTTTAAGGAATGTCCCAACTACATGACGTTAAACAACGTCAAGATCCAATCATCCTTCACACTAGCTATATGCGTAGGACAGAGACCCTTCGTCCACACTCCTAAATAATACAGATGTTCCCAAACCCTTTCAGATGTCACATAACCTTTCTGAGCCACCCCTGGAGGTTTTCATAATTCTCCATTCCACCCATGGTGGTCTCCAATACATGGACGTCGATGAAGTCCTCAGGCCATTAGAAATGGAAATTCATTGACATAAGGACACCTTTACCTCACTATACATGCCATGCCCTCAACAGCTCTACATATTGATCACCCCTAGCCCATCTAACAAAAGTAGGTAATCCTTAAGAGATTATTTTCCGACCTTTCCATGCCGATACAAATCCCATGCCTTGTGAAATGCCTTTCATGTTGCTGAAATCTAATCATGTTCCCCCACGTGCATCTAAAAGGTATTGAGACATATTTTAATCAACCAAATTTCATCGGGGCCCTTGTACCACCATATCTGGTCAAATCTATTCGACCTAAAACATTAGTAATGATAGTCTTGTTGGGGGGACATTAAAATGCTCACAAAAAGAGGCAAAAATCCTATTAGGTTGAAAACCCAAAAAGGGAAGCCTATGAAAAACAAAGGTCGTACCCACTGGGTCCAAACCAAATGGGCCTAGGAAAATTTAGTGTATTGATGGAAAAGATAAAATGTTTGTAGGGTTTTATATGATGTCCTATAATTAGTCAATCTCTTCTCGCTGGATACCATGGTCTAGAAAAAAATTAGAGCTCCTTTCTATTTTATCAATTTTTTGAAATATGATTAATTCTGATGTAGTGAGTTGTTATTTATAACACCATCATTCCAATAACAATCAAATATTATAGCATGGAATTATCGACAATAGATTCTATTCCATTTGGATGAAAAGAGTGGACATCACCAATCCGGAGTCTCTCCTTCACAGCAGAAAAAGAGGTTAAATAGTGTGTGAAGAAATAGATTTAGAAATCACAAAGGGGCATGGCTCACTCTCTCCATCAGATAGTATACCATGTGGCGAAGGTTATTGCATGTTTTCTCTAGCACGACCTTCTCCCTGGCCTCATCATCATCCACTGAATGAGTATGCATCACCGTCGTTTATAGATCGTTGATCCCTTTCCTCGTAGCTTCACGGTCACCAGTCAATGATGACAACTGATCCATCAGCATCAATGCTCAAGCATCGCATTCACGTTGCTCGGTAGTTAGGGACGTTTCCTGATCTTGAGAGATCACCTCTAGTGATATCTGTAGATGGAGCATCATCATAATTTCCTCAAAATCCTGGGTCCTGTAATGAGAGGCATCGAGGTGAGGATGTTTTTGTTCACTAGCGGCAACCTCCCCAAGGGAAATGACAACGTAGGAGGAAAGAAAATGAAGTTGTCGATATTCAAATCCATATAAACTCAAACATTTAACGAGATAATGATGAATTTCAGTTTTAGTCTCCATCTCAGCCAGAAGATCTTTGGAATCATTCTCATAGATCCTAGGACTGGCCCACCTTCGCACTGCTCGATGGTCCTCCATGAAATGAGTGGTCTTTATTATCCTCTCTAGATGACACATGAATGATGTCTAGCATTTCAATTAGTGAAAAAATGTGAATACATGAATATTTTTCCAATAATGCAGGGTTAGAAGCCTCTTGCCCTGGTTCAATATTGGGTGTTGAGCTGGTATGTCTTGTATCGACCAGAGAAGCTTCAGGAATTACCTCACGGGGGTCCGAAGTAACGTGGTCATACTCATTTACATCCAAAAGGATTGGATTTGTCTAAACATTGGACACATAGGTGTTTGTAAAGGAGGATCAATTGAGCCACATCGACCTGTGAGCCATCAATCAGTCCTCCCTCAATGTCAACGAGGAAGGTGCGGTAAGAACAGTAGCGGCAGCAACCCCCGATTTGGGAAATTGCCAGATAGCCTTCCCCAGGAACCCATGTGGAAAATTTTATATCCAGATTCTCGCATACTCCAAGGATAGGCTGGAATCCACTCCCATGTCAGGAAAAGAAATCCTTGTGCCAGATCCCTCCCACATAAATATCAACCACCATTTATGGAGAATGGCCTGATATAGTCCTATGTCTCGAGGATGGGAATGGGAAACCAGTATTTTCATGCATCCAAACTGGCGAGAAAAATGATTTGGGGCATATAACTCACACACAAAATCCCCATCAATCTGCACAGATAAAAAACTATCCCACAGTGAAATCATGAAATAACGCTCTTCTATGACCCCCCTACGGTCTTCAATCAAAACATCAAAAATAGTGTTGTAGGGTGTGAAAGAGAACATGGAAAAGTCACTCAGATGTTTGATGACTCTGTCAGAGCTGAGGGACTTCAGACGAAATCTAGCTATATCAAGCATGGTAGGATAAAGAGTAGGAAGAAAAACGACTGTGTTATGACAATACTCATAACATCGGCAATGATCTGCTACACAGCCATATAAGAAGTGAAATAGCCTACTAAGATTATAGGATGACTCACCCTTCTGCATGTGGCTCAGTAATTTAAAATGGGAATGACCAGATTCATTGGGCGACCTCTTGTAAGATCATCTTCCATCATTAGGGTGCATGCCCTAATGCGTGGGTCGAAATATCGATAAGGGAATAACCACCTTCCCAAAAACATGGAGAAAAGACCTGCCATCCTGTGCATATGCGGCACACTATGGCACACCTCATAACCCCATGAAAGATAGTCACCCACCTCCAGAACCGCCCAATAGGAACCTAGGATTGTTCGTGATTGTTGAGAAGGGTGAGTCCTGGGGCGCATTTGCTTCGACATAGGACTGGTGGCCTCCATAGATAACCCTATCCAGGTGTTGTAGGGAATAAGGGAGTGGGCGCTCAAGGGCCAACCCAATGACAACTCCACCATAGCCAGTAGGTACCTTGAAAATGAAGACACCGGTTTGACATCATCCCAAGTGTCAAGAGTGGTCAAAAACTCATCATACATGTCCCTAATGATCAGAATATCACTCAGTTGGTATATTTCCCATAAAAAATTACTATATTCACCATGGGTGTGGTGGAATGTTTTACTACTCAAAAAACTAGCGACTGAGCAAGTCAGGTAGAATCGAAGATGGTGGGTAAAAAATTAACTGAGAATCCCACACATCAGAGTATAGATTTACCAATTCTAGTGACTTGGGAAATTCCCGGCAATGATAATGTAACAAGAATGCCCAAGCCTAGTCATTTGATAAGATCCCACCAGGATAAAGATCCATCATGGGGATCAACCTCACATTAGGATCCACTCGATAATGTTTGATTAAGGAGGGGTAACGCTTGAGGATGGCCTCTTGGGGGATGCCCTGAGTCTAACAATCACTTTTATTCCAAATAGAGCCCCTCAAAATAAAAGTTCTTTTTGGATCAGTGCCCGAGATCACCTCTCCTGACTAGCTGAGGTTCGCATTACTGCACATCGGTGACGCTTCCATACAATGGGATAGAAGAACTGAAAAGACATGGTGGATAGGGACTTTGCCTTGAAGGATGAAACCATAAAGCGGAAGATGATTCAATAATGGATATCCTAGAATTTTGGGAGATATTTAGTCCTTGAAGACACCATCGTTGGTAATGATCGGTTCGATAGGGTCGTCTATGATGCCCTCTAGTCTATGGATCATAGCTATACGTCTCCCTGGACCAATCAGATGAGGCTCAGTAGTAGGTTTGGGTGCGGGTCGAGAAGGAACCATATTTTATCCCTGCATTATAGAACTCAGAAAATGGTTAGACTGTAATAATAAAATCTATGAAAAAACCATGTATTTGGAAAAGAACTCCATAAAGGAGCCTTCACGATGAGATATGAGAACTAGACCAATATGG